>JAGIQG010000003.1:71410201-71754232 GCA_024679065.1 Sphyrna mokarran | reverse complement strand
TAGGGGGATTGAATTTTCGAGCCGCAACGTCATGTTGCAACTGTACAAAACTCTAGTGCGGCCGCACTTGGAGTATTGTGTACAGTTCTGGTCCCCGCATTATAAGAAAGATGTGGAGGCATTGGAGAGGGTACAGAGGAGGGTACAGGCAGGATGTTGCCTGGTATGGAAGGCAGGTCTTATGAAGAGAGACTGAGAGATTTGAGGTTATTTTCGTTAGAAAGGAGGCGGCTAAGAGGAGACCTAATCGAAACATATAAGATGATTAGAGGTTTAGATAGGGTAGACAGTGATACGCCTTTTTCCTAAGGAGGGGGAATCTACACGCATGTGAAACACAGCTTTAAATTAAGGGGTGATAGTTACTAGGACGGATATCATAGTTAGGTTCTTTACCCAAGGGTGTTTCGGGGTGGAATGCCCATGACCTATCAGCAGTTGAGATGCGCCAAGTTATGGTGCGTTATAAGAGGTTATTTGATAAGTATATGAATAGAAGGAAAGAATTGTTTAGTTTGGAGGGGCATTGCTTTTTATATTGGTCGGCGCAACATCGAAGGCGTAAGAGCCTGTCCTGTGCTGTAAGCTCTATGTTCTACTGCCACCTTATCGAACGCCTACTACTAAAGTCCCATATATACCAACATCAACTGCCTTACCCCCATCCACCTCTTTGGTCACTTTTTCAAAAAACCAATGAGGTTGTAGATGCGCCAAGTTTGGTGGCGTTTTAAGAGGTTAGTTGATAAGTATATGGAAGAGAAGGGAATGGTTTAGTTTGGAGGGTCAGTGCTTTTTATATTGGTCGGCGCAACATCGAAGGCCGAAGGGCCTGTTCTGTGCTGTAATGTTCTATGTTCTATGTTCTATGTTAGTAAGGCACGACCTACCCTTCACAAAACCATGCTGACTATCCCCAATCAATTCATTTCTCTCTAAATAACTATAAATCCTATCCCTAATAATTCTCTCCAATACTTTGCCAACAACAGAAGTAAGACTCACCGGCCTATAATTCCCCGGAAAGTCTCTATTCCCCTTCTTGAACAATGGGACCACATTCGCTATCCTCCAGTCTTCCGGCACTATACCCGTAACCAACGATGACCTGAAGATCAGAGCCAGAGGCTCTGCAATCGCCTCTCTCGCCTCCCAGAGAATCCTAGGGTAAATCCCGTCCGGCCCAGGGGACTTATCTAACTTCAAACCCTCAAGAATATCTAGCACATCCTCCTTATCTACTTCAATACTTTCCAGTTTGCAACCCTGTATCCCAGTGTTCTCCACAACTACATTTACATCTCCCTGCGTGAATACCGAAGAGAAATATTTGTTCAGTGCCTCTCCAATCTCTTCAGGCTCCACGCACAACTTCCCACTGCTGTCTCTGACTGGCCCTAATCTTGCCCTAACCAATCTTCTATTCTTAACATATCTAAAGAAAGTTTTAGGATTCTCCTTGATCCTATCAGCCAAAGTCTTCTCGTGTCCCCTTTTAGCTCTCCTCAACTCACTCTTTAGCTCCCTCCTGGCTAATCTATAGCTATCCATTGCACTAACTGAGCCTTCAAGCCTCATCCTGACATAAGCCTCCTTTTTCCTTTTAACCAGCAAATTAACTTTTTTCGTACACCAAGGTTCCCTTACTCGACCATTTCCTCATTGCCTGACAGGGACATACTTATCAAGGACTCGCAGCAGCTGCTCCTTGAATAAGCTCCACATTCCAGATGTTCCCAGTCCCTGTAGTTTCCTAGTCCAACCTATGCACCCTAATTCCCTCCTTATGGCCTCATAATTACCCTTCCCCCAGCTGTAACTACTGCCCCCAGCTTCATGCCTATCCCTATCCATCACTAAGGTGAACGTAACCAAATTGTGGTCACTATCACCAAAATGTTCACCAACTTCCAAGCCTAACACCTGGTCTGGCTCATTGCCCAGCACCAAATCCAATGTAGCCTCACCTCTAGTTGGCCTATCTACACACTGAGTCAAAAAACCTTCCTGCACACCTTGTACAAAAACTCACCCCTCTAACGTGCTAGAGATATGTGCAGAGTGAATAGGAAGCAGTTGTTCCCCTTGGTTGAAGAGTCAATCATGAGGGGACATAGTTACAGGGTAAGGGACAGGAAATTCAGAGGAGATTGAAGAAAACACTTTTCACTCAGAGGGTGTTGGGAATCTGGAATGCATTGTTGGGAAGATAATGGTGACGGGAAACCTTATAACCATTAAATGGTATTTGGATGAGCACTTGAAACATCATAACATTCAAGGATATGGGACAAGTGCTGGAAAATGGAATTAGTGTGACTGTAATGGTAGTTAATGTCAGCACAGGGTCAACAGGCCTTTTCTGCACTGTCCACGCTATGGTTCTTTGGAAGATACCATCTCACACTTACCTGTACTGAATTTCATTTGTCATGTATATGCCAATTCTAAATCCCTTCTTGTAATTGTCGTAGCTGCTTTTAGAATTAACCGCATTCTAATTTTGAATCATCTGCACTTGTTGTCAACGTACATTAACAACTGTGGTCCAGACACTGCTCTTTGTTGAATAGCATTTTCAATATTCTGTCACCTTTAACTCTCTGCTCTCTGTTTTCTAACCAGCTCACTACCCATTTTGCTACCTTGCTGTTCATTCTACTTTATCCTGACCTTATTCTTGAATCTACAATACTGTATCTTGTCAAAGATCTTTTGAGGATGCAAGTATATTACTTTTGTTGCATTATCCCTATCAATACTACCTGTTACTATTTTGAAGAATTTAATAAAGTTGTTCAAGCATGACCTCCCCTTTTGAATCCATGCTGACTATTCAATTATATTTTCAGTTTCTAGATATTTTTCTATTACATCTTTGAGCAAAGGTTCTATTATCTTTACTATCACTAGTATGAACCTGACTGATCTATGGTTCCTTGGACTTGTTCTATCTTCCATTTAAAATATAGAAATAACATTAGCTGTTCACAAGTCCTCTGGCAGTATTTTTTTGTCTAATGATTTATTTTATGTGTATATTATAGTACCTCTGCTACTTCATTGCTTGATTCTTTTAATGTGTATGGATGCAATCCATCAGATCTCTACAAGTTTATGATCTCTAAATTAGGCCAATTTACTAATTGAGAATGCAATAGAAACTGATATCTCAGGCAGTACTGGGATATTAAACTGAGGCTCCATCTGGTCAGTCAAATGAGAATAAAAGATTCCATTTTTTTTCAAAGTTCTGCTTGTATCCTCGCTGACAGTTATCCCTCAGCCTAAGTGGCAATCTGTTCATGGAGCCGGAAGACATCGGTGAGATATTAAATGAGTATTTTGCATCTGTGTTAACTTTAGAGAAGGACAATGTAGGTACAGAAAGCAGAGAGGGGATTGTGACATAATTGAACAGATTAGCATTGAGAAGGAGGAGGTGTAAACGGGTTTAAAAGTGGATAAATCCCCAGGCCCAGATAAAATGGATACACTGCTATGTGAAACAAGGGAGGAAGTTGCAGGGGCTCTGACGCTAATTTTCAAATTTTCTCTGGCTGCAGGAGAGGGACCAGAGGACTGGAGGACAGCTAATGTGTTGCCATTATTCAAGAATGGAAGTAGAGAGAAAAAAAAGGTAATTATAGTCCAGTGAGTATGATTGGGGAATTATTGGAAAACATTGAGGGATAGAATTAATCTCCACTTGGAGAGGCAAGAATTAATCAAAGATAGTCAGCATGACTTTGTCAAGGGGAGATCATGTCAAACAAATTTGACTGGATTTTTTGAGGAGATGACTAGATGTGTAGATGAGGGCAGTGCAATTGATGTAGTTTATATAGACATAAATGGACTTATAAGGCTTTTCATAAAATCCCAGATGGGAGAGTGATTAAAAAGTTAAGAGCCCTCGTGATCCATGGTAATTTGGCAAATTGGATCCAAAATGGAGTTAGTGGCAGGAACCAAAGGGTGATGGTCAAAGGTTGACTTTGTGACTGGAAAATTGTATCAAATGGTGTAGTGCAAGGATCAGTGCTATACCCCTTGCTGTTTGTAGTGCATATTAATGATCTAGATATAATTGTGAAAGGTATGATCAGTAAGTTTGCAAATGACACAAAAATTGACGGTGTGATACATAGTAGGAGGAAAACCTTAGGATGATATAGATGGTCAGATGGGCAGAACAGTGGCAAATAGAACTTAACCCTAAAAAGTGTGAGGTGAGGCATTTTGGGAGGACTAACAAGGCAAGAGATTTTACAATGAATGGTCAGACCCCTGGAAGTACAAATGCTCAGAGGGCCTTAGTATATGTGTGCATTGATTTCTGAAGGAAATAGGACAGCTAGACAAGGTAGTTAAGAAAGCATATAGGGTACTTGCCTTTATTAACTGAGGCATTGAAATAAGAGCAGGAAATTATGATAGAGCTGTATAAAACACTCATTAGGCCACAGCTGGAGTACTGTTTGCAGTTCTGGTTGTTGTACTATAGGAAGGACATGATTGCAATAGAAAGAGTCAGAGGAGATTCACTAAGACATTTCTTGGGCTGGAAAGTTTCAGCGATGAAGAAAGGCTGGATTTAAATTAATTTGGCAAGGGAGTGGGTTACTTAGTGGAGGTGCAGTAGGGGATAATGCACAGCTAAATATAGAAGATACTTTAGCAAGTTTGATAAGGTCCCCCATGCAAGGCTCCTGGAGAAGGTGCGATGGCATGGGATCCAAGGGGTTTTGGCCTCGTGGATCCAGAACTGGCTTGCCGGCAGAAGGCAGAGAGTGGTTGTGGATGGGTCTTGTTCTGCATGGAGGTTGCTCACCCTGAGTGCCCCAGGGATCTGTTCTGGGACCCCTGCTGTTTGTCATTTTCATAAATGACCCGGATGAGGAAGTGGAGGGATGGGTTAGTAAGTTCGCCGACGATATAAAGGTCGGTGGTGTTGTGGATGGTCTGGAGGGATGCTAAAAGTTGCAGCGGGACATAGACAGGATGCAAGACTGGGCGGAGAAGTGGCAGATGGACTTCAATGCGGATAAATGCGTAGTGGTCCATTTTGGCAGGAATAATGGGATGAAGGAGTAGAATATAAGGGGTAGGAGTCTTAGCTGTGTTGTAGAGCAGAAGGATCTCGGGGTCTGGGTCCATAGGACTCTTAAATCGGCGCAGGTGGAGAAGTGGTCAAGAAGGCATACAGTGTACTGGCCTTCATTAATCAAGGAATAGAGTTTAGGAGTCAGGAGGCAATGATGCAGCTCTAAAAGACTCTTGTCAGACCCCAGTTGGAGTATTGTGCGCAGTTCTGGTCGCCTCACTATAGGAAGGATGTAGAGGCTATTGAGAGAGAGCAGAGGAGATTTATGAGGATGCTGCCTGGATTGGGAGGCAGGCCTTATGAAGATAGGTTGAGGGAGCTGGGACTCTTCTCACTGGAGAGACGTAGGTTGAGAGGCGACCTGATAGAGGTTTATAAAATGTTGAGAGGGATAGATAGGGTGGACTCTCAGAGACTATTTCCCCGAGCTGAAATGGTCACTACAAGAGGACACAGATTTAAGGTGCAGGGAAGCAAATACAAAGGAGATGTCAGGGGTAATTTTTTCACTCAGAGGGTGGTGAGTGAATGGCTGCCATCGGAGGTTGTTGAGGCAAATTCACTGGGGTCTTTTAAAAGATTTCTGGATGAGTATATGGAAAAGAATAGGATAGGGGGTTATAGATAAGTCTGTGGATTGGTAGATGTGATCGGCGCAACTCATGGGCCAAAGGGCCTGTTTGTGCTATATTGTTCTATGGTCTATGTTCTATAAACCAAATCAGTCTGGAAGACAGAGCAAAGATAGACATATTAAGGCACAAAAGAATAATGCAAGATTGGGTGGCATTCTAATACAATGAGACTTACGGGTGAGGGTATTGATTAACATATGGAAGTTTGATATTATTGCTACCATAGAGACATGTTTGAGTGAGGAGCAGGACTGGCAGGTCAATTTTCCAGGATTCAGAATCTTCAGATGAGACAAGGAAGAGGCATAAAAGAAGAGGTGGTGTAGCAAAATTGATCAAGGAGTCAATTACTGCAGAGAAGAAAGCTGATATTTTAGAAGCTTTATGGATAGAACATAAAAATAATAAGGGGACATATGCATTACTGAGTATGTACTATAGGCCCCCAAATAGTCAGGGAGAGATAGAAGACAGATATGTAGGCATATCTCAGAGAAGAGTAAAAATAATAAGGTAATATTAGGGAATTTCAATTTCCCCAAAGTGTGGAGAGCTTAGCAGAGGCAGAATTCCTTTACGAACATCTGGGAATTCTTCTTGAGCCAAGGTATGGAAAGTTCTATGAGAGAGCTGGTACAGGAGCTGATCTTAGAGAATGAAGGTGTAGAGGTGTCAGTGGGAAAGCATTTTGGTAACATGACCACAATTCAATAAGATTTAAGGTTGTTATGGAAAAAGATGAAGATGGACTTGAATAAAAGAAATTGGGGAAGGCTGATCTTAATAGGTTAAGACAGGATTTGGCCTTGGAGCAGCCACTTGTAGGAAAATCCACATCAGAGCAGTGGGAGTCATTCAAAAAGGAAACAAAGAGTACAAATTCAACATGTTCCTGTAAAGGATAGGATCAAAACGTCCAAAGAACATTGGATGTTTAAGGGATATACCAGGATTGGATAAGGAAAGAAAAGGAAATCTTATGGCAGGCTTGGGTGAGGGAAGAGGCAGGGGAGCAGGACGGTTGAATCTGAAAAGTTAGAAAGTTCAAAGGGGTACTTAAAAAGTGGATTAGGAGAGTGAAAAGAAGGGTCATGAAAAAACATTAGCAGGAATATCCTCAAGGTGTTTTATTAGTATATTAAGGGTAACCAGGGAAAGGTTCATTAGGCCTGGATTGTCTTCCTTAGGGCAGAAAAAGCTGAGGGGGTGGGGGGCTTGATTGAGGTGTACAAAATTTTAAGAGACATAGAGGATAGAGAAGAAGAAAGTTTTCCCTATAATAGAGAGCTCAATAGTCAGGGGCACAGATTTAAGGTAAGGGAAAGGAGATTTTGAGGGGATTTGATGAAAAGCTTTTTTGCCTAGACAGTGATGGGAATCTGGAACTCAATGCCTGAAAGAATGGTTAAGATGGGAACCTTCACAACATTTAAGAAGTATTTAAATGAGCATTTGAAATCTATAAATACAAGGCTATGGACCAAGTGCTAAGAAAGTGGGATTTGAAAAGTTAGGTGATTGATGGCTGGTGCAGACACACTGGGCTGAGGGGCGTCTTTCCACACTGTAAACCTCTATGGGAAGGATTTTCTTTTGTGGTGGTGGAGATGGCCCATCATTAACCATTGGCAGGATCTTCTAATCCCATCACTGTCAACAGGGTTTCCTCTTCCATGCACTCCCCTGCTGTTGAATCCCCATTGGTAGAAAGCTGGAAAATTCCAGCCTATGACTTGATGGATGGGATTTTACACCCTTTTCATCCTGAACTGTAGAATCGCGCCTGAGGTCAATGGACTTTTTCATGGTCCGCCCTGTTGCCAGCTTCGATTCATGTGGCAGGCGAGGCAGTAAACTTCCAGCCTATGGCTCTAGAAACAAGGAATTCTCCCTTGTGTACTGATTGGGAGGTATTCCTTCACTAGCAACTAACACAGGTAATTTATCTCATTATTGTTTTGTGGGATCTTGCTGTGTGTAAATTAACTACTGCATGTCATAAGTTACAACATTTCTCCTTTAAAACCAAGTGGTTCCTGGGGGTGTGTGGGGAAGGGGGGAAGTAGAGAAGAAAACAGATCGATTTTATTGAAAGAAGCCTAACCCTAATCACTTCTTACAATTCCTACATTTTGTACAAACCTGCCCCACCTCTACCTCCCCACAACCAGAGTTAGGTCCAGCTCTCATTTAAAGGAATTCGGTAATCAGTGTCTACCAAACAATCTGACAGATCCATCATTCTATGGGGATTGAGCTTCCTCCCAACTTCGAATCTAAATTTGACTTCACACAACTTCTGACTCCTCAATTGTAGAAAACTGAACTGGAGCATAATCCCTTAATGTGAATTGGGGCGCATAATGGGGCGCAATAATTAGCACTGCTGCCTCACAGTGTCAGGGAGCCAGGTTTCTGGCTTGGGTCAGTGTCTGTGTGAAATTTGCATGTTCTCTCCACGTCAGTGTGTGTTTCCTCCAGATGCTCTGGTTTTGTTCCACAGTCTAAAGGTGTGCAGGTTAAGTTGATTGGCCATGCTAAATTGACTCTAGTGTCAGAAGATTAGCTGGGTAAATATGTGGGAATATGGGAATTGGGCCTGGGTGGGATTGTGGTCGGTGCAGACTCAATGAACCAAATGGCCACCTTCTGCACTGTAGGGATTCTATTATTCTTAATTAGAAACTTCGGTTAGATCACCCTTAATCACCCTTAATCTATGCTTGTCTACAGTGTAGAGTGCCAGCTCCCTGAGCCTATCTTGATAGCTAAGTTCTCTAAAGTGCCATGAATGGTCCTCTTCTAAATATATAGAGTGAACTGCCCCAAAATTCATCTACCTCAAAACCATCAGAAGGAATCCAAAAGAGAAAAACACTGGGAAATCTCAGCAGATCTGACAGCGTCTGTAAGGAGAGAAAAGAGCTGATGTTTTGAGTCCAGATGACCCTTTGTCAAAGCTAAAAGGCATCATAAGTGAGAGATATGTATACTAGAAGGTGAGGGGATGAAAGATGAATCATAGCCAAAAGAAGCAAGAGAAAAGACTGCTAATAGCCATCCACAGAGAGAATAGAGTGACAATGATTAACAACAGAGAAACTGTAAGGTGTGACAAATGGGTGTTGGCGGGTAGGGAGAAGACGGGTGCAATCAGGATCCTGTCCTTCCAGATGCTTACTACTTTAACACATGATCCAGCTCCAATACCTACAAAGAACAAAGAACAAAGAACAAAACAGCATGGGAAACAGGCCCTTCAGCCCAACGAGCCCATGCCACCACCTTGATGTTCCCACTTCTACCCGTGATCCCTGTCTATGTTTATAGGTCTATGAATTGAAACCAAATTTGAGACAATTTAGGGAGAATTTGTTCTGCCAATTAGTCTAAGAGCACACCTTTGGGATGGGGGAGGAAACCGGAGCACCCGGAGAAAACCCACGCAAGCATGGGGAGAATGCGCAAACTCCCACAGACACAGGCCCAAATCCATGTATCTTCACAGCACAGCGATAGTCACTGAGCTGTCATGTTGCCCATCAAATGGTCCAGGTCAAGCGTACACTAATGACGTGAAGCACTAGGATACTCTCGAAAAACCCAAGAGCAGCCCTCTCACGACCCATCGCGTGTACGCCCCTCGTTAGACAACAAGGGGACCAAAGCACCTGTAAGATAAAAACAAATACATCAACATCATCGTCTGTTTACACACTTCCCAGGAACTCCCAAGGCTCATGATCCCTATTTTAAATCAGTTTTCTATACCCTCCATTCCCATTCTGTTCATGTGTCCATCTAAGTATCTCTTAAAAAACCCCAGAGTGCCTGCCTCCACCACTTTACTTGGCAGTGCATTCCATACCCCACCACCCTCTGTGTGAAAAAACTCTCTCTAGCATTCAAATTATACCTTAGCCCCTCACCCTAAGCCCATGACCCCTCACGCTATTTGAGTCCATCCTAGGAAAAAGCTTAACCCTGTTTACTCTATCTATACCCCTCATAATCTTGTACACCTCTATTAGATCTCCTCTGAGTCTACGTCTTTCTAAGAAAAACAGGCCCAATTTGCCTAACCTCTCCTCGTAACTCAGATCTTCCATACCAGGAAGCATCCTGGTAAACTTCCTCTGCACTCTCTCCAGAGTCTGCACATCCTCCCGGTAGTAAGGCGACCAGAACTGGATGTAGTATACCTATGTTTTATACAACTGCAACATTAAAAGGCCAGCTCTTGTACTCTATACCCCTTCCTATAAAGGCTAGCATACCATATGCTTTCTTCACAACTTTCTCCACCTGCTCTGCCACCTTCAGAGACTTGTTCACCTGCACCCCCAGGTCCCTCTGCGTTTCTATGCTCTTAATAGGGCTACCCTTTATTATGTACCTCCCCCCTACATTCTTTCTCCCAAAATGCATCACCTCACATTTATCAGGATTGAATTCCATCTGTCATCTATCTGCCCAAGCTACCAGCCTATCAATGTCCTGCTGCATCACCTGACAATGTTCCTCACTATCCACAAATCCAGCCATCTTTGTATCGTCTGCAAACTTGCTGATCACTCCACTTACTCCCTCTTCCAAGTCTGTCCTTGGCTTGCTGCAGTGTTCCAGTGAAGCTCAACGCAAACTGGAGAAACAACATCTCATCTTCCGGCAACGCAGTTTACAGCCTTCTGGTCTCAACATCAAATTTACCAACCTGAGATGATTCACTCTACCCTAACTTGACCTCTTTGTTTTCATTCTATTTTATTTAATTGTTTATTGTTCTCTACCTTTTATTTCTTTATTGTCTTTCCTCAATTTTCTCCCCCTCATTCTTTCCCTCTACTTCATCATCCTTCCCTTACCCTCCCCCCCAATTCCCCTTTTCTACATTTTACCTCTATCCCATCTTTCCCCCCTTCCCCAACATCTTCATCTGTCACAGCTTATAGCTTCTCTGCCATTTGGCCATTCATACCCTTTAGTCTCTCTGTGGACAGATATTAGCAGTCTTTTTCCTTGGTTTCTATGGCTATGATTCATCCTTCATTCCCTCCCTCTGCAGTATAAACATCTCCCATTTCCTATGCCTTTTAGCTTTAACAAATCTGGACTTGAGACATCGGATTTTTTCTCTCTTTACGGATGTTGCCAGACCTGCTAAGATGTTCCAGCGTTTTCTCTTTTAGTTTCAGATTCCAGCATCCGCAGTAATTTGTGTTTATCCAGTCAGAAGGGACGTATCTGTTGTTTTATTGAAGCTCCCCTATGGTGCTGCCTCGCCTCCTAATGTTCAAGTTGTCAAATCTTGCATTTGGTCCTGGAGTCTTCTTTCAAAATCTAATCTTCCTGACACTGAGTAAATCCAGGAGATAAACCATGGTGGTATTTGGAAAAGTTATGTTATCTGTCTAATTCTCTTTGAAGGCTTTTTCCTACTATTTATGAAAATGTTTGAGATGGGAAGTTGGCTGTTCGATTGGACAGTGGGAATTACCCAAAGGAGAAACTTAATTGGCCAGGGAAGGCAGTGAGTTGTGAGGATGAACAGTTTTAGGAGTATGAAGGTGGGACAGCTGGCGGAAGGAAATTATATAGAGACATCTTCTAAAATTGATCCACTTTCAACTGCTACAGAAATAAGCATTTGGTATGTATTTTGGCTGGATCTTAGTTAGATCTAGGGTCTAGTTGCAAAACAACCCTTCACTCCTCTGAGTAGCTGAAAGAGTTTAATATTGCTAAGTTCACTGATAAGTAAGGGTAATGCTGGGATAGGGTATGAGGGGAAGAAGTGAAATAAAAGTTTTTGAAATAAAAAGCTTCTACTTAGCCCCTTTTACAACCTCACAATGTTCCAAAGCCCTAATAGAGAACTTCTGAAATGGTATAATGTAAGATTGCTATTTTGTATGATCCCACAATGAGATGACTAAATAAACCCTTTTTTAATGTGTTAATTGAAGGATAACTTCCATCCAATAATTCCTCTGCTGTTTCTTCCAATAGTGCCATGGTATTATGACAATGACAATGTTTAACGTCTAACCTGACAAAACAGCATGTCCCGCAATGCAGCACTAGGCACATTCCCTATCCCTGGAGATAGATTTGAAACCTTATAACTCGAGGTAACAGTGAACCCCGGCTGACAATCTGAGTGTAGGTGTGAGAGAACAGTCTGGGCAAACTGATTTTGACGGATCCCAGGCATTGTGTTGATAGGGAGGAGGGGGTTAAAAGGAGTAAAACAAAGACACGCAAGAACCAACTGCAAGACCTCAAACACCAATAGTCAGAAAGTTGGTGCCAGTATTTAAATCTAACACAGTCAGGTCCTGCTTGTAATTCTTAACTCAAAACAAGACGTGGAATGTGAAGGAGCTAATTGGTAAAGACACACACACACACACACACACACACCCGATTTTTGAAAGTAAGACTGTGCAGTACTTCTCATACCCACTAGATAGTGCCATCTCACTTTTATTTGCACTCCCCGCTCTTTTAATAGTGCAAAGTTTGCTATTTCTCGGAGCCACCCCCTGTTTGCCAGCCCGAGTTGTGGGTTGGGCTGGCTGATGATTGGCCGGGTTGGGAGCAATGAAAGGCGGCGATTGGAAGGGGTTTGATGCTGGGGGTCCTGGGTGTCTGCCTCCCCCAGACCCTGTTGTGTGTGAGAGACGAGCGTTTGGCCGCTGCCGAAGCTGCTATGTGAGAGAAACAGGACAGCCCGCACTCTGCAACCTGGAATATAACCAGCAGCGGGAGACCCCAAGGGCAGGATCCAAAACTATGGTTCCCATTCTCATCCTGTATCTGCTGTCTGCAGTCGGTGCTGTGGAAGGTAATTACACCCCAAATTTGTTCCCCCTCCCAATCTTCTCTGTGATTTACCCTCGTTTGTAGACTTGCAATTGTTCATCTTTTAAAACTAAACTTGCATGTTTAAAAGTTACACTAGAGTCTCTCAGTGCCTTTGCAGAGGGGCTGACAGAGTTGTTTAAAAAGTGATCTATTATTTCTCAGCAAACAGATGTTAGTTCAATTCCCTATCTCGCTCTTCCCCTTGGAGCTGCAATGCAGTCTTTTATTGACTAAGGGATTGGGATTCTATGCGCGCCCGATAGATTTATTTCGGGTTTGGTTCCATGTTCCTCGGATGGGATTCCTTTCTCCCCTAATGAGGCTCCGGGCATCGTGCTGAGCTTGACTGGTGGGGTAGGCATCAATACATCACTGGGTGACTTGAGAGAAAGCTCAGCTCTGGCAGGTTGTGTTGAATGTGTGTGTGTGTTGGAAGGACAGAGAAAGTGTGAAGGGAAGTGTGTGAGTGTATCATTGTGCGAAAATGCGTGGATCTTTCATTGAATGCTGGAATGTATGTCTGTGTATTTGTAAGAAGTATTAAAATCTTTGTGCCTGTAAGTGGATCTCTATTTGTGTGTTTGTGTGTGATACGTCGTGTGTATGTGTCTACCTGTATGTGAATGTTTGGTATCTGTAAGTGTCTGTACATATTTGTGTGTGGGAGTTAATAGCTGTGTATTTGTGTGTGTGTGGGGGGGGGGCGAGGGGGAGTCAATAGCTGTCTCTGTGTGCGAGTGTATATGTGTGTGTCTGTCTATGTGTGTATGTCTGTCTCTGTGAGTGTCAATCTGTGTGTGTGTGTGTAGGGGGAAGTGGGGAAGGTGTCGGGGTCTGTCCTGAAGCTCTGTATTCCGGGACAAGGTAGATGAAACGTAACAGAGATTGTGACTTGACTCCAGAATTTGAGACTCTCCAAGATGAGGGAACGGCTTTTTATGGTGCTTTGTACAGGCACGCGATCTGAAAATGTTCTCCTCGGGATTCTGCTCTGTACACCCCACCATATTAAACAATGGGCAGTATCGCACTGACAGTATCGGAACACCTTTCAAAGTGATTCATGATGTTTCCACAATCCCATAGAGAACTGTGAACCTGCTGATTATGTACAGTATCATTGTGATAATACCACAGACATTGTACTGTACAAATGTTGTATTCATGGAACTTCATTGTTACATCCCGGCTATTTTTTGCCTTACATTAGTGTTTGAAACACCCGAGATCATAGTCACAGAATGAGAATGTTAGTGTACATGGTTTTGATTTGCTCCATTTCTGGATGGTGGCTCCTCTTTATAAAAAAAAATGCAGAACCCGCTTGTGTTAGCACATTTATATGTTTCCTCTCTCCCTCCTAGCTATTCGCTTTTTACTTTTCCCCGTCTGTGTTTGGTGCCGACCCTTTAGTTTTCGATCAGTAAATCCTCTCTTTCTCCTTATGCATATTTAGAGATGTAAATAGATTATTTGCTCTTCTTGAGCCCCCCTCCCCCGTTGCCGTTAATCAGAAAGGTTAGATTCGTTCTCTGTGAAGAAGCTTGAATGTAGGATGGCCTCATTATTGCAACAGTGCCTTGGAAAAGCTTGTTGAGCAGTTTGAGGAGTGCCTCAATGTCGCCACTATGTGAGTTCATTAACACGTTGCTTTCAATGAGTCTCCTAATGGGGGTCTCCGAGGAGATGTACGCTTCACATGCCATCCCTCCTCCTCCTCCTCCTCCTCAAGCCATTTCAAACCCATTTGCCTGCGAGTCACATCCTCTCTCATCCAAACGGGATTTGCGAGTCGTCAAGACGGCAGGGAAAGCATTAAGGGCACAATGAGAGGATGGGAGGGAGAGAGAGAGACTGGAGCAGGGGGATAGGAGGTTACAAGGAGTTAGGATGCTAACAATCATCCGTATTCTGCCTGATATGCATTCTGCCCAACTCATACAGCACCCCGTTTGAAAAGAAAAATCATGGTGCAGTGCCTGGGACGGAAGAAACTCTACGTTGTAGTTGAGTTCTGTTTGTAAACGAGAGTTGGATTCCTCCAGTGTGAGAGGTTACTTGTTCAGTGAGAGCTTTCAAATCTCAGCTTTAAGATTACCTCTTAAAAGTGGGGAAAGTTATTAATAATTAAACTGGGAACGATGGTGGTAACCGGATGAATGATGAGCAGAAGGATGGAGGATGTGATAGGTGTAAAGGGTGCGGTCAGTGTGTGGGCAACAGTGGGTTGATGCGGGGGCAAAGAAGTGCTGGATGTTTTGAGGGTTGAGGGGATAGTAGATAAGGTTGGTGGCGGAGGGAATATGCAATGGGGATGTTCATAAATTCAGAACCAGATGCAAGAACGCGAGGAAATTCACCCAAGCTGAATATTAAATAAAGTACTGAAAATGGAGAAACTCCAAAGCCTCAGCCACATCTTGTCTGACACAGCATCCCTGAGAACAGCAGTTTTACTGGAAACATTCTCTAACTGCAGTGTGTTGTGAATATTGAAAAATCTGCACTAGTAATATCAGTTAAATCTCTGTAACTGAAACGAGTTAATATGGGCTGTGTGTGTGAGACTATATATATGCATGTGCATTTGAGACTGTTTGTGCATCTGAGACTCTGTTTGTGAATGTATGCTGTTTGGGACTGTATGTGCATCTGAGACACTATGTCTGTGAGGTTGTATGAGTATGTATGTAAGTTTCCTAGCTGACTGACTTCACTGTTCATCATTAGATGGATATTCATGCCTTCAGTTCAAATATAACCAACCGAGTTGTGCGATTATTCAGTGTTGTTAATGCTTCAGTATTGTACTGGGATAGAATAAGATTTGGATGTCAGTCTGGATCTGCCCCTGATTTATGCTGAGATCAGTTCTGGAATCTTTTGATCAGCAGTTCACGTGAGGCCGGATTAAAGTGGACCATTATGTCTCATATGGAGGCAGTGGTATAGATTAACCAATGTAACTTTACTGCTATTGTGCACATTGTTTAACTTGCCTCATTTGAAAGGTGAATGCTGAATACAGGACAAAATTCCCCTTTAAATTAAAGAATAAATGTCCTTATTGTGTCACAATATTATTGATTATTGAATGATTTCTCTGGAGTAAACTGCACAGGTCTTAAAAAGGGGTCATGCCCACCATAGCCAGTTCTTTATTAATTGAAGAATCAACAACAAAAGAACACCGTGTATTTATATGTTGTTTTATCACTGTAAAATGCCCTAAGGAACTTTACGAGTGTTATGAAACAAAATCTGACACCGTGACATACAAAGTGATATCAGGGCAAACGGCCAAAAGCTTGGTTAAAGCAATAGGTTTTAAAGAGCATCTTTAAAATGAAAGGTAGTCAGAGGGTTTTGGGAAATAATTCCAAAGCTTAGGGCTACGGCAACTGAAGACACAGCTGCCAATGGTAAAGTGATTAAAACTGAAGAGGAAAGAATTAGTGGCGCTCAGTAATTTATGAGGCTGGAAGAAATAACAAAAAAAGAGGGGAGAGGCCATATAGAGATTCATTATTGTGATATTCAACAATGTGCATCGCAATATTTTGTTATTTTGAGACCTTTGGTTGGGGCCCACTGAGCACTATCATAAGAATTTTGGAATACCCAATTTAAAGTTGCACCTCATGGCTATAATTTGTCGGATTGTAATGCATTCACGTAAATTATTGTCAAATTCATCTGCCTGAACATTGAATTTAAATTGGTGAAATTGACCTGAAGTTGCTGAGTAGATCCATAAGAAATGAATGCGGTTGTTAAAAAGTGTGAAATTACTGTGTATTTTTAAAATGATGGGCTTTCTCTTATTTAATTTGAAGAAAGACTTTATAAATCAGCAAAGCAAGCTGAATATTTTCTGCTTAATGTATCATTGATCCAGGAAGAATATCTTTTGTCTAATTTCTCTGTCAAACAAAGCAAATGTGGACGTGTATGTCTGAGAAAGCAAACAGAAAGGGGTTTGATGGAGACAGTCAAAGAACAAAGAAAATTATAGCATAGGAACAAGCCCTTCGGCCCACCAAGCCTGCATCGACTATGTTATCCAACTTCACTAAAACCCCCTACCCTTCCAGGGACCATATCCTTCTATTCCCATCGTATTCATGTACTTGTCAAGACGCCCCTTAAAAGTCACCTACCGCATCTGTTTCCACTGCCTCCCCTGGCAATGAGTTCCAGGCACCCACCACTCTCTGTGTAAAAAATATGCCTTATACATCTCCTTTAAACCTATGTCCTTAGTAATTGACTCTTCCACTCTTGGAAAAAGTGTCTGATTATTCACTCTGTCAATGCCTCTCAATCTTGTAGACTTCTATCAGTCTCCCCTCAACCTCCGCCGCTCCACTGAGAACAAACCAAGTTTCTTCAAATTCTCCTCATAGATAATGCCCTCCATATCAGGCAGCATCCTGGTAAATCTTTTCTGTACCATCTCCAAAGCCTCCACATCCTTCTGGTAGTGTGATGACCAGAGTTGAACATTTATGTTCCAAGTGCAGCCTAACTAAGGTTCTGTAAAGCTGTAATATGACTTGCCAATTTTTAAACTCAGTGCCCCAGCCAATGAAAGCAAGATGCTGTATGCCTTCATGACAACTTTCTCTGCCTGCATTGCCACTTTTGGTGATCTGTATACCTGTACACCCAGATCTCTTTGCCTATCTATAATCTTAAGGGTTCTGCCATTTACTGTATATTTCTTATCTGTATTAGACTTTCCAAAATGCATTACCTCACATTTGTCCAGATTAAACTCCATCTGCCATCTCTCTGCCCAAATCTCCAACTAATCTATATCCTGCTATCCGCAAATCCATGAACCTTTGTGTCGTCCGCAAACTTACTAACCAATCTTGTTACATTTTCCTCCAAAACATTTATATATATTACAAAAGGCAAAGGTCCCAACACTGATCCCTGAGGAACACCACTTGTCATAGTCCTCCATTCAGAAACATGGCCAGCAATGACAGCACAGCCCATGAATGAATACAGAAAAAAGATATTTCATCAGCTGCCATAGTGGAATTTGAATCCTTGTCCGACAGTATTCGTCTGGGTTTCCAGATTACTAATTCAGAGACATTACAACTTTGCCACACTCTCCCGTTATATATATTGTACATGTTGGCTGATTTGAACTTTGAACTATGACCTAATTTAATAGTAGGACAAACTCAAGGGCTTGTATTGCCCTTGTAAGTGGGCAATAGAGTTGTGTTATATCATCATCATCATCAAATTAGAAAAAGGTGTGCATGCTCTCACTGACTTTTCACTTTGAACCCAGCGGAAACCTATATGGTTCCAGAGAGCAAGCCTTTCACTAGAGAAAAGATAGGCCTAGGACAAAACCAATTCTCTATGACTGAGCCAGACATTATTAACTTAAGGATACTGGACTCTTCAAAGAAAAGGAAAGAGTAACTCTCTACTGTTCAGGCTTTAGGATAGCTTGGTTTACTTAGCCGACATCCTGTTCATCCTCCTCTCAGATCAGCCCTGATCTAACTGAATGATGGAACAGTCCAGAGGGCCTATGTTCCTCTCTCCATGTGCAGTGGGGTCGCCATGTAATTTAGTGGGACAATGCCTTCTTGACCATGACTGGCCTGAGTTACAAGGGGCGAAATCCCCCACTACAAAAGAAGTGTTTGAGCAAAGGAATCATTAATGCAATGTTGCAGTGTGCCCCCATTGGCTAGAAGATGGAGCAAGTTCCCAGAGCCAATAATCCATCCCAACTCTGCTCATTGAGCCTTTTGGAAAGCAGGGGAGTTAGGAGGGCTGTGGGGACGGAGGAGGCAGTACATTGGGAAAACAGTACTTATTATTCTTTTGAATACAAGGGAGTAAATTCTGGTTGTCCTTCACTGGCTTTAGTCGAGGTTCAGCAATCTTCTACTTTTTTGACCCCATTTTGAAATTGGCCAAACATCAGATATTGATGTACCTTCCCAGTGCAGGTGATAGGCCATCATTAACATGCAAATCAGGATCCTAGAACATTCATCACCATCATTTGGGACTGAATGGAATCTGTGCCTTTTAATAAGAGCCAAAGAGATGCTTCTGATTTTTCTTTAGTGTAGTGAAGAGTTGGTGTGCACCTCCAGGCCTTATAAAAATAATTTTGTTCCATGTCACATGGAAAACACCTCCTCTGATCGCAACGACCAACTTCATTCTTCAAACTTATACTGATGATGGTCAGAAATATTGTGAATAGACTGAGAGTTGTCTACAATCTGCAATGTTACATACAGCATACCCTATTTCCATAACAACCTTGCACACTCCGACACAATATGTTAAACTTAGCAACTCCCAAACACAGACTTTTAATCTTATATATCCTCTAAAATTATTATTATAATAAATATGTTTTAGTCAGAGTAGAGAAGGAGGTGGGGGGGGAGGAGTGGCATTATTAGTCAAAGACTGTATCACAGTGACAGAAAGGAAGTTTGATGAGGACTTGTCTGTTGAGGTAGTATGGGCTGAGATTAGAAACAGGAGAGGAGAGGTCACCCTGTTGGGAGTCTTTTATAGACCTCCAAAAAGTTCTAGAGAGGTAGAGGAAAAGATTGCAAAGATGATCCTGGACAGGAGTGAAAGTAATAGGGTAATTGTTATGGGAGACTTTAACTTTACTAATATTGATTGGAATAGCTATAGCTCTAGCTCGTTAGAGGGGTCAGTTTTTATACAAAGTGTGCAGGAAGGTTTTTTGACTCAGTATGTAGATAGGCCAACTAGAGGTGAGGCTACATTGGATTTGGTACTGGGCAATGAGCCAGACCAGGTGTTAGACTTGGAAGTAGGTGAGCATTTTGGTGATAGTGACCACAATTCGGTTACGTTCACCTTAGTGATGGACAGGGATAGGCATGAACCTGGGGGCAGTAGTTATAGCTGGGGGAATGGTAATTATGAGGCTATTAGGAGAGATTTAGGGTGCATAGGTTGGACTAGGAAACTACAGGGGCTGGGAACATCTGAAATGTGGAGCTTATTCAAGGAGCAGCTACTGCGAGTCCTTGATAAGTATGTCCCTGTCAGGCAAGGAGGAAATGGTCGAGTAAGGGAACCATGGTGTACAAAAAAAGTTGATTCGCTGGTGAAAAGGAAAAAGGAGGCTTATGTCAAGATGAGGCATGAAGGCTCAGTTAGTGCACTGGAAAGTTATAGATTAGCCAGGAGGGAGCTAAAGAGTGAGTTAAGAAGAGCTAAAAGAGGACATGAGAAGACTTTGGCTGATAGGATCAAGGAGAATCCTAAAGCTTTCTTTAGATATGTTAAGAATAGAAGATTGGTTAGGGCAAGATTAGGGCCAGTCAGAGACAGCAGTGGGAAGTTGTGCGTGGAGCCTGAAGAGATTGGAGAGGCACTGAACAAATATTTCTCTTCAGTATTCACGCAGAGAGACGTAAATGTAGTTGTGAAGAACACAGGGATACAGGGTTGTAAACTGGAAAGTATTGAAGTAGATAAGGAGGATGTGCTAGATATTTTTGAGGGTATGAAAATAGATAAGTCCCCTGGGCTGGATGGATTTACCCTAGGATTCTCTGGGAGGCAAGAGAGGCGATTGCAGAGCCTCTGGCTCTGATCTTCAGGTTGTCGTTGGTTACAGGTATAGTGCCGGAAGACTGGAGAATAGCGAATGTTGTCCCATTGTTCAAGAAGGGGAATAGAGACTATCCTGGGAATTATAGACCGGTGAGTCTTCCTTCTGTTGTGGGCAAAGTATTGGAAAGAATTATTAGAGATAGGAATTATAGTCATTTAGAGAGAAATGAATTGATTGGGGATAGTCAGCATGGTTTTGTGAAGGGTAGGTCATGCCTCACAAACCGTATTGAGTTTTTTGAAAAGGTGACCAAAGAGGTGGATGGGGGTAAGGCAGTTGATGTGGTATATATGGACTTTAGTAAGGCGTTCGATAAGGTTCCCCATGGAAGGCTTCTGCAGAAAATGCAGATGTATGGGACTGAGGGTGATTTAGCTAATTGGATTAGGAATTGGCTAGCTGATAGAAGACAGAGGGTGGTGGTTGATGGGAATTATTCATCATGGAGTTCGGTTACAAGTGGTGTACCTCAGGGATCTGTTTTGGGGCCTCTGCTGTTTGTAATTTTTATAAATGATCTGGATGAGGGTATAGAAGGATGGATTACTAAATTTGCTGACGACACCAAAGTTGGAAGAGTGGTAGATAGGGAAGAGGGGTGTTATAGTTTGCAGAGAGACTTATGTAAGTTGCAGATCTGGTCTGAGAGGTGGCAAATGGAGTTTAATACGGAAAAGTGTGAGGTAATTCACTTTGGCAGAAATAACAAATGTATAGAGTATTGGGCTAATGGTAGGACTCTTAATAGTGTTGACAAACAGAGGGATCTCTGTTCATAGATGTGCATAGATCCCTGAACGTTGGCAATCAAGTCGATAAGGTTGTTAAGAAGGTATACAGAGCCTTGGCTTTTATTGGTAGGGGGATTGAATTTCGGAGCCGCAATGTTATGTTGCAACTGTACAAAACTCTGGTGCGGCCACACTTGGAGCATTGTGTACAGTTCTGGTGGCCACATTATAAGAAAGATGTGGAGGCATTGGAGAGGGTGCAGAGGAGGTTTACCAGGATGTTGCCTGGTATGGAGGGCAGGTCTTATGAGGAGAGGCTGAGGATTTGAGGTTGTTTTCGTTAGAAAGGAGGCGGCTAAGAGGGGACCTTATTGAAACATATAAGATGATTAGAGGTTTAGATAGGGTGGACAGTGATAGCCTTTTTCCTAGGATGGAGAAAGCTAGCACGAGGGGACATAGCTTTAAATTAAGGGGTGGTAGTTATAGGATGGATGTCAGAGGTAGGTTCTTTACCCAGAGGGTGGTAAGGGTATGGAATTCCCTGCCTGCAGCAGTTGTAGATGCACCAAGTTTGGTGGCGTTTAAGTGGTCAGTGGATAGGTTTATGGATGAAAAGGGAATGGTTTAGGTTAGAGGGTCATTGCTTTTTCTCAATGGGTCGGCGCAACATCGAGGGCCAAAGGGCCTGTTCTGAGCTGTAATGTTCTATGTTCTAATTGTAGTCTGGAACATTTCCTTACATTGGCCCAGAGGTTACTGGAGAGAGGCTCGTACTCCACTCTGTTAGACTTTTTCCCTAAAAATGCAATTGATTTGTCCTGCAACTGGCTGCAAGTGTTGGGTGATAGCAGTAACAGTGAGGTTAATGAAGACCAAATCTCCCTTTAAAAATAGAGAATGAAATATAGGAACAATAGAGCCGGAAATTGGGGGAATTTGAATCGAACTGGGTACAGAAAAGAAACAAAGATTGGATTAATAATGTGAAACTAAGGAGGGAAAAGAAAAATCAAGAAAATACTTAAACATCTTAGTTTTTTTCCAGAGATTTTATGTTCTATGTTCTATGTTCTATTTTAAAATATCACAAAGACAAATAAGTTTATGTTTATTTATTAGCATCACAAGTAGGTTTACATTATCACTGTAATGATGTTACTGTGAAAATTGCCACACTTGGGTGTCTGTTCGGATATACTGAGGGAGAATTTAGCATGGCCAATGCACATCTAACCAGCATGTCTTTTGGACTGTGGAAGGAAACTTGAGCACCCAGAGCAAACCCTTGCAGACACGGGGAGAACATGCAGATTCCACACAGATAGTGAATCAAGTTGAGAATTGAACCTGAGTCTCTGGTGCTGTGAGGCAGCAGTGCTAACCACTGTGGCCACTGTGCTGCCTCACAGAGTAGATCCTTACAGTTTTAGTCCCTGGGCTGGAGAGGTGAGCAGTATTGCTGGAATGTAAATCTCCTCATTAAAAGGTTCCTTGTATTGTGAAGCATCAGCCCCAACTTTCTGTGATAAGTTCAATTAATGCACAAGTGCATCAATTTCTTTGAACTTTTGGGAAGGTTGTCATTTTTGAGAAGCTAATGGTGGAGTAGTGCAAATTGTCCAGCCAATTGTGGTGATTTGCAACCTCACAGTATATCTCTTGCTCATCAAAGGGTGCTGGATTATTCATGCACTAAACTCACCATTATATTTCCAGACCAATATACATCATATACTGAAAGATCAGTAAGCATATTCATCATTGTCTATCCCCCTGTTGAAAATGCCTTTGTCATTTCCCTCATGTTTACTGCTTCTAAAATGACCTATTCAAAGCTGCTGTAACACAGAAGGAGATACCATGTTTGCTGTGCTGTTATAAAATAACACTACACCTCACCCTCATTATAGATCTCTGTTCTTTGTCTGCTGCAATGTTGTACGAGCTCAAGACTAGACTACTGGGGATATTCACTGCAACACCCACCTCATTAAAACATAACACAGTCCTCAGAGCTGAGCATTTTATGAGAGTGGAGTAGAGCAATGTAATGCATTCAAAAGAATGTGTGTTCCTCTGAAATGCAACAAAAGCTCTGCTTACTTAGATGCAGAAAATAGTGGTGTTTATGCATCCATTATCAAACAGCCATCTTATTCCATCTCCACCTGTTTTCATGCATCAGAACTCACTTATGTGCCGGCAGTTACTGAACTAGGATGGTATTTCATTTCATTGTTCATCCATGTAGGGGCGGCACAGTGGTTAGCACTGCTGCCTCACAGTGTGTGGGACCCGGGTTCAATTTCAGCCACGGGTGACTGTCTGTGTGGAGTTTGTACATTCTACTTATATCTGTTCGGGTTTTCTCTGGGTGTGTTGGTTTCCTCTCGCAGTCCGAAGATATGCAAGTTGGTTGATTGGCCCTGCTAAATTGCCCCTTAGTGTCAGGGGGATTAGGAGGGTAAATATATAGGGCAATGGGGATAGGACCTAGGTGGGATTGTTGTCGGTGCAGGCTCGATGGGCCAAATGGCCTCCTTCTGCATGGTGGAGTCTATGAACTATTGTTAGTAAAGAGTGCTAGTAAAGAGATTAGTAAAGACTTGACACATCTTACTTTAATTCTTTTCCTTTACCTATGGAGTTATAACAAGGTCACCTGTTTCCCAGATGAAGTATTTCTCAAATGGCCTTCACCACGGTATGTGTATATCCATTCCTGTCCTTTCGACGGCTTGTCCTGTTTTCACTGACTGATTTGGTTCTTGCCTTGATTTGAAAATTCTCATTCTTGGATAAAAATCCCACCCTGGACTTGTCCTTCTCTGTAATTTCCATTAGCCATCTGACATCTTTGCACTTTGTAAGTTTGGGCCTCTCAATCATCCCCAATTTAAATAGCTCCAATATTGATGACTGTGTCTTCAACTGCTGTCAGGCCCGGAGTTTTGGAATTCCCTCCCTAAACTTCTGTAACACTTTCAAACCATGACATAGTTTGGTGTCAAATATTGTTTGGTAATGCTTCTCTGAGCTGCATTGTGACTTTTTTTTTAACTTCGTTAAAAGCACTGTATCAATGCAAATTGTCATTGTTATCCAAGTCATTGGGCTAGATTCTCTGACCTGCTGCTGGGGTTCTCCCATCTTGCTGGAGTGAACACAGATATGGCTGAGCATCACATTTTCTATTCTCACTGGCAGCGGGCTGTGAATGAACAAAGAACAAAGAACAATACAGCACCGGAAACAGGCCTTCGGCCCAACGAGCCCGTGCCACTGTCCTAATGTCTTAATGACATATAGGGACCAATTTGTTACCCAATCAGCCTAAGAGCACATTTTTGGGATGTGGGAGGAAACTGGAGCACCCAGAGAAAACCCACAGAACCACGGGGAGAACGCGCAAACTCCCGCAGACACAGGCCCAAACCCATGTGTCTGCACAGCAACAGCGATAGTCCCTGAGCTGTCATGGTGCCCATCAGATGGTCCAGTTTAAGCATACACTAATGACGTGAAGCAACATCCAAGAGCAGCCCTCGCAACCAATGACTGGAGAATTCCGTCCATTATGTTTCAAGCATGAGTCTAGATAGAAATTCAACTATGGAAGGAGCATAGCTGAATTCCACCTTGTTTTGATCTAATGTTGCATGTATTCTTCAATCAGGGTCTCTGATTGGAGATCAGGAATGAGAGCTTTAGCAGGATTTTGGTTTCTCCATCAATTGCCCAAGAACATTGAGACTGAGGATAGTGCTACTGAGCTGAGCTGAGATTTAACACTGGTTAAAATTGTCCCAAATAGCCTTTCTGCTATGTGGGACAGCACAGTAGCACAGTGCTTATCGCTGCTGCCTTACAGCACCAGAGATCTGGGTTTGATTCTTGGCTTGGGTCATTGCCTATGCCAAGTCTGTACATTCTCCCCATGTCTGCGTGGCCTTCCTCCAGATGCTCTGGTTTCCTCCATGTGGTTTCGTGCATTCACTATGTTAAATTCTCCCCCTGTATCTGAAAAGGCCTGCAGTGTGGCAACTGGGGGATTGTCACAGCAACTTCATTGTTAATGTATGCTTACTTGTGACACTAATAAACTTAAATGTGATTCCACATCGGAGAATACATAGTACATTTGGAGTGAATGGGATCAAAGATTATGGGGAAAAAGCAGGGTGAGGTAATTGATTTGGACGATGATCGTAACGAATGGTGGAGCAGGCTCAAAGGGCCAAATGGCCTCCTCCTGCTCCTACCTTCTATGTTTCCATTTATCAAAGGACCATTGAGAAGCCTATATGTTAATTGAAAAGAAAATACAACCCTTACTGTACTGATGTAACATTTGTGTAGAAGTGTGCTGATTAATGATAAATTATAGGCAGCCGGTCCCAAGAGCACAATTCTGAGGTACTGGACTGAGACTATGCAAAGTCATTTTGTGATTGAGTCTTTGAAGATAGACAATAATCATTCCCTCAGACTTTTATTGAAAGCCAGATTTCAGATGTGAAAGAGCAGTGTTTTAAATTCATGCCACCCACCACTTCTCTCATTATAAGATTTTTTCCTAAAGCCAAGATGTATAACATTAATAATAGAAATGCAGAATAATATTCATTCTGGATCTTCCTTTCATGGAAATTTTAATGATTGCTATTTTGCAGATGATTTTTAAGAGATTAATATCATCACTGCTCAAGTGATAGCCTCCTGCCTGTTTATCTCACTTGGTGATATGCCAATCTTGGTTCTGTTGCAGGGAATGCAGGCTGGTAGGACATACCTATAATACCGGAGTTTGCAATTGCTCCACTGGCTAATATTAGGGACTGTACTAGAACATAGAACATAGAACATTACAGCGCAGAACAGGCCCTTCGGCCTTCGATGTTGCGCCGACCAATTAAGAAAAAGCAATGACCCTCTAACCTAAACCATTCCCTTTTCATCCATAAACTTATTTACTAACCTCTTAAACGCCACCAAACTTGGCGCATCTACAACTGCAGCAGGCAGGGCATTCCATACCCTTACCACCCTCTGGGTAAAGAACCTACCTCTGACATCCGTCCTATAACTACCACCCCTTAATTTAAAGCTATGTCCCCTCGTGCTAGCTTTCTCCATCCTAGGAAAAAGGCTATCACTGTCCACCCTATCTAAACCTCTAATCATCTTATATGTTTCAATAAGGTCTCCTCTTAGCCGCCTTCTTTCTAACGAAAACAACCTCAAATCCCTCAGCCTCTCTTCATAAGACCTGCCCTCCATACCAGGCAACATCCTGGTAAACCTCCTCTGTACCCTCTCCAATGCCTCCACATCTTTCTTATAATGTGGGGACCAGAACTGCACACAATACTCCAAGTGCGGCCGCACTAGAGTTTTGTACAGTTGCAACATGACGTTGCGGCTCCGAAATTCAATCCCCCTACCAATAAAAGCTAAGACTCCGTATGCCTTCTTAACAACCTTATCGACTTGATTGCCAACTTTCAGGGATCTATGCACATATACACCTAGATCCCTCTGTTCATCAACACTACTGGATGCTACAAGATGACCACAGGTCTTCCTCCTACTTCAGTTCTCTGCCTGAAGGCAGGTCCAACCCACAGCACCACAAACTCCACTATGAGTATGGGTATGGATAGGGCTGGCATGCAGATCCAGAACCCACACAAGTGGAATGGGGAACAAAACCCCTGTTGTTGTCCATGCCAACTGGCCCCTGCAAGGAGCAAAGGCTGCTGTGACAATGTACAAATTACATGCATGTCTGGAACTATGAATAGTGATGGTAGAGGCTGCAATATTCTTTTGATCACCCTCAAACAAAATCGAGGAAAAACAGGACTGCTATGAGTGTTCTCTATAATTGAAGTCTTTTAAATGATGTCATAAAAGGTATTCATCGCATTCAGCCGATCCCACTTCCCCTCATTAGGTTGAATATATTAACACTGATTTCAAGTATTAGCCAGAGTCAACAGCAGCCTGAAAATGATCTATCTGGTAAATTAATGTCCCCATTAAAGTAATTTGTTTTAACAGATTATCAGCTTTCGATATGTTGGTTTTTGATATTGTGTTTCTATACATTTGCAATAAAGTTATTTATGTATTTATAGAACTTAACATCAGTGTGGAGAGTACATGCAATCTGAATCCACCATTGCATCACAGTCTGACACTGAAAATTCAGTTGGCTGAGATCCCCTCAAGCAGAGGAGCCTCATTCAGCTGCATATAACCATAAAATTCCTACAGTGCAGAAAGACCTACTAGTCCACATCTTTTCTTAATACTGGCCCTGTAGTATGAGCCAACATCCTGGCATCTGGTCAAACACAGCAGGACATTCAGCTATCCAGTGAGACCACTGAGGCTTACACAGGAACAGCGCTCATGGAGTTCATTAGCTCTGACGAAGCACTGCAATACTGCATACAGGGCTCGATTTCCAAACCTAGGTGTAGCAGTGGCATACTGGTATTCATCACTGGACTGGTAATCCAACTACCCAGGGTAATTCCCTGGGAACCTAGGTTCAAATGTCACATTAGCAGATGGTGACATTTGAATTCAGTAAACATTTGCAATTGAAATGTTTAATTATGAACATGGAGATTGTCACAAAAATCCATGTGGCTCACTAACGTCCTTTAGGGAAGAAAATCGTCTGAATGAGACTTCGGCACTTCACCAAGTGATTGACCTTTAAAATGGTCTTTGAAATGGCCTGGCAAGCCATTCACTTCAAGGGCAGTTAAGGATGGGCAACAAAGGCTGGCCCAACCAGTGACACCTTCTATCATGAATGAATAAATAATCTCAGCTCCTGGAGGAGAAAGCCTTGACCTTAAAACTGGAATAAAACTATCAGTAGTAACTTTCATTTATGAGACTCATTAATTCAGAAATAGATGGGACATGGAGCATGGGTACAGAAGAAGGCCATTCAGAATTTGAAGCTTGTTATGTTATTCTGTTCGATCTCATCTTTTATTTTTTAACTCCATCCAACCACAATGAATTCGTAAACCTTAATGCCTTTACCTCACAAAAATCTATCAATCTGTTTCTAGCAGAGGAAATCATTTCTCATTATCTATCCTATTAATCTAATCATAGAATCCCTCGAGTGCAGAAAGAGACCACTCAGTCCATCAAATCTGCACTGACTGTCAATAGAGCATCCCATCCAGGCCCTCCCCTTCGCCCTCTCCACATTGCCCTGTGCACTTACCATGACTAATCCACCTAACCTACACATCTTTGGACTGTGCGATTAAATCGGAGCACCTGGAACAAACCTATGCAGACATGTCACCCAAGGCCGGAATCAAACCTGTCTTCTGGCACTGTGAGCTACTAACTATCTACTACTGTGTACTAACTAATACTCTTTGCAGCATCTCAAACACCTCAATTATTTCATCCTTCAATCTTAATACGAGCTGCAACCTCCTTATAATTTAAACTCTTATCCCTGGTATCATTCTAGTGAATGTTTTAGAGTACTCACTGTTAGCATGTAGGAAACACGACAACCAATTTAAGCACAGCAAAGTCCCACAGTAGCAGTAAGATAAAAGAGCAGTTAAGTTGTTTCAGCAATGCTGGTTGAGGTTGGCCAACGGACAGGCAACTGGAATCAATCCCTTGGCCTTCCTCAAATAATGTCACAAAAACTTTAACATTCAGCTGGGAAGGAGATCGAACTTGGGTTTAACAGTTGACTTGAAAGATGGCACCTTTGCCAGTGCAGCACTCCCTCAGTGCAGTACTGGAGTATCAGCCTAGAATATCAAACCTTTCGGGTGGAATTTGAGTGCATAACTTTCTGACTTCTGGCAGGTGTACTGTTACTGAACCACATGTGACACCAGAAAATAGTTATTTAAAAACAACAGATAGTTTGAGGCAGGTGTCGGATTAGCTTGGTTACTGGTTTTGTAACCATATATCCTTGATATATGGGCATGAAAAAATCCTCTTGCTATCCTGGGATCACTCCTTTTATTCATGACACTTAGGGTAGCAGAACCAATTATTTCTTGAACGGAATAGATTGGATGGTTTATGACTGAGGGGTATAATGTATTTTTCCAGGTTTTGTTCTATAAACAACGTTTGGTAACAAGCTTAAGAACTGTTGAATTAATTAGTTTTTCAGTCAGAATAATTAATTTTTAGGTCAGTTTTTCTGTCCAATCTAGCCATGATGCTGTGTGATATTTCCTTGTTTCCTAGCCTCTGCAAATGAAGCAGGCTTTTTTATAATCCATCATTGCAGCTCACACATTTCACATCGCATCTGTAAAAGGTAGCTATGTTTTGAAATGCTTGATGTCCAAGCTGACTTCTGACGCATCCTGAATTCCCTGGGGCTGCCACTCGCCATTCCTTGCAAGTAAGCACACAACTGGAATATTCCGCAATCCTTTGCTCACCCGCTGGAATTTTGCCTTGTGAGTGAGGGCTGTGGTCGACCTCACAGCCAGCGCTTGGCCCTGATGATGCAAACATGGAATGAATGCTTCAGGGCCTGGCATCATCTTCGCATTGCTTACTCTAATATCTTCATCCTTCACTCTTTTAACTGGCATTCTTTGTCTTTTTATCTATCTGCATATAGCAAATGTGCAAAAGGGAAAGAAAAATCTGAAGAGGCAGGAATGCTTGACTGGAAGTGCAGGACTCACACACCCTCCCTCCCCTAAGCACATCATCTTCTCGTGGTGCTTTTCCTCCTAGGACCTCATTCCTGTGAACTTTAAAGCAGCAAAGGCAGGAAAACCAAACACCTTGACGGAAGCTCATTACAAAACCTCAGAGTACCGCACCGAAGGAGCATCGTTGTACTCATTCGTCTTTGTCAAAGCAACTTTCCCAATTCCAGCAATTTTTTGTAGCTGGATGCCCAGGTTGAAGGAGCAGGAAATGGAGTGTGGTTTGGGAGGGAGCAGGGTGCAAAGGGTGAACATTATCAAATGAAGGATGTGATTCCAAATCACCAAGAAACTCAATCGGGAAACATCAAATACTCTGTGTGGAATGTAGGAAAAGAAATTGAACAGCTTTGACTATGAAACAATGAAATAACTCATTAAACAAAGCAGAGTTAATCATATTAAGTTAAGGGATAATTCAGTAGAGATGCACTGACAGATCATTAAGGAGTTAATGATCTGTCACTGTTAATGGGAGGCCAAGGAGGAAATTGCAGGTCTGTTAGCAGAGATATTTGCATCATTGATGTCACAGGTGAAGTGCCTGAAGATTGGAGGGCGGCCAATGTTGTGCCTTTGTTTAAAAAGGTCTGTAAGGAAAAGCCTGTGAACTACTGGCCAGTGAGCCTCAGATCTGTGGTAGGTAAGTTGTTGGAAGGTATTTTGAGAAACAGGATCTATAGGCATTTAGAGACACAAAGACTGATTAGGGACAGTCATTATAGCTTTGTGAGTGGAAAATCATGTTTCACAAATTTGATAGAGTTTTTTGAAGAGATAACCAAAAAGGTAGATGAGGATAGTGAGGTTGATGTTGTCTACATGGACTTTAGCAAAGCCTTTGACAAGATACAGCATGGTAGGTTGTTGCATATGGTTAAATCTCACGGGATCGAGGCTGAGATATCTAAATGGATACAAAATTGGCTTCTTGACAAAAGCCAGAGGGTGGCTGTGGAGGATTGTTTTTCAAACTGGAGGCCTGTGACCAGGGGTGTGCCTCAGGAATCAATGCTGCTATTTGTCATTTATATTAATGTTTTGGATGAGAATATGGGAGGCATAATTAGTAAGTTTACAGATGACACCAAGATTGGTGGTGTAATGGATAGTGAAAAAAGTTATCTCTGATTGCAATGGGATCTTGATCAGTTGGGCCAGTGGGCTGACAAATGGCAGAAGGAGTTTAATTTAAATAAATGCAAGGTGATGCATTTTGGTAGATTGAACCAGGGCAGGACTTACTCAGTTAATGGTAGGGCATTGGGGAAAGCTGCAGAACAAAGAGATCTAAGGTACATTTCATAGCTCCTTGAAAGTGGAGTCACAGGGGGACAGAGTGGTGAAGAAGGCATTCAACATGCCTGGTTTCATCGGATGGAGCATTGAATGCAGGAGTAGGGACGAGTTGGTGGAGTTGTACAAGACATTGGTAAGGCCACACTTGGAATACTGTGCGCAATTCTGATCACCCTATTATAGAAAGGAAATATTAAACTAGAAAGAGTGCAGAAAAGATTTACTAGGATGCTACCTGTACTTGATGGTTTGAATTATAAGGACAGGCTGGATAGACTGGGACTTTTTTCTCTGGACGTAGAAGGCTGAGGGGTTATCCTATAGAGGTATATAAAATAATGAGGAGCAGAGATCAGTTAGACAGTCAATATGTAGGGGAGTCTAAAACTAGAGGACACAGGTTTACGGTGAGAGTGGAGAGATACAGAAGTATCCAAGGGGCAGACACTTGCCACACATAGGGTGGTGAATGTCTACAACAAGTTGCCAGAGGTAGTAGTAGAGGCAGTACAATTTTGTCTTTTAAAAACCATTTAGACAGTTGCATGGGTAAGATGGGTATAGAGGGATATGGGCCAAATGTGGGCAATTGGGATTAGCTCAGGAGTTTTTAAAAAAAGGGCAGCGTGGACAAGTTGGGCCGCAGGGCCTGTTTCCGTGCTGTAAACCTCTGACTCTAGTTGTTTAAGCATATTCAGAAAAGATGCACTCTAGCGAGAAAGAAACACTCTAGGAAAATGATGTGTCATCTGTGGACAACTAAAGAAGCAAAAGATAGCATAAAATTGAAAGAAAAAGCATGCAATTCTGCGAAGGTCAAAAGATTGGACCGAATAAAAAATACAGCAAAGAATGACTAAAAGAGGGGTATAGTTAGAGTGCAAAAAAGAAGTAGCAAGTAATATAAAAGCAGATAGTGCTTCAATAATATTAAAAAATGAAGAGTAACTAAACTGAGTATTGATCCTCTAGAGAATGAGTCTGAGGAATTAATTGAACATAAGGATGAATTGAACAGATATTTTGGGTCTGTCTTCACTTTAATTAGAGGATACAAATAACATCCCACAAATAATTGCAAATCAAGAGATGAAGAGAGGGGAAAACTTAAAACAATTGCAATCATCAGAGAAAGGGTACTGAAAAATTATTAGAAATAAAAAAGTGGCTAATGAGGTATTGGTTGGGTTGGTTTTAATTTTCCAAAATTCTCTAGATTCTGGAAAGAAAGTTGGCCAGTTAACATAGATTCTAGCATTTTCTATCAGATCTATAATTAAGCAGGTTATAAGATACTTAGAAAATCACAATGGAATCTGGCAGAATCAGTGTGGTTTTGTGAAAGAGAAATTGTGTTTGGCTAATTTATTGGAGTTCTTTGATAAAGTAACAAACAACCTGGATGAAGGAGAACCTGTAGATGTGCTGTACTGAGATTTGCAGGAAGCATTTGATAAGGGGTCACATCAAAAGTTACTATACAAAGTAAGTGCTCATAGTGTAGAGGAAAACATATTAGCATGGAGAGGATTGGTTAGTTAACAGAAAGCAGAGGGTATGCATAAGTGTGTCATTTTTATGTTGGTATGAAGTAATTAGTGGAGTGCCACAAAGATTGACCCAGAGTCTCAACTACTTGCAATCTATATAGTAACCTGGATGAAAACAGAAAATGCATCATTGTTAAATTTGCTGATGACACAATGCTATATAGGAAAGTAAGTTGTCAAGAAGAAGTAGAGAGTCTGTAATGGGATATGAATTAGTTAAGTGAATGAGCAACAGTTTGACAGATGAATTATAATGTAGGGAAATGTGAACTTGCCCACTTTGTCAGGAAGAATAGAAAAGCAACAAATTATTTAAATGGAGAGAGATGGTAGAACTCTTGAGGTACAGAGGAATCTGGGTGTCCTGGTTCACGAATCACAAAAATTCACTTCCAAGTGCAGCAACTGATTAGGAAGGAAAATGGAATGTTGTTGTTTATTGCAAGGGAAATGGAATATACAGTAGGGAAGCATTGGTACAATAATAGGACTTTGGTAAGACCACACTTTTGGTTTCCTTGTTTAATATATATTATATATGTAACAGTATTAGAAGTAGTGCAAAGAAGGTCCACTTAGCTGATTCCTGGGATGGAAAGGTTAGCTGATGAAGAAAGGTTGGACAGGCTGGACCTGTATCCATTGGAGTTTAGAAAAATGAGAGATGATCTTATTGAAACATAAGATCTCAAAGAAACTTGTTGACAGAACAAAGAACAAACAAAGAACAAAGAAGAAAACAGCACGGGAAACAGGTCCTTCAGCCCAACGAGCCTGCGCCGCCACCCCGATGTTCCCATCTCTACCCGCGATCCCTGTCCGTGTTTATAGATCTATGGATTAAAAACCAAATTTGAGACAATTTAGGGAGAATTTGTTTTGCCAATTAGCCTAAGAGCACATCTTTGGGATGTGGGAGGAAACCGGAGCACCCGGAGAAAACCCACGCAAGCACAGGGAGAATGCGCAAACTCCCACAGACACAGGCCCAAATCCATGTATCTGCACAGCACAGCGATAGTCACTGAGCTGTCGTGTTGCCCATCAGATGGTCCAGGTCAAGCATACACTAACAACATGAAGCAGTAGGATACTCTTGAAAAAGATCCAAGAGCAGTCCTCTCACGACCCATCGCGTGTATGCCCCTCGTTAGACAACAAGGTGGACCAAAGCACCTGTAGGATAAAAACAAGTACATCAATATCATCATCTATTTACACACTTCCCAGGGACTCCCAAGGCTCATGATCCCTATTTTAAATCAGTTTTCTATACCCCTCCATTCCCATTCTGTTCATGTGCCCATCTAAGTATTTCTTAAATAACTCCAGAGTATCTGCCTCCACCACTTTACTTGGCAGCGCATTCCATACCCCCACCACCCTCTGTGTGAAAAAACTCCCTCTAGCATCCAAATTATACCTTACCCCCCTCACCCTAAGCCCGTGACCCCTCGTGCTATTTGAGTCCATCCTAGGAAAAAGCTTAACCCTGTTTACTCTATCAATCCCCTTCAAAATCTTGTACACCTCTATCAGATCTCCTCTAAGTCTACGTCTTTCTAAGGAAAACAGTCCCAATTTGCCTAATCTCTCCTCATAACTCAGACCTTCCATACCAGGCAGCATCCTGGTAAACCTTCTCTGCACTCTCTCCAGAGTCTCCACATCTTCTGGTAGTAAGGCGACCAGAACTGGACGCAGTATTCCAAATGAGGTCTAACCAGCGTTTTATACAACTGCAACATGAAAGGCCAGCTCTTGTACTCTAGTGGAGACAGAGTGGAGATTGAAAGGAAGTTTCCTCTTAGGGGAGAAATGAGGGGATAAAGTTTAAAAATAGGTGATCATTCACTTAAGACGGAAATGAAGAGAATTTGTTTTTCTCAGAGGACTGTTTGTCTGTGGAGTTCTATTTCCCAGAGTACAGTGAAGGTTGATTCATGGAATATTTTTAAACTGAGTTAGACGGATTCCTGATTGACAAGGATTCAAAGGGTAGAAGGGAAAGTCAGCAGAGGCCAGAATCAGATTAGCCATGACCTTACCAAATGGTAGAGGAGGCTGAAGGGGCTGATCTTAATTCATGTATTCAAATTATTATCAAGGGAAGAGGTGTTTCCCAGCACAGTGAAGAGATCCAGTTTACACAGAATATGCAAGGACCAGATTGGACAGAATTATCAAATCCCTACGATGCAGGAGTGGCCATTTGGCCCATCAGGTCTGCACCGGCTCTCCAGTAGAGCATCTTATCAAGGCCCGTAACCTCACATTTACCCTATTAATTCCCACAACCTTTACATCTTAGGGAAACAAGAGCAATTTAACATGGCCGATTAGCTTAACCTGCACATTTTGGACTCCGAGAAGAAACTGGATCACCTGGAGGAAACCCACGCAGACACCAGGAGTACATGCAATCTCCAAAAATTACCAAAGGCTGGAATTAAACCTGAATCCCTGATACTGAGGCAGCAGTGCTAACCGCTGTGTCACCATGCAGCCCCAAAAAAATCATTGAATAATACAGTGCAGAAGAAGACCATTCAGCCTTTCATAGCTGTTACGGCTCTTTAAGAGTTGACCAGTCAGTCTCACTGCCAAAAGCCCTACTGCTTTTCATCGTTCAAATAATTATCAAATTCCCCTTTTGAAAGATATTATTGAATCAGACAATACATTCCAGATCACAGAAATTTCAGTGTAAAAACACTCCTCCTCATGTATTTCTTTTGGCAACTTCCTTACATCAGTGTTACTAATTCTTGTTACTAATTCTTTTGCTAATGTAAACAGTTATTCAATCAGTAAAAATCCATCACTGTTTTAGTTTCATCATGTTTAGTTTATGATAAGGTACTGGTAAAATTCACAGGACAGTTTTTAAAACAAGATAGAATCTTTATAATTCAAGATTATGGGCCGAAGGGCCTGTTTGTGCTGTAGTGTTCTATGTTCACACATCTTTGGACCGTGGGAGGAAACCGAAGCACCCAGAGGAAATCCACGCAGACACGAGGAGAATGTACAAACTCCACACAGACAGTGAGCCAAGCCGGGAATCAAACCCAGGACCCTGGAGTTGCGAAGCAGCAGTGCTAACCACTGTGCTACCGTGCTGCCTATCTGAAGCCATTTCCACCCATAAGCTGAAGAGAAGCAGAAACAAAATGTTACCTTTTAATCAAATCTGTTCCCTAGTTCTCAGTTACTCTGCGCTGAATTTAATGATTAGGATGATGACCCTGTCCACAAGCTGGAAAGCTAGTGGCAAATGGCAATGGCCATTTCTGGGAGTTCCAACAGAACTGTCAATCAGGTGTTTGGCTGCCTGTCATTGGGATTTACGTGCTTTTGTAAGCAAGGACTCAGCTTCCAAGGACTACCAAACTATTCAGGAGCAGCAGCTGTTCAATCACAGTAGCGCCACTGGAGTCAGTGGTCACTGCAGATACTGCAGGTAACTTGGCCCATCTGTCATGGAGGTGGTCCCTGAAGAGTGTGAATTGGACAGATAGTACAGCTCTTAAAGCAGGAATCCTTCAAACCCATTCTCAGTCAGATAGGCTACCAGAGTGCTCCACATCTCATTTATTCATCATGCTGTATTTTATAATCTTCAATCTGATAGTAGAGCAGGGGAAATTGGTAGAGAGAGTTTAATGCAACAACTTCCTCTCAGTTTGAAACTATTTAAAATAAATAAAAAGCAGAGAATTCATTTCAAATAAATGCATGATATTGGGAGATTTTATTGTATTTTTTCTCTGAATTCATATGGAGCTCTTTCACAGTTATAATTTCCTTAACAATTAACCTGACAGAGACCGGTGACAACAGTTAATTCATTCATTTTCTCATTTTAATGTCAAGTGTGTGGCATGGTGGCATAGTAGTTAGCAGCACTGCCTCACAGTGCTGGGGACCCATATTTAATTCTGGCCTTTGGTGACTGTGTTGAGTTAGCACATTCTCCTCATGACTGTGTGGGTTTGGTTTCCTCCCACAGTCCAAATTGGCCGTGTTAAATTGTCCTTAGTGTCCAAAGAGGTGTAGACTAGATGGATTAGCCATGATAAATGTATGGGGATTGGATGGAGGGGTGGGCCTGAGTAAGATAGTCTTTTGGACAGTTGGTGCAGGCTTGATGGGCTGAATGGCCTCTTTCTGCACTGTAGTGATTCTGTGATTTTATGATCTATAATTGTCAGAAAAACCCAACTGGGCCACTAACAGCCTTCAGGGAAGAAAATCTGCCAACCTCACCTGAACTGTGTCAGTACCTGACTCTCTCACTTGTCTCTCACCTGCATCCTTAGGTGACTGTCTAGCAAGCCACTCAGTTTTAAGAATATCTTCTCAGGGCAACAAAACAAAAGTGAATGCCTGTGTGCCAGCAACGTCTACATCCTGAGAATGAATAAAACGCACAGCATGTGGTGGTGTGTTTAGCATCAGGGGAGATCAAAACTCTGCAATTTTATAAAGATTGATTGAAATGTATTTTTGAGTCACTAATAACCTAGGATACCGCATGATTTCATAATTCAGCAGAACAAGTGATGGCAGAGAATGAAGGAATCTACTTGGTTTTAACCCTGCATGGAGAAAGCATAATTAGTTGGTATCTGAAGGATGCCTGGGAGTATTTCCTCTAAAAACAGTCCATCTCCTTGACAGATAGTGTGGTCTCTCATCCTTCATCATCAGCAACTCCATTTAGGTTAGCAGTGTTGCAATTTCAGATTGCTGCTCAAATAGACTGTATCTCTTTTGTTGCTACATAAAGAATGGATTTAAAAAGAACAGCAACCAGCGGGAGGGCTGGAAATGGTGAGAAAACTTGCACGAATATTCCGAGTTGCTTTGTGTAACTTAAAGTTCGTGTCAATGCGCAATGGATGGCAGGAACCAACTTGCAGTTACTTCTGGCAGCAGGGGAGAGGAAGTCTTTTTAAAAATCAGTGTGGCACTTAACAATGCCAATGAAGAATTGGATCCAGGAGAACGGCAACCTACAGAGTTAGATTTGTGACAAGGGGGCTATTATTGCTAACTCCAAGCATTGTGAGTATGGGCAACTACAATAGTCAAGAACAGCTGGAGCTTCAATTCTTGATGTTTTTGATGCAGCCTTAGCAGAAGCAGTGGCTGTGATATTCATCCTGAGAGCATCAAAACACCAATAAAGATCTGACTAATTTTCTTCCTTCTGAAGGAAGGTGAGGGCTAATTACACATTGGCGAGTTATAAAAAAAACTGAGTGAGAAACAGTGCAATGTTTTCTGATCTGACTGCCAAAATAATTCAGAAGGTCTGCAGTTTAATTCTAGCATGTAAAAAAATAAACAGACGCTGCCCTCACCAGTTGACAGCAATATATCCTATTCTCTGGAATATTGCTAGGAGCCAAACTGAGTCCGTGAGCAAAAATGCTAGTCAATAATCTGTGGCATCGCTCACATTCATACACAAACCGAGTATATGGTGTAGGATTAGAGGACTAACACGTTTGGATAAGTATGTACAGATAAAATGTAGTCTTCATTTCAAATTCATACTCTGTTTATTTTCGTATTTTAATAAAAAATCCTTATTTCCACGTTTTAAATGTTCACTGTCTAAGTAAACTAGTCAGAGTAGTTCCATTCTCCTGACAGTGGTGATGGTGCTACAGGGAATTGGTTAACTCAAGTTGGCTGGATGGCTGGTTTGTGATGTAGAGCAACTCCAACAGTTTGAGTTCAAGTCCCATACTGGCTGAGGTGATTCTTCATCAAGGCCCTACCTTCTCAACCTTGCCCATCATCTGAGGTGTGGTGATCCTCAGATTAAATCACTACCAGTTAGCTGTTCCCTCTCAAAGTAGAGAGCAGCCTAAGATCATCTGGGCCTGTGGCAACTTTAACTACACCATGATAAGTTTACACAACAATTTCCATTATAACTGAACAAAGAAATAAAAATGAAAAAATGTTGACAGGAAATGAGTGCAGATGTAAGATATTTAAGTTATTAAATAGATGAATTGGAAGACATTCATGAGACATGGGCATTGCTAGTTGACGGGCATTTATTGCCCATCCTAAGTTGCTCTTGTTGGAAGGGTGGTTGAGATTCAACCATAGTGCTGTGGCTCTGGAATCATCTGTCGGGTAGGCCAGAATAGGTAAGGATGGCAGACTTCCTTCTCCAAAGGCCATTAGTGAAGCAGATGGGTTTTTCCAATAATTGACAATGGTTTCATAGTTATCAGTGGAATCTTAATCCAAGATTGTTTTTATTGAATTCAAATTCTGTCATGCTGGGATTTGAATCCGGGTGCCCAAAACATTAGCTGAGTCTCTGGATTAATAGTCTAGTGATAATACCACTGGGCCATCACCTCCCCAGCAACACATCCAGCAATACTGCAAATCTATATGTCAATTAGCAGAAATAGGAGACTCAAAAGACTCCATAAACATAGTAAACCAAGCCCAGGGGAAGGATACTGTAATGACACTTAACTGGTTTACCTTTAAGGTTCAGGTTTAGATTCAGCTCAGACTGTGAGTCATCTTATTCCTTGAACATAAGAACTAGGAGCAGGAGTTGGCCATATGGCCCCTCGGACCTGCTCTGTCATTCAATAAGATCATGGTTGATCTTTTCATGGCCTCAGCTCCACTTACTCATCCATTCACCATAGCCCTTAATTCCTTTACTATTCAAAAATTTATCTATCTTTGCTCTAGAACCATTCAACGAGGTAGCCTCAGCTGCTTCACATGGCACGGAATTCCACAGACTCACAACCCTTTGGGTGAAGAGGTTTGTCCTCAGTTCAGTCCTAAACCTCCTCCCCTTTTTTGTGAGGCTATGCCCCCTAATTCTAGTTCACCTACCAGTGGAAACAACCTCTCTGCTTCTAATCTAGTTCCTCAATAATCATATGTTTCTTTAAGACCCCCTCTCATTCTTCTGAATTCCAATGAGTATAGCCCCAGTTTACTCAGTCTGTCCGCTTAAGCCAACCCTCTCAACCCTGGAGTCAACTTAGTGAATCTCCTCTGCACCCCGTCGAGTGCTAGTATATCCTTTCTCTAGTAAGGAGACCAAAACTGTACACAATACTCCAGGTGCGGCCTCATCGGCACCTTATGTAGCTGCAATGTAACTTCCCTGTTTTTAAATTCTATCCCCTCCAGCAATGAAAGACAACATTCCATTGCCTTCTTAATTACCTTCTGCACCTGCAAACCAACTTTTTGCGATTCATGCACAAGGATACCTTGGTTCTTTGGACCCCTGTGAAATTGGATCTTGTCACCAAAGTTCAAGCACAAAATTTCCCTTAGTTTTCCTTAGAAAAATGGCATTAACTCAGTGGTCTCACTAACCAGAAAGTAAATAAGCAAAATGACATGCAGTGCATTTGAAGTTGAATACCAAAGGCACAGTATTGAGATAGAATGGAGAGAGTTGTGGCTGCACTCCATTCTGTCAGAATCATAGAATGTCTAAAGTACAGAAGGAGGCCATTTGGCTCATCGAGTCTGCACTGACCACAATCCCACCCAGGTCCTATTCCCGTAACTCCAAATATTTTCACTGCTAATCCCCTGACACTCGGATCAATTTAGCATGGCCAACCTAACCTGCACACTTTCGGTCTGTGGGAGGAAACTGGAGCACCCGGAGGAAACCCATGCAGACCCACAAGGAGAACATGCAAACTCCACACAGACAATGACCATGGCCGAAAATGAACCCAGATCCCTGGCGCTGTGAGGCATAATGTGGAGATGCCGGGGTTGGACTGGGTAAACACTGTAAAAAGTCTCATAACACCAGGTTAAAGTCCAATCAGTTTATTTGATAGTAAGCCCACAAACTTTTGGAAATGCTATTCCTTCATCAGGTCCTTCCACGCACCTGACGAAAGGACAGAGTTTCCAAATGTTTGTGGGTGTCCTATCAAATAAACTGGTTGGACTTTAACCTGGTGTTGTGAGACTTCTTACTGTGAGGTAGCAGTGCTAAACACTGTGCTGCTGTGTCACCCCACTCTGGCTTATACTATACGTGATCTGCTTTAATTGCATGAAGATTGTCACATTCAGCACTGGCATCACTCCAACTGATGTTCAATTTATACAAAATGCCGTTCTTGCAAACAGCGAAACAACTGACCACTATAGCCTCATTTCTAGTCATACCCTATGTAATTTTATTATATCTGTCAGTTTTCAGACTGAATTGATAATGTATGGGCATTTTACTGCACTGGAACAGTGTCATTATTCATTCATTGACACCAAGTATATTACAAAAACATTTCATCCAAACTGTCCATAAATGGAAAAAAACACTTCAAAATTGTTATACACATTTCTATTACCAGAGATTCAAATGCATGTCAAAATTGAAGCATGTTTTGGAATATCTTTAAAAAAAATGAACAACAGGAGAGTGCAGTGGAAACAGATGCAATCAAGGTCTTCAAAAATAATTGGATAATTATCTGAAGAGAGAAGATTTGCAAGGCTGTGGTGAAGAACATGGGAGAGTGGAACCAGGTCATGATGAGAGCTGGCATGACAGGCCATGTTACCTCCTCCTGTGTCTTAATTGAATCATGTTTCAGCAATTAGCATGATCTCAGATGATTCCTTAGATGCCTCATGTTCAATGAACTATTGATTGTTGCAACCAGACATGGGGGCAACCAATCTACACCCATTATTAGTCTCATGAAGAGCAATGAAATGTGGGAGCGGTGTCTGATATCACTGAAAAGCACACTGAGGGATGAATGTTAGCCAGGGCATTAGGACAGCCTCCTGGTATCCTACAGATATCCTTGTTGACCTTTTAATTCCATCCGAGGGGACACAACTTAATAGTTTGACTTAAAGGCAGCACCTCTGTCGTCAATCAGCACTGCACCAAAGTTTCAGCCAAGGTTATGGGCTTGTCCATAAATATCACTTGTAATGATAGATGGTGACATTGTATGAGATGGTGGATCAGGAAAAATAACCGATCTTGAAAATTTGCTTTGATTGTTAATGGAATTTGCGCCCAGTAAGAAGCTCTCCACCATTTATGGAGCCTATTCCACCTCACAAATCTGTAGTTTGAGCACACCCTTCAATGGTTACCACAGTGCTGTTAGGAAGGTAAGGTATGGATAGCATTATTACAAGTACTGGCACATATGCTTCGCAGCACCAGGGTTTGATTCCCAGTTTGGAAGCGTGGAGTTTGCACATTCTCTCCGTGTCTGCGTGGGTTTCTTCCGGGTGCTCTGGTTTCCTCCCACAGTCCAACACTGTGCATGTTGGGTGGATGGGCCATGTTAAATTCTCTCCCTCAGTAAATCTGAACAGGTGCTGGAGTGTGGCAACTAGGGGATTTTCACAGTAACTTCATTGCAGTGATATTGTAAGCCTATTTATTACTAATAAATAAAGTAACTTTAAAAGGGAGGGGACATTGTCAGTAATTGTGGAAGATGGACTCCTTTCAACAGCCTAGAGGGAAATTATGGGGCCAATTAATTTTTTTTAACATGTAGAAGACTTTCATTGTTTTAAACTAATGAAGATGGAAAACAAACTGTTTCACTACTTTGAGAGATTAAGACAATTGGGCAACAAAGATTTTCCAGATGCTGTGGTAAGACCAGTGAATGTAAGCGCATTTTGATAGCTGCTGAAAATACAAGGCGAGAACATGAAAAGGAATTGAAAATATTTTCAACATCATGCCTTTCAACTTAAAGATCTTGCATGGGTCTGCCATGCTGAGGCCAGAATGTGTACACTTCACATTAATTAGAAAATGACATAGCAGTAAATGCAGGAAAAAACATATTTGGTTGAAAGGTGTCAAACTCTGGTTTTAATATGTGCAATCCATTAATCATTCAGAAATCACACTAACTCCGCACAATGAAACTTAATATTCTCAAAATAAGCCACATATTTAGCCACAGGGATTCTTCAAGGTGTTGATATCAAGGATGTTGATTGATTGGACATACAGTTACCTCAAACACCCATAAATTGCAGTGTTATATTCATAATAACTACAGTGCATTTTTAACTGAGTTCTGATGGAAGTTCCCCAATGTTCAAGTGGCTTCTTAGCGAAAAGAGGGCAGTAACTAAAATGAGATTCCACGGAGTAGCATGAAGTTATTAAAATGCAGAATGAGTTGTGACAGTTTATTCTAGAGACTTGGACCTTTCAAAGGATCATCCTAATGACACAGTTGTTAAAATTACTGCTAGTAACCTGCCTGTGAATGTGCTGCAGGAAAAGTGCTAAGGTAGTTGGGAGGGGCCAGTGATTGTGTGCACTAGTGATGTCTGCAGATTACATTAGATTAGTGATCATTAAAGGCCTGTACTACTTCCTTAGCCTAGAGCTAATGTTTGAAGGAAGCATAATTGTCATGTAAGGCAAGTGTGTGTCTGTTTGTGTCTGTGTGGATGGGGCAGGATTGGTGAACCACTGAATGTGTTTATGTGAAAAAGTGGTGTGTATTTTATATGTGCACACAAGTGCGTGTGCGCATTTGTGAGAAGCTGGAGTGTGTGAATGTACATGCATGTTTATGAAGAGCTAGTGAATGTTTGTGTGTGTGTGTATTTGTGAGGAGCACATGATTGTGTATTTTGTGGAGAATGAGTGTTGTTGGCAGGGAGGGTGAAACTATGATGCACAATAACGCCTCTATAACTTCAGTACTTCACTAGAGCGCAAGTTACTTTCTGGGTGCCAGTGAGAGCAACTCCTCCTCAATCTTAGTCTGACATATTAGGCACAATATTTCTGAAAAAGTAAATCAGACTGAAGTAAATAACTGGAAAGAGCTTACTTTTTTATTACATTTTTCATGACTTTGGGACATCATAAAACACTTCCCAGCCAATGAAGTCTTTGATGTGTGGTCATTGTTGTAATGTAAGAATTATGGCAGTCAATTTATGCTCGTTAAGGTCCCAATAATCGGTGTTGAGATGATCAGATCATCTACTTTTGCGAGGTTGTTTGAGAGACCAATGTTGACACAAGGGAGAACCCTTCTATTCCTCTCCACGATTGCCATGGGAACCTTTCTGCCCATCTAAGAGGGAAGTCAAGATCTTGAGTGAAAGGCAGCATCTCTGACACAGCAGCACTCCCTCAGACTTGCACTAATAGTGTCAAATGTACTGTTTTGTTTAGGTTCATCTGAGTGACTGATGAAATTGTGCGTGTATTCAACCAGAGCATTAGGGAGAGAATTTGCTCATAACAGTTCCCAAATTGAATGAAGACTGGCAGAGGCTGAGGCAAGTGGGCACTGCCACCCTCATAACCTGAGAAGTGCTGCATGAGGAGACACTGTTATTCTCTTCTCAAACATTCATTAAAAACTCCCTCTCTGGCCATGTATGTGGTTTGGTACAAATAGCTCTCCTGTGAAGTGTTTTGGGACGTTTTTAGTGCAATAAACTAATAAATTATTATTAAAATGAACCAAAAGGTGAACATTACATAAAAATATAATGAATAGACTTTTTCTTCATTGTTTTGAATTTTGAAAAATGTGCATTTTTATATATAGTTAGAACCCCCTCTCACAGTTTGAAGGAACAACATTTGCAATTGGAATTATGTGTGTAGTGAAACTGGCCAGTTCAATTTGATATAAACAGAAAGAGAATGAATATTCTGGCAGACCTTTCATCCCTGTTTAACATCACGGCAGAGAATTAACATGGTGTCTTGCAAAACACCATGAGTCAATGGCAGCAGACGCAGGGATTTGTTGTAAAACAGAATCATTACTCGGTCACACGCCTGCTGTTTGTCATCGACAAGGTGTACATGGATACGTTCCAAGTGTCCCTGCTCTCAATCATTCTACTCTAGCTCAGTTTGTGTTCTCATCAGTATTCCTCTTCTGTTGCACTTCACCTTTAGTTTGTGTGTGCGTGTGTATGTGTGTGTTTATGTGTATTATCATGAGTGTATTTGTGTCTACTTCCATGTAAGTGTATTTGCATTTGAGTGTGTCTGTGGGTGCATCATAGTGTCAATGGGTGGCATGGTGGCACAGTGTTAAGCACTGCTGCCTCACAGCGCCAGGGACCAGGGTGAAATTCTGGCCTCGGCTCACTGTGTGGAGTTTGCACATTCTCCCCGTGTCTGTGTGGGTTTCCTCTGGGTCTCCAGTTTCCTCCCACAGACCCAAGATATGTGGGTTAGGTTGTGTGGCTATGCTAAATTGCCCCTTCGGTGTCAGGGGACGAGCAGAGTGGATACACAGAGTAACAGGATACCAGCTAACAGGGTAACAGCTGGGATTGTTGTCCGTGCAGGCTCAATGGCCAAATGACCTTCTGGACTGTTGGGATTCTATTTTATGATTCAATGAGTACAATATGTGCATCCACATATGTGTGAATCTGTGGGTTTAACCACATGTCCATGTGTACATGTGTGTGTGACGTTGGGGGTGGGTGTGCTAAAACCCAAAGCAGTTAAAAGCTCCAGGTTACTGATCTGGCGAGTACCTGGACTTTATTGCTTCAGATTTGCAACTTAGGGTCTGATTACCTCATTGACCCCAGGCGAATTTGGAACTCTGTAAGGGGGGCTTGTCAGTGACATGTGTGGTGCTTCGCTTCCCACTAAATCCTCGGGAGGCCGATCTTGGCCTGGTCCCCTGCTGATGATTGACCAGTGTTGTAGCAACTGAAAGTCTGTCCCATTCTGGATTTCTCACTAGATTAGTGACTGGTGATGGTGATATTTTAATGGTTTGATTTGTCAGGCTGACTTCTCCTGTTACAGTAGTATCGGGTAATGCATTACTGGGGCCGGTCAGGAGTCATTATCTGTTTTCAGTGACACTCCCTGAGAGTGTGACCTCCCTCCTATCACACCTGTCATAGCTGTGAGTAGTCTTTTAAAAAAATAAATGATTGATTTCAGCAGGGGAGGTGGAAATCTGTGATCGTCCAGCTACTGTCTAATTGCTGCTGTTGACTTTGGGGTAGGCCGCAATAAATGAGGTCTATAAGCAGAAATAAAATAGAGATCAGGTGAACAAAAATGACAAACTCTGAATCAAGCAGTTTGAAGCATTTCCCCTGCGTGGAATCAGTCACTTCAACAGAGATTGGAACATGGCCAGCTGTTTTCTGGAAGAATATCAGGCCTCTGTGTATGCAATAGAAATATCAGAAACCTAGAAATTAGTATTCCTTATTATCGGGATATTTTTACACGGTATTATGTTGCTTTCTATCTGTACAGAATCCTTGAATGAAAACAAATTACTGCGGATGCTAGAATCTGAAACAAAAACTGAAAATTCTGGGAAATCTTCACAGATGCTGTCAGCCCTGCTGAGATTTTCTATAATTTTGTCTTTTCGTGTCATCCTAACACCTCCTGCTTCCACAGTCTGAGCTACATTGTATTTCAGTGCTCAGCATGATTCATTGCAAAGTGGAGATTATGGGCCCAATTTTACCATTTTCACTCTACGTGCTGATTCTGGGTGTAGTACAGGTGGGATTTAGATATCCGCTTTCAGGCACCCCCATACACTTTCAGCCATTTCCAGTCCGATTTGTGCTGTGGGCGGAGCTTAATGCTGTCGGAGCGATTGGAGCTCTGAACTGAGCATGCGTAGTTTAAAAAAAGTTGGAAAAAGTGCGCCCGTGTCAGATCGCTTCTGAGCTGCAGAAAGTGGAGAAAGTGACCTGGGAGTGAAAAGCGAGGGTGTATCTTGGGAGGGGGAGGGATTAGTAGGGAGGTAGGTAAGATATTTCTTGAGGCGGGGGAGGGAGACGGCGGTGCAGATGGATCTCTGAGGAGGGGGCAGATAGATCACTGGTGGGGGGCAGATGGATGTCTGGTGGGAGGACAGAACGTAAATCAGCCTGAGAGCACATCTTTGGGATGTGGGAGGAAACCGAAGCACCCAGAGAAAACCCATGCAAGCACAGGGAGAATGCGCAAACTCCCACGGACACAGGCCCAAATCCATGTATCTGCACAGCACAGCGATAGTCACTGAGCTGTCATGTTGCCCATCAAATGGTCCAGGTTAAGCATACACTAACGACGTGAAGCACTAGGATACTGTCGGAAAAAGTCCAAGAGCAGCCCTCTCACGACCCATCGCGTGTATGCCCCTTGTTAGACAACAAGGTGGACCAAAGCACCTGTAGGATAAAAACAAGTACATTAATATCATCATCTATTTACACACTTCCCAGGAACTCCCAAGGCTCAGTTTGTACATTCTCCCTGTGTCTGCATGGGTTTCTTCCCACAGTCCAAAGATGTGCAGGTTAGGTTGATTGGCCATGCTAAATTGTTCCGTACTATCCCAGGATGTTTAGGTTAGAGGAATAGCTGGGTAAGTATTTGAGAATATGGGGATAGGGCCTGGGTAACATGCTTTGTTGGAGTCAGTGCAGACTTGATGGATCAAATGGCCTCGTTCTGCACTGTAGGGATTCTATGATCTATGATTTACGTGGAAATGTTGGACTAGAATTAAGACTTTCCAATTCCTAGGCCTGTCCCTCCACTGAATTAGATCTGAGCGCAATAATCCTAAATAACATGGAAACATAGAGAATAGGTTGATTATCCAACTCAATAGCCTGATCCTGCCGTTACCGCCCCCCCCCCCAATGTGATTCCTTAAAGAGTTATATCTAACTCCTTTTTGACAATGTACAATGTTTTACCCTCAACTGCTTTTTGTGGCAGGGAATTCCACAGGCTCACCAGTCTCTGATTGAAGAAATTTGTCCTCATCTCAGTCCTAAATGGCTTATCCATCTCTTTAGACTGCGAATTCTGGTTCTGGACATCCCAACCATCGGGAACATCTTTCCTGCATCTACCTGGTTTAATCTTGTTAGAATTTTATTGGTTTCAATGAGATCCTCCTTCATTCTTCTGAACTCCAGTGAATGTAAGCCTAATCAATTCAATGTGACATTCCTGCCATTGCAGGAATCAGTCTAATAAACATTCACTGCACTCCTTCTATTACAAAAACATCTTTCCTCAAATAAGGAGACCAGAATTGCGATAATATTTCTTAATGTAGACTCACCAAGGCCCTGTATAATTGCAACAAGACAGTCCTGCTTTTATGCTCAAATCTTTTCACTATGAAGGCCAACATATTATTTTTTTCACTGCCTGTTGCACCTGCATGCTTACTTTCAGTAACGGGTAGACAAGGACACCAAGATCTTGGTGCACATTCCTCTCTCTCAATTTATACTCATTCAAATAATAATCTGCCTTCCTGTTTTTGATAACAAAGTGGATAACCTCACATTTATCCATATTATATTGCACCTGCCATATATTTTGCCCATTCACTCAGCTTGTCCAACTTTACCCAAGAGAATAAAAAGCTGACTCCATTCAAAAAAATCCAGGCTACTTTTGAGTGGAGAATTCCGCATGTTTACTAAGCTTTGTGTAGAAAAAAGTTTTTTTTTCATTTTGCTCCTGAATGGCCTGGTTCTAATTGTGTGCCCTTGTTGCAAATTCTTCTTGTTTGATTAAAAGATAATGAATTGGTCACACTGGACCTCCTCATCAAATTGGATACATCTTTGACATCCCTACGGTACAACACAAACATTCTCAAAGTACTTCATAATGAAAACAGCTCTTAACGTGTTGAGCGGATCATTGGTATTTGAATAGAGACACCACACTAGGGTTTGAAAGAGAATTGTCCAGTACCAAATGCAGCTGAGAAAGTGGCAGCTTGGAGCCAATTGATAAGACCTCACCATTGATCAATGTATTGGTCTTAATTCCAATGTCAAACTCATCTGTAGCTCTACTATAACTGTACTTTACCAAATGAAAGTGCTTTGGTTCCACAGACTGCATGGACAGATTAACCCATGTGGCATTTAGCTATTTCCTTTATTAATTTCCAAGATCTGAGCACCATAGGCAAAGCCAGCAATGGTCCACAATATTCTGCTACTCCTCACAGCACGCAAACATAAACTAAAATCAAAGCATTTTCACCTGGCAAGTGCACCTTAGATATACCCTTTCTACAATGTGGCAGTGATGACACTGTGTCCCCCAGGAAGACACTGCAGGGTGGGAGAATGAATCTCTTGGGCATCTCAAAAGGACTGGAATATAAAAGGGTCGGTGTTATGTTACATTGAGATGGAGTTCTGGTTGGAGCCCTTTTAGAGCACTGATTTCTGCCCATGGCACCTCAGGAAGCAAACAATGACTTTGGCGGGGGTTGCATTTCAGATTCATCAGAATGATAACAAGTACTAAAAGAATTAACTTATGACACAGGTTATAATTACTAAAAGGATTAAATTATAACATAGGTTGGAAAGACTAGGCTTGTATTTCACTGCATAAAGAAGATTAAAGGCTGATCTAATTGAGATGTTTAAGAAAATTAAAAAAAAACTTTCATTTATGTCGTGCATTTGACAACTACCAGACATCACAAAGTACTTTTCAACCTAGTAAGTGGTACCTTTCTTTAAATGTAGGAAACACTTGAAATGTAGGAAACATTACAAAAAATTGAACACAGGAGTAACCCACAGAGTTTGCTAATAACCAGCTCAGCTATTTTATTTGTGATGTTACTTTAAGGATAAATATTGGATAGGACATCAGGGAACCCCCGCCCTCCACTCAGCCTCTCCAAACCCCTGTCCCCGACCCTCCCTCCATTTCTTTGAAATAATACCAGGGAATCTTTGACAAACACCTGAGCAGAAAGTTAGAGTTTGGCTTTACAACACTTTCAACAGTATAGCATTGTCAGTATTGCACTGGTGAGGCAGCGTTGATTCTTGTCCTCCAGTGGGATTCAATTCCTGCAACTCAGAAACAAGTGAGCTCCCAAATAAGTCATATTTGACAAGAGTGGAAAAAAGCAAGAAACGATTTCACCTGGTGAATGAGTTCAGAACAAAAAGACACAATCTTTAAATTAGGGGTAATTTCAGTAAACACTTCCACACAGAAAGAATAGTTTAAATCTAAAAATCACCCCCCGCCCCCACATGAGTTGAGACTGAGGACTAATTGAAATTTCGAAGTTGAGATCGATACATTTTTGTTGGGTCAGGTTATTAAGAATACCCTGCCAATAGGTGAAGTTAACATACAGATCTAACTAAACAAGGGCTTAACAGCCTTTCCTTGTTCATGTGAGAGTGAAGTGTGATTTATGTAAAAACAGCAACCAGTTTACTACCTGCAACTGCCAAAGGAATCATTCTAATCTCTTTCAGGCAGGAAATCTGTGATGGGGACCATTAAACAAGAATAGATTAAAACACACAAGGAAATATCAAAGAGGAATAACAGGATTAACGAAATACTGAGAGAGACAGAAAGCACTTGTTATAGAGAATAGTATTTAAGAGGCAAATTCAGAGTTGGGGAAAAGTAATGATGTCTAAATCAGGGTTACTGTGCATGTATGTGAATGCATGGAGTATAGCAAATAAAATTTGAGAGTTGCAGGTGCAGATTGCATTGTGAAAATATGATGTGGTGAAATAGAGAACTGGCTGAAGGAAGGACAGCACTGAATATTCAATATTAGGCACAAGATGTTCAAAAAAGATAAGGAGAGGTATGGTGTACTGGTTAAAAAGAGCATTGCAGTGCTGAAGAAAGAGGATGTCCCAGAGGATTTAAGGACAGAATCAATGTGGCTGGAGCTAAAGAACAAAAAGGTTACAATTACATTTTTCAATGTAGTCTATAGACTGACAACTAATGAGAAGGATGTAGAAGAACAAAGCTGTAGTAATATTAGAGAGAGGTGCAAACATGATAGAGTTGTTATAATGGGGACTTCTGTTACCCAAATGGACACTGAGACAGTGGGAATGTAAATGACAGAAGTTCCAAGATTGTGTCCAAGGAAATTTCCTTCAGCAGTTTGTGTCCAGTCCAAAAAGAAAGGATGCAGTGCTGGGTCTGGCTCTTGGAAATGAGGTGGGCCAAGTAAATCAACTGTCAAGAAAGGGAAAATAGGCAATCCAGAGTAAAAATAATTAACTGGGAGAGAGCTGACTTCAATGAGGTAAGAACAGAGCTGGCTGATGAGCTTGGAATTAAAGGTTGGCAGGAAAATCTGTAGCTGAACAATGGGCTACCTTCAAAACAGGAATGACCAGGACACAGTGAAGGTTTATTCCCTTAAAAAGGAAAGGCAGAGCAAACAAATCCAGAGCTCCGTGGATTAAAAAAGATAGAAATTAAGATAAGGAAGAAAAAGTGTCTATCTGACGGATGTGGTAGCAGAATGGGTTGATGCGAGTAATGATGTTGTAGTGTACATTCAGAAGGCCTTTGAATTGGTAGCATAGGTGAGAAAGCTTATAACTTGTGGAATAAAAAGGACAGTTGCAACAAGGATAGTGTATTGCACCTGTGTTCAACCCAGGCATAAATGGTGGCATTGGTGCAAAAATACCAAAAGTCAAAAACGAGAATCTCACCAGTGGAATCTCATTTTCACATTTTCCCTGCTCCTGCTATAGATTTTTTTTGTACCAAGTGCTACACAATATTGCAAGAAAAGCCAGCAGTGGGGCTGACAAGCTGCATGCCTGTTTTCTCACCTTAGCCAGCACTCTGCAAAAACGGAAAAATTCTGCCAGTGGTTGACAGAATAATAAAAAACAGAGTGTAATGGTCAATCGATATTTTTCAGGCTGGAGGAACATTTTAGTGTGCGCCTCAGAAATCAGTGTTGAGACCCTAATATATATTAATGATCTAGATCTTGGTGTGCAATAGTTTCAAAGTTTGTGAATGACATAAAATTTGGAAGTATTGTAACTGTGAAAGGGACCGTATAGAACTTCAAAAGGACAAAGACAAGTTGATGGAATCGGCAGATGAACAGCAGATGAAATTCAATGTGGGAAAGTGTGAGGGGTTGCACTTTGGCAGGAAGAACATGGAAAGACGAATATAAACTAAGGGTTAGATTTCTTAAAATGATGCAGGAGCAGAAGGACTGGGTGGATATAAGCATAGATCATTGAAGGCAGCAAAACAGGTGGAGAGAGCAGTTAATAATCCATATAGTATTCCAGGCTTTATTAATAGGAACATTGAATACAAGACTAAAGCTGTTATGCTGAACTTGTACAAGACACTCGTTAGACCTCAGCTGGAATAGTGTGTAAAATTCTCAGTACCACACTGTAGGAAGGATGTGAATGTATTGGAGAAAATGCAAAAGAAGTTTGCAGGAATGGTTCCATGGATAAGAAACTTCAATTGGGAGGATAGCTTATTGTAGTTGAGTCTGTTGTTGGAGAATTGAAGGTTAAGAAGAGATTTGATACAAATGTGCAAAATTCTGTAACGTAAGCTTGAAAGCGTTAGTGAAAAGTGAAAATGCTGCAAAATCTCAGATAAAAGCAACAGTTCCGAGAAGGCTCAGAAGGTCACTCAACATCTGTGGGGTGAACACAGGAGGTCATAGCAACTCAGTGTTAGCTCAGAAACTTCCCATTTTACATTCCTTTTGATATTTTGGCAATGACTCACAGTCTCTCCCTTTGTCTCTTGCCTCCCACACTGAGTTGGATATTGACAGCAGTGGAAATATGATGCAAATTTCTTGGGCAATGTTATGCCGAAGGTTCAGATGCAGTCCATGATCTCCATTATTGAGTCTCCCTAAAAACCTCGGTGGCATACTGAATGTAGAGATTTAAGTATTTTATTAAGAACTATTTATTATATTACCTAACATTGTCTAACATGTGGAGCACCGAGTCTTTAGAGATACAGGCAGTATTAGCAAGGGAGCAAGCTGAAGCTAATTTCTCAGACGAACTTGAAAGAGTAACTTGTTTCTTTTAAAATGCAGCTGATTTCACAATGTTAATGTTACTAATTATGGAACGTAACTCTCACAGAGAAAGGGAAAGCTCTTGTGCTTCAGTTTAGACTGAAGATATTGTTCCCATCCACTGTGTCATCCATTCTCTTTAACCGGATAAGCTTTACTGCCATCCTCATAACACAAGACTTCAATAAACAAGAAAGTGCAAATGATGGAGAAACATGTGTCAAAACTCTGGGGAGGAACTAGAAAGACTCCCATACAAAGAATGATGGAGATAAAGAGAGAGACAGAAGGGGGAGAATCACATACATTATAGAGGATAAAGAAATACATAGGCATGGTAGATAGTGCTGTAATGTTCTATGTTCTATGTTCTATAGAAAATTGAGACACACACACAAATATTGGACCCACGAGTCTGCTTCTTCCAAATAAATTGCCTAGGATTCCAAACATAGCACTAGAGGATATGAGTATGAAACACATACAAAACATTCAAGCAAGGTTCAAGATGAATAAAGTATTCCTCAAAGGATAATGACACAGGGAAAGACTCACAGAGGGAGGATGGATGATTTGAAGTCTAGATCACTATCTGTGAAAAGTGTGATTGTGGATGGTAGAGTTATTTAACATCTCATTTTTTTGTTCTTTAAGTGAAGGGGAGGGGCAGTTAATTTCTTAAATTAGGGAACAGTAGGTGATGTGAAAACTGATATTTCCCCGATGGAATAGTGTCATTTGGGGCTGGTTTGAACAGCTGAAAGGTCAGTTCTATGTTTTTTCAGGCAAAATTCTAGCTTCTTGATTCCCAGAGATAACTGAGGAAAATAAGCACCAAATTTCCAACTCTTCTTCCAGGTTGGATGTTGGTGATTCAAACTAATTGGTCATGTGGAGGGTTAATGCTGATATGGGGACTGGGTGGGCTGAATGAGACTCTGTTCTAATTTTGTATATCCATTTATTGTCATCTGAGTTCTACTCCACAAACATTCCCACAGTCTCCCCAGCCTCTCCACAAATCCAAGCTCTTTATATTGTCTTCTACTGTTCCTTCAGTTGCCTCCTCTTTCTCACATCCTCTGATTGTGTTGTGCACTATAGCAAAGGGGGAGATGGTGGTGTAATGTCACTGGACTGGTAATCCAAATGACATGGGTTCAAATCCCACCGTAGTAGCTACTGGAATTTAAAGTCAGTTAATTAATTTGGAGTATAAATCTAGTCTCAGTAATGGTGAGTATGGATGCTTGGCAGCCTGCCATTAGCTGGCAGCAGGATCTTCTGTCAATAGGTTTGTTGTTTTATGAAAGATCCTACCAGCAGGAACAGCTGGAAAATTCTGGAAAAGGTGGCACAGTAGCCAGCACTGCTGCCTCACAGCACCAGGGATTCAATTTTGGCTTTGGGTGATTTTCTGTGTGGAGTTTGCACTTTTTTCCCATGTCTGCGTGGATTTCCTCTGGGTGCCCTGGTTTCCTCCCACAGTCCAAAGATGTTTAAGTTAGGTAGACTGGCCGTAGTAAATGTCTGGGGTTACAGAGATAGGGCTAAGGGGAGGGATTGGGTGGAATGTTCTTGCAACGAGTCAATGCAGACTTGATGGGCCGGATAACCTCTTCTTGTACAGTAGGGATGCTGATTTCTATGTGTCAAGTGTTGCAAAAACCCTAATGTCCTTTAGGGAAGGAAATCTGCCGTCCTTGCCTGGCTTATATATGGCTCCACATCCACAATAATGTGGTTAATTTTTAACTGCCCTGTGAAGTGTCATTGCAAGCCAATCTAGCTAGCACGAGGGGACACAGCTTTAAATTAAGGGGTGATAGTTATAGGACGGATATCAGAGGTAGGTTCTTTACCCAAAGGGTGGTTCGGGAGTGGAATGCCCTGCCTGCAGCAGTTGTAGATGTGCCAAGTTTGGTGGCGTTTAAGAGGTTAGTTGATAAGTATATGGAAGAGGAGGGATGGTTTAGTTTGGAGGGGCATTGCTTTTTATATTGGTCGGTGCAACATCGAAGGCCGAAGGGCCTGTTCTGTGCTGTAATGTTCTATGTTTTATGTTCTATGTTCTAATCAGTTTCAAGAACTAGGAATGGATAACAGATGCACATCCTGTGAATGAATAAAGAAAAATGGCCTTGATTCAGTACCTTACACAAATAGGGGACACCTTTACACCTGTTGACATCACACAAAATTGCTGTAGGTGTGAATGGAACTTGGAGGGTGCAGCTGCTTCAGTTGCTTGTTTCTACTTGTGTGGAAAGCGGGTGAGGAGAGAAAATAAAGGTTATGAAACAGGGCAAGAAATGGGAAGAAATAAATAAAATCCTTCTCAATCCTTGAATAAAGTCAATAACATATTTTAAATGAAGCTAGATCAGGACGTGAAGGAGGAAGGAACACGTTGATTACCTTAAATGAAAACACTTCAAACAGCCTCATACATGCCAGAGTCTGCAGATCAAGCTTCTGATTTATCAGCCATCTCCGAACTCAACAAACCAGAGAGAAAAATTCTGAGGAACTGCCTGAGAAATTTGTTTAATCTGTCACAGCACCAGGGACCCAAGTCCACTCCAGCCTTAGGTGACTGTCTGTGTGGAGTTTGCACGTACTCCATGTGCGCGCACGGTTTTCCTCCAGATGCTCCGGTTTCCTCTAACAGTCCAAGGATGTGTGAGTTTGGTTAATTAGCCTCTTAATGTCAGGGGGATTAGCAGGGTAACTTGTGGTTCCAGAGATAGGGCCTGGGTGGGATTGTTGTCAGTGCAGGCATGATGGGCCAAATGGCCTCCTTCTGCATTGTAGCAATTCAATGATTTTGGTATCAAATCACTAATTTTCAGACAGCATTAGATGACACAGAGGCAAGTGGCTAGCATTGCTGCTTCATAGCACCAGGGACCTGGGTTCAATTCCAGTCTTGGGTGACGATCTATCTGTGTGAAGTTTGCACATTTTCCCCATGTCTGTGGGTTTCCTAAAGATGCTCAGGTTCCCTCTCACACTTCAAAGATGTGCAGGCTACATTGATTGGCCATGTAAGTTGCCCTTAGTGTCAGGGAATGAGCAAGATTATGGGGATAGGGGTTGGGCAGAATTGTTGTCGGTGCAAACTCAGTGGGCCAAATAGCCTCCTTTGGCACTATAGGATTCTATGAAATTAGGTAAGAGATGGTTCATGAGGAGTGTAAACACTAGCATGGAGTATTTGGACAAATTGCCTGTTTCTGTAAATGCCTTGTAATTCTATTTAATATTCAGTCATTTCACGCAAGTTTCTGTGTGACTGGTATACTGAAGTTTAGGCATTTTATTCTTAGTTCATCTTGTGCATTTCAAAGGAAATTTTATATGTTGAAAATGGCTGTCGAATGTGTTGGTGTGATTGATGCTCTGCTGTCATTGGTTGATGCTATTATAGGAATAATTTTAACTAACCTGCCAATGGGAAACTGACAACATTGAATAGAATATGAGTTTTGCACACTGCATTCAATTGAAGTCAATGATGATTAAAATAATGCAGAGTGTAAACCAAATCAAACTAAACTCTTCAGCTTTCCATTGAATGACTTAGGTTAAAATTAACCCTCACCACCTGTTTTCGATACATTCTTTCTAAATCTTGGTTTCACTGAATCAAATTAAAATGAAAGCACATCATTCCTTGAGCCCCCAACCCTCCCTCTCCTTTCTTTCTCTCATCCCTCCCTCTCCTTCTGTCTCTCTCTCTCTCTCACTCTTTCTCTCCTCTCCCTCCCTCTCACTCTATCCCTTTCCTTCTCCTGTCCTTTTAACCTCCTTCTTTGTACTTCCACCTCCTCTTGTTCTCTCCACTCCTTCCCTCTGTCTATGTGTGTCTCTCTTTTTTTGTTCCCTTCCTTTGTGTATCCCCTGCACTCTCTCATATCCTCCCTATCCTCTTTCCTGGACCTTTCCCCTACCTTCCTTCCCTCTGCCTCCTGCTTTCTCTCCCCTTTCTTCCTCTCTGCAGCTGTAGCCAGGCAGGTGGCAGTTGACAAGGGTCTCACAGTCTCCTGAAAACACTGTGGTCCCCAACTTCTGCCCCAATCTGTCTCTGAGTGGCCACGTCCAGAGATTGCTGTGCTTGAAACACTGCAGGTGTCTGTAGACCACCTGAGAGATTCAAGTTTGCCTCGAATCCATGGCCCAAATTGTTGTCATAATGACCTTATCCAGCTACTTGGCATTTGAGGGTGCTGGCTATTCTACTCTCTCGGAAAATGCTTTGTGTGGGATGATGTTGACAAACTGGCATAGAGGCTGGCATCACGGAATTATGTGCCTATCCATCACCATTCCTCTCCCTACACTGGGGCAAAATCTCTTTCCGGAAAGTCAGATGGAGCAGTCCTGCCTGTCTGGTTTGTATTTACATATCAAGATGACAACACCTGTCTAACAAAGGACTTATCAGAAAAAGAGCTGGCGGTTTTATATTGCTCCTGCTGTGGTTCATTCAGCTGTTCCTATTTAGTGATACACAAACCATCTGGAAGATTCTAACTGCCCCCCCCCCGACTCCTGACTGACCTCTCCCATCTCCCTGAAAAAGAAAATCGATCTTGCACAATGTCTGTGGACCAAGGTCTGAGGATGACTTCCAAAATAGTCCACAGCTCTGAGAGATCAAGAATGTTGTCTTAATTAAAATGCTCAGTGAAAATAAACGCAGCAAAGAAATGTTTCTAGAAATATGTGCACGCAACAGTCACTAACCCAGTTAGTTAATTCATTACTTAAGAATTATAGGACAAAGAAGGTGCCATTTCTATGGCAACAGAATCTGCTTGCAAAAATTATCATATTGAGCCTGATCACAGATTACATGACCAGAAGACTGACTTTTTTCAATTGTCACTGAATTAACTGGATATATCTGTTTTTGACTCCAAATTCACTGTGAATTCCATGAATTGGAATCATAAATGTTTGCTCTCTGATTGTTTGGTATTTGTGTTAAGAATCATTAGCAGGTAAAAGTTGGATGGAAAAGGTAGTTGAATTGTAGGATGGGAAATAAGCTGATCTCCATGGGCAGGTTTGCAAAGGGTTCAGGTGTACAATACCTCAGGAAGAAGGCATTAGAGTTGGAGAGAGTGCAGTTCAATTGGCTGGAATTATCCCAGGATTAAAAGGTTGAAAGTAGGTTGAATAAAATTGGCTTGTATTCTTTTGAGTTTGGAAGACCAAGGAAGTGGGCTGGTTGTCGTTTTAAATAATAAAGAATTCAATGGGGTAGAGATCGGGAAATTAATTCCTCTGGTGGGTGAGTCAAGAACAAAGGACACAATCTTAAAATTAGTGCCAGACCTTTCAGGAAGGAAATTAGGAAGTATCACTTTGCACTAAAGTTAGTGAAAATCTGGAACTATCTCCTCCAAAGGCTGTGGATTCTGGAGGATAAATTGAAATGTTCAAGACTCAGATCAAAAGCTGTTTATTATAGTTAAGAATCCCAAGAATTAAGAGCTTGAGTGAAAAATTGTGCTGATTGTGTAAATCAGCCATGATCTATTTGATAGCTGGAGTAGGCCCAAGGGCTGCATTCCCACCTACTCCTAGTGTCATATTTTATTCTTTTAACCCTTTTTCACAAGAGTGAATTCTGATGAAACTGAGTGGTTTCCAGAGTGTGTAATTGGATCCAATTGATTCAAGCTAATTCCTAATCCAATACCAAGCATCTGCTTAGAGCTGTGTAAATAATAAAATGGCATATCACTGGTAAAGCCCTGAGTGTTTAGAGCTGGATTGCACTTGATCGAAGGATATAGTTGGGCAGTCCAGATGAAACTTATCGATCATGTGCACTCCAAGGGATGGACCCTTGCCCCTGTAGCATATTAAAATCACATTGATTTTGTCCACAAGATGAAAGTCAGATTCAATTAGCAATTTTTCGAAGATTTCAACACTGCTTTTATTGCATCATTGATAACTGGCAGTGAAAATGAGTCAAGAATGCAGGATGTACTATGAACACAACCCAAAATGAATCATAAAGAAATATATGTTTGTTCAAACGATTTAGCTAATAAATGCCACACAGGATATGGTATGCAAAGTGGTTTGCAATTGTCTGTCTTCTCCAGTCTTATTCTCCCTGCCTGTTTCCTGGGTTTTTATTTATTTTTCCATGGATTGTGGGTGTAACTATTAAGGCCAGCATTTGTTTCCGATCTCTAATTGCTCGTGAGCTTGTTGCTTTTGTGAGACTTTTGCAGGGGACAGTTAAGAATCAATCACATTTGTGGGTCTGTAGTCAGGTGTATGTCAAAACAAGTAAGGACGTCAATGAACTAGATGGATTTTTACAATCCATAATAGTTTCATGGTCATCATTACTGAGTCATAGAACATAGAACATAGAACATTACAGCACAGAACAGGCCCTTCGGCCTTCGATGTTGCGCTGACCAATATAAAAAGCAATGCCCCTCCAAACTAAACCATTCCCTTCTCTTCCATATACTTATCAACTAACCTCTTAAACGCCACCAAACTTGGCGCATCTACAACTGCTGCAGGCAGGGCATTCCACTCCCGAACCACCCTTTGGGTAAAGAACCTACCTCTGATATCCGTCCTATAACTATCACCCCTTAATTTAAAGCTGTGTCCCCTCGTGCTAGCTTTCTCCATCCTAGGAAAAAGGCTATCACTGTCCACCCTATCTAAACCTCTAATCATCTTATATGTTTCGATAAGGTCCCCTCTTAGCCGCCTCCTTTCTAACGAAAACAACCTCAAATCCCTCAGCCTCTCTTCATAAGACCTGCCCTCCATACCAGGCAACATCCTGGTAAACCTCCTCTGTACCCTCTCCAATGCCTCCACATCTTTCTTATAATGTGGGGACCAGAACTGCACACAATACTCCAAGTGCGGCCGCACTAGAGTTTTGTACAGTTGCAACATGACGTTGCGGCTCCGAAATTCAATCCCCCTACCAATAAAAGCTAAGACTCCATATGCCTTCTTAACAACCTTATCGACATGACTGCCTACTTTCAGGGATCTATGCACACATACACCAAGATCCCTCTGTTCATCAACACTATTAAGAATCCTACCATTAGCCCTATACTCTACACATTTATTATTCCTGCCATTGTGCACTACCTCACACTTTTCCACATTAAACTCCATTTGCCACCTCTCGGCCCAGCTCTGCAACTTGTCTAGCTTTATGTTCCAGATTTATTATTTACATTTAAAATTGTAACAGCTGCCACAGTAGGATTTGAACCCATGTCTCCAAACTATTCGTTGGGCCTCTGAATGACTAGTCCAGGATTATTTTCATTCCGCCACCATTGTAGTTTTGCTGCTGTTCTTTTTCCTCTATTTTCTCTGTCCTCTCTCAGCTAAAATCTTTTAATATTCTTTATCACTCACAGATTTATTAGACAGATACCAGGAATGGGGCAGATTATCTCATGAGGAAAGATTGGACAGGCTAGGCTTATATTCACTGGAGTTTAGAAGAGTATGGGACAACCTGATGGAAACCTTTATGATCCTAAGGGGTCTTGACAGGGTGTATGTAGAGAGGATGTTTCCTCTTGTAGGCGGACCTAGAATTAGGGGGTTACTGTTTAAAAATAGGGGGTACCCATTTAACTTTGGCTTTCAACAGTGTGTTAACCAGGGTTCAGGGTAAGTACATTCCTCTTAGAGTGAAGGGCAAGGCTGGTATAAGTAGGGAACCCTAGATGATTCAGAATATTAGGCCCTGATCAAGAGAAAGAAAGAGACACATGACATGCATAAGTGAATTCCTTGAAAAGTATAGGGGATGTAGGAGTAGAGTTAAGAGAGAAATCAGGAGGGCAAAAATGGTACATGAGATTGTTTTTGGCAGAGAATGCAAAGAGCTTCTACAAATGCGTAAAGGCCAAAACAGTAACAAGGGAGAGAGTAGGGTCTCTTAAGGATCAACAAGGATCTATGTGCAGATCCGTAAGAGATGGGTGAAATCCTAAATTAATGTTTCTTATCAGTGCATACTGTTGAGAAAAACATGGATATTAGGGAACTTGGGGAAATAAATAGTGATGTCTCAAGAAGTGTACACATTACAGAGAAGGAGGTGCTGGAAGTCTTAAAGTACATCAAGATAGATAATTCCCTGGGACTGTGGGAGGCTAGGGAGGAAATTGTGGGTCCCATGGCTGAGATACTTGAATCATCGATAGTCATGGTTGGGGTGCCTGAAGATTGGAGAATGGCAAATGTGCCTTTGTTTAAAAAGGGCTGCAGGGAAAGGCCTGGGAGCAATAGGCCAATTAGTCTCACATCTGTGATGGGTAAGTTGTTGGAAAGTATTTTGAGAGACAGGATCTACAGGCATTTAGAGATGTAAGGACTGATTAGGCTCAACGTGGCTTTGTGAATGGAAAATCATATCTCATAAATTTGATTGAGGTTTTTGAAGAGATAACCAAGAAGATAGATGAGGGCAGTGCAGTTGACGTTGTCGATGTGGACTTTAGCAAGGCCTTTGACAATGTACCCTATGTAGGTTATTGCATAAGGTTAAATCTCACAGGATCCAGGGTGAGGTATCCACATGGATTGAAAATTGATTTCTTGACAGAAGGATTGTTTTTCAAACTGAAGGCCTTTGACCAGCGGTGTGCCTCAGGGATCAGTGATGTGTTTACTGTTATTTGTCATTTATATTAATGATTTTGATGAGAACATAGGAGGCATGGTTAGGAAGTTTGCAGATGCACCAAGATTGGCGGCATAATGGACAGTGAAGAAGATTATCTCTGCAACAGAACCTTCATCAATTGGGCCAGTGGGCTGATGAATGGCAAATGGAGTTTAATTTAAACAAATGCGAGGTGATGTACTTTGGTAGATTGAACCAGGGCATGACTTAGTTAATGGTAGGGAACTGGGGAGAGTTACAGAACAAAGAGATCTAGGGTACATGTTCATAGCTCCTTGAAAGTGGATTCACGTATGGACAGAGTGATGAAGAAGAAATTCAGCACGCTTGGTTTCATTGATCAGAACATTGAATACAGGAGTTAGGATATCTTGTTGAAGTTGTTCAACACGTTGGTAAGGCCACATTTGGAATACTGTATGCAGTTCCGGTCAGCCTATAATGGAAAGGATATTATTAAACTAGAAAGAGTGTAGAAAAGATTTACTAGAATGCTACCTGGACTTGATGGTTTGAGTTATAAGGAGAGGCTGGAGAGACTGGGATTTTTCTTTGGAGCATTAAAGACTCATGGGTGATCTTAAAATAATGAGTGGCACAGTTCAGCTAGATAGTCAATATCTTTTCCCAAAGGTAGGAAGTCTAAAACTAGAGGGCATTGGTTTAAATTGAGAAGAGAGATACAAAAGTGTCCAGAGGGGCAGTTTTTTCACACGGGTGATTATTGGCTGGAACAAGCTGACAAAGGTAGTAGTAGAGGTGGATACAAATTTGTCTTTTAAAAAACATCTAGATACTTCACTGAATAAGATGGGTATAGAGGGATATGGGCCAAATGCGAGCAATTGGGATTAGCTTAAGGGCTTAAAAAAAAGGCAACATGGACAAGTTGGGCCGAAGGACTTGTTTCTATGCTGTAAACCTCAATGTTTCTATGGCAGAGATGAGACTTTTTCTATTGAAGATCATGAGTCTTTCAAATGCTTCCTCAAAAAGCAGTGGAAGCAGAAACTTGGAATGTTTTCAAGGCAGAGATACATAGATTCTTGATAAGCAAGGGGGTGAAAGATTACTGGGCGAGGCCGGAGATTATAATCAGTCAGCCATGAGCTTATTGAATGATGGTGGAACAGGCTCAAGGGGCTGAGTGGCCTACTCTGGCTCCTAATTTGTATGGTCCTATACTCCTCAATAATCATCTTTCTTTGCTCCAGGATATTTGATCTGCATCGATCAGTTCTCAGGCCTGCACGTAAAGTTCTTCTTGTGCCAAGTGAGCTTTTTCAGGCAATGCATGTTTGATTTTTTTTCTTTTTGGTGAACATGTCAGCACGAGGAAAGTATTATGGAAAATCAAAATAACCTCCTTGGCTGATTTCCCAGTGCACAAAGTTCACCTCGGTGCTGCCCTCCTTTAACTCATCATCTCGGATTTTGCTTGCAAGCACAGAACTGAGAGAATGCAAAGTTATGCATTACAGATGTTCTAATTGTTGGGATTGTTTTGATAGGAAACAGTAATAGGATTTGATTCAGCACCATCTCACACTGCCTGCGGGACTCACTCCAGCTGTATTCTCTTACATTATTTTGGGTGAGGACTGTAGTTATAGAGAAACAAAGAGATCTCATTCCTATGTCTTTGCATAGTTAGCCTATTGTGGGTAAAGAGGACTGAAGAAAAAACCGATACAGAGCTCAATGCCCTGAGTAACTGCACCTTCCGGAGAGCCACTTAATGTGATTTAAGTCCTTCAGAAGCTTTATAAGTCGGTTGTGTTTACTTTGCCAATCTTGCTGTAGCTTGGATGTCAACACCATCTGAATCACCACTGTGCATGTGTGCGTCTGCAGGAATGATTCAAGGTGGCCCTATTACACTGAATATACAGTACAAAAACAGGGTGTTGGGCCTTACTGATTCATATCAGTGTTTATGCTCTTCATTTTGCTTACTTTTTTCTCCCTCTCTCTCAAAGGCAACCTTGTTTCCCTGTGGTAGAGAGTTTCACCTTCTTATCACTCTCTGGGTAAAGATGTTTCTCCTGAATTCCTGATTGGGTTCATGAGTGCCTATTTTGCCTCTCTGCTGTTGGATTTCTGCTACCCTGATCTCTATGTATTTGTCATGTTTACCAAGTGTTAATAGCAGGATGGCCAGTGCCATAATATGAGCTTTTAAATTCGGATAAGAGGAGTGCCCTCCCACTCAACCCTGACATTCTTTCTTTCCTCCCTTTTCTGCAGTCTCGTGCCGCCTTATCAGTCACTGTCCATCAGAAAACAGTCTGAATTTAGGAACCTACATATTGATTGCAGCAGGCTGCCTCTCTATGGGAGGGGCCTGGGGGTAAAGCTACAGTGATCCCAGCTTCATTCAACATATATTATATGTTCTCCAAATGGAATCTGCATCCTGATCAGGTCAGGATGACTTTTTTTTTGTTGTACTCCATTTCGCAAGCTGTTAAGAAACGCAATGTAGAGCTCTCTCTCCCTGACTCCTGTCAGCATGTACTGACTTAAGGTCTGTTAAGCTGGACTAGATCAGCTATTATTCACACCCAGGCTGGGTAGATTCACCAATTTGATTCAAAGAAAAATACTATATGAAAGACCTTCAAACAAAAAGGGAGAATGTACCTTGTCAAGTTCGAACAGGCCCGAGTGCCATGAGATGAATCTAACTGTTAGTTCCTCATGGAAAGAGCAGTACTCACTGCCATTTCTTCCTCTATCTGCTTTGAGCCATGAATGCTGACATCTAGCCATAATGAAGAAAAATGATTCGGTTGAACAAAGGTGCCCCAGTTGTTTACAAACTGAGTCAGACTTTTTCTGGAACTGTGGTGTTTGAAAAAACAAAAATGCTTTTTCCAATTCCTCTATGTATTCACAAGAATGAAAATGTTCCAAAGACAGTATGATATTTTACTGACTGTATGAGAAGCTCAATAGTTTATAAATGCCAGTCCCACAGTAGGCTAAAAATTATAGAGTAGTTTTAGTTGGGGACTTCAATTATCCAAATGCAGACTGGGACAGTGTTAGTGTAAAGGGCAAGGAGGGGTTATCCAAGATTGTCTTTGGGAAAATGTTCAACAGCAGTCTGTGTCCAGACTGCTATTGAAGCAAGAAAGGATACAATATTGGACCTGGTTTTTGGAAATGAAGTGGACCAAGTAGATCAAATGTCTGAGGTGAAACATTGGAGACAGTGATCATTGTAAGAATGATAGATAATGGGCAATCCAGAGTAAAATTACTTGGGGGAGAGCCAACTTTAATGGGGTAAGAACTGAACTGGCCACTTAGACTGTATCAAAAGATTGATGGGAAAAATTGCAGCTGAACAATGGACTACTTTCCAACAGAAATGATCTGGAGACAATCGGAGTATATTTCCTTGAAAGAGAAAAGCAGGGCAAACAAATCCATGATAGGTATCAGGTGGAAAACACAATTGAGCACCCGAGGAATACTGAAGGTTCAGAGGGGAGGAGAAGAAGCTCATGAGAGATGCAAAGAGGGATTATGAGAAAAGGCTGGCAGCCAACATAAAGAGGACTCCCAAAGTCTTCAGTAGGTATGTAAATTGTAAAAAAAGGTGGTAAAAGGAGGAATAGGATTGATTAGAGACTTAAAAAGAAATTTACACATGGTGGCTGGGGACATGGCTGAGATATTAAATAGATACTTTGCATCCATCTTTACTAAGGAGGTAGATGCTACCCAGGACATGATGACAGAAGAGGAAACTCTCCAAAGAAGAGTTCAAACTTTATAATAAGGAAGTGTTGAATAGATTGCCAGTACTGAAAGTTGACAAGGCACTGGATCTGGATGAGAGGTGCCACGTATCTTGGAGGAAGTAAGAATGGAAATTGCAGCGATGCTGGCCATAATCATCCAGTCTTCTCCAGACTCAGAGAGATGATAGAGAACTGGACAATTGTAATTGTTGCACCCTCGTTCATAAAAAAAAAGTTGTAAGGATAGTCCCATCAATTATAAACCAATCAGTTTTAAAATTAGTGATGGGAAGTTTCTCAAAACAAATATTTTGGATAGATTAGTTGTCACGTGAAAAAAATGTGGGCTGATTAGGAACAATGTGAATGCATTTGAGAGAGTGCAGGAGCGGTTTACAGAAATGGTTCCAGGGATGAGAAAGTTCAATTATGAGGAGATTGGAGAGGTTGGGACAGTCCTCCTTGGAGAGAAGAGGGCTAAGAGAAGATTTGATAGAAATGTTCAAAATCATATGGGGCCTGGACAGAGTTGATAAAGAGAAACTTCCCACTCTTAAAAGGATCAAAAACAACAGGCCACAGATTTGAAGTGTTTTGCCAAAGAAGCAAATGTGTTGTGAGTAGATTTTTTCATGAGCAGTTTGGGTCTGAAATGCACTGCCTGGACGACTGGTAGAGAAAGGTTCAGTCGAGGCACTCAGGATTGAATTAGGTGATTATTTCAATAGAAATAATGTGCAAGGGTACAGGGAAAAGGCAAGGAAATGATACTAAATATGATGAGAGGGCCGATGCAGACACAATGGGCCAAATGGCTTCCTTCTGGACCATACAGTTCTATGATTTAAATACCTGTAACCCATTCATGACCTAGCATTTTCACAAAAAGCTTTGCCTTCAAGGAAGTATTCTTGAAGTGTGGTCACTGTTGTGGGAGAACATGGCAGCCAAAAATGTACATCAAGCTCCCAGCAACAATGATCAGATAATGTATGATTTGATAATGTTGGTTAATGAATAAATGGTGGCTTTAAATATGTTTCCCATAGTACTTATGATCTTTTACATCCATCTGCGAATGCAAGTGCGGCCTGGTTTTAATATTTCATTTGAGAGATGGTACAGTGCAACTCTCCCTCAGCCTTTGGTTCAATGGAGAGGCAGCAGTGCTATGCACTGAATCATGGTTGCCATTTGAGATACTTGCATTTTTAATGTCAGAGTTAAACAAACCAATTTATTTTTCAACTCACTACCCTTGCATCAAGTAAAGAACTTGGACCTTTTAGTTCTTAAAATAAATCTTGTTTTTAAATACAGTTAATTAAAACTCAATTTTAAAACTGTTTGTGATTAATCTTGACAATTGCTGGTCTACCAGGTTTTGAATTGCTCAGGAAATCTCCTGAACTTGCCTTTGAGATTCAATGGTTGTCACTTTAATATCTCCAGTTCATATTTCATGATAATTATAGATTTATGTTTTTTTTATTTTTTTCCCTCTCTCCTTCTCTTTCTCTTAGTGCTTGTCTACCTCATCAAGGTGGTAGATGACTTGAACTGTTCCTGTCTGTCATTTGACTCAATTCCCTCTCTGTCTCTGATGCTGATGCACTTCAAAAACTGCCCTTTGACTCCTCACTCAGAAAACGTGCACGAAAGAATCAATGCTGTTTTTCTTGGTTCTTGCTGTCAGTGTTCTTACTTTATCTCAAGTTTTTAAAATCAGATTAATGGGCCTCTACAATTGCTCAATAATTCAAACTCCTGCTTTTGGAGCCTACGTTTACTCCTATTTCTTGTGTTTTCCTGTTTCTATCCATCCGTAACTCTAGCAGCTGAAATGCCCCTGTCTGTTTGAGAAGCAGACTGAATAATAACGAGTCATCATTTAAGGATTTTTTTTTGCTTGCTCTCTTTAGAAAGGGGAGGACAAAAAGAAAATCAATATTCACACCACGGGTGTTGAATAATTAGGTCCTTTAATGTGTAATGCTTCTCACAGCCCTGATTATGGCGAGATCACATCTATCCACTGATAATCTCTTTGTCTTTCCAATCTTAAGAGCAGAAGCTGGATATGAAGTGCTACACATTGAATAACCTCCAATTATGGGGACAGTAATGCACTTTAATGCTGCAAGTGCCCAGGTTTTATGTCCCATTTAGATACATTCAGTGGGTGAGGAGCAGTGGTTCTGCTTTTACACTGCATATTTGACTGAGAAGTTTTGACTAATCAGTCCATATTTTGCCATCTGTTCTGTCTGGATCACTGTCTGGTACAAGACAGTTCCTCCCGTTGCCAATATCGTAAATGATGAACCTAATGGAAGAGCCAATTCACAAGCCAGTGCCAAATACCCTCTATCTTTTACACTTAAAATGAACAAATGAATTTTTAAAATATATGCTCGTTCATATAGACAATACTGACAAAGGCAGCAATTATTACCCATGTCCAGTTTCACAAAGATTGCCAGCTGTTCCAGATTATTTTGGGGGTCTTCCGGTGTGATCAATTAATCTTCCTGAGGACAGGTCTCTGATCAGTTTGTGCTGATACACCTCAGACCACCATGAAGGATAATATAAGCAGACTGGTTATATTATCATTACTGGTGATAATTTTTTCTCAGTTCAAAGGACAAAAGGTGTTGCACTCTTGGAATACTGATTGTACTGCTGCCTGCTGCATTTCTTTTGAGTAGTAATTAATATGGTTTGAAAGGTTAATTGGCTCTTAGCAATGAAATGTGTACTGTATGTAAGAATTGTTTAAGAAACGGACTTGAGGAAATAACATATTGCCATTTTAACACGTAAAAAAAGGTGTGACTTCAAGATTTGAAAGTTTTTTTCACTATATTTTTGTCATGATTACAACAGTTTTAGTGACCATTAACAATCTTCACAGTGATGGTAATATTGAGTTTTCTGGTCGTCCAAGAAACCTGAGTCAACAGTTTAATAATGTGAGTTTAGCATCCTGTTTATTATATTGTCATCACCATTCTGTGTAATTACGTGATCATCAATAATTGTTGGAGTAATCTTCAGAGAAAAGAGTTATAAAGAAAATGAGAGGAACATATCCCTGTAGAGAAAGCATGTATAGGACAGTAGCTGTAGAGGCCAAGACATTTTCAGGGAGGCAGGAATGATTTGAGGTGTGAAGAGGTAACATCAGGAATACCTGATACTCATGCAACCCTATGCAATGTCCTATGACTTGGAGACTGAGATCTGATGGGAAGCAGATGTACAACCTTATGTGGAGTACTGAGGTGTACATAGATCTGTAAATAAATGAGAATAGTTTATACCATGTACCGTAACATCCTTAAAGTAAAGAACGAGACACCAAACTCAAGACAAAACATGGTGGTAGCTGGTGTTTTCTGTCAACTCTTTATTTGCCCCATATAAAACATGGTGGCAACATCAGAGCATGAAGACCCAGAAAAAGGCTGAGAGATGATTGCAGACCACCTCAGAAAAAAAAACAAGAGGACTGAAGATTCACTTGAGAGTAGAGCATTTGAGTGTTACAGCACAAGCAGAATACAGTGGGAGGCCAGTTAGCAGTGAGTACTGATCACAATCTACAAGCCAAACAACTGAAGCGGCAAAAGATAATGAGCTTCAGGGAAGCATGGAGTGTACATTGCAAATCTGAGAATCATTCAAAAGCACTGAAGACAGGTCTATGGTGGGCTCAATACTGGGACAAGTAGAAAAAGAGATTATCCAGATACATAACAACTTCTTGCTTAAAACACTTATACCCCAGAATATTCAACTGCCAGAAATTTATGAGAAAGAAGGCAGATATCAACTTAGCACTTCTTTAACTACAGAACCTCACCACTAAGAAACAGTTCTCACCACCAGAACTATTGATGGGAAGATAGTTGTGAACACAATTTCCAGCTCCACAACAAAAAACGTTACCTCAAAAGGTTGTGAGAACATTTGGAAGCCTGAGGAGAAATAAAGAGGCAGGCAACTCCTAATTTCACTTTCATTATGGAGCACTAGACTGGAAGGTGCTACAGCCAGGGAGAGTATGGATATGAGATCAGCCTGGAAAAAAGGCAATGTAAAAGCAAGAGCTCCACAGCTGAGATCTTACAGGATTCAGACTGACCAGAAAAATTTCAGAAGGAACTGAAGAACCTTGATATCATTGGGAAGGAAACCAATGGAATCTTAAACATACTGTTTGGATCCAAGTGGAGATGGTAAATCTGAAATAAGAAGAAGCTATTGCTACCCAGGTGGAAAACACTCCTATTAAACAACCAGAGAATGCAGTTTGTCCTTTATCTGGAAATGAAATTAAGACCAGAGCAGGATGATTGGTTAAAGCACCACAGAATTTAAACCTGTGAAGTCTAAGACTTTGTGGGGAAATGTAGGAGAATGTAAATAGTTGAGATAAAGAGTTGAGGGAGATATAGAGTAAAGGATTCACATCATAAGTGCCTGATACTGATGTAACTACAGATATAATAGTCACATGACTAAGACTAAGATCTGGTTGAAACAGGAATACAACTTTGTGGAGAGTTACGAGATATACATAGATCTGAAAATAAACAGACTGGATTTAATAAGTAGTAATCTATGGTAGCATTCTTGGGTAATAGACAAACGCTAAAGAAATCCCATTTAGGCCTTGAACCCAAGACAAAACATGGAGACATTTGGGGGCAACCTTCAGTTTTAGCAATCAGTAAACCTAGAAGAGGGTTTTTTTTTGGTTTCTCCCAAACTTAGAAGCAGAAGCTTAAAACATGTTTGGAAATGGTCAATAATTAGGATCGGATGGACAGAGAATATTCACATTGTCAGCAATATTCTATACCTTGTGAATAAATAGAAAGAAAATACATTTGCAACTGTGGCCAATCAGATTGAAAGATAGTTGACAGTTGAGGAAATACAATCGCTGACAATGCAGAATTCCCTCTATTGCATAAGAAAAGTTAGTCTCCTGTTAGTCTTTTCAGATCTGTGGAGTGAAATATTGCCTACTATATTGGGGTTGGAGTGCTATTCACTGACCAGTTGAGTCATGACTGTTTTTGGACAGAGAGAATGGTGTGAGCATTGCATAAAGACAGCCTCACTTAAATGTGACTTCACTGATGAACATTTGAAGTCTGTCGAACTTCATCCCATGATGTAGAGATGCCCACGTTGGACTGGAATGAAGAAGTCTCACAATACCAGGTTAAAATCCAACAATTTACAAAAATTGAGTTTGTATCTTTATGTGCCCTGTTTGTGAACAGAACTCCCACTTACCTGACAAAGAGGCAGCGCTCCAAAAGCTACAAATAAACCTGTTGGGACTTTGACCTGATGTTGTGAGACTTCTTAGCGAACTTCATCCCAGCCAGTCAGCGCCTTGAGTGGAGAAGGGCAGAAATGCATTTGAATGCAAATCCCAGTCAAATTGTACAGGGCTCTGACTGGTTGCACCTTGAGTTCTCTGTCAAGTTCTTGGCACGGAGACACAAGATAAATGTTCATACACTGGAGGCAGTGCAAAGTTGAACTCGAGACTCAGAGTCATAGAAGAAGAAGGCCATTCGGCCCATCAAGGCTGCACCAACAACAATCCCATCCAGGACCTATCCCTTAACTCCACATATTTACCCTCTCAACTCCCCTGACACTAGAGGCAATTTATGATGGCCAATTCATCTAACCTGCACATCTTTGGAATGTGGGAGGAAACTGGAGCATCCAGAGGAAACTCACGCAGACACGGGGAGAATATGCAAACTCCACACAGAGAGTGACTCAAGGCTGAAATTGAACAGAGGCACTGTGAGACAGCAGTATTATCCACTCTGCCACCCTGTTGCACTTTTATGATCAATTTGTAAAGGGGGCTGTAGAAGTAGGACAAGGTTCAAACCAGTGAAAGGAAACTTTTGGACTGTTATCAGAAAGTGGTTGTTCACAGGGGGAGTGCTCAACACTTGGAATGTGCAGAGTGTTAGAAGTGTGAGCCAAAAAATCATTTAGGGTAAGCACTCAATATAGCAGCAGTGAGGAGTGTAGGATGATTCAGAGCAAAGCAGGGCCAAATGATCCTCCTCATTCAGAAGATATTATGGCTTGAAAAAGGAAAATTAACCAAAAACAGTCACAAAGAAATGAAGGGGAAGTGGATAAGGGAAAAGACAGCTGAAGGACTGCAACTGCCCTCGGCTACCCTTGCCTTCCCTATCTCCTTCAGTTACAAAGTTGAATTCTGTGGAGCAATGTTAAGGAGCCCACATGTCCCTTTCGCATTGTTCTGTTAATTCAACAGAAAAATCAGGCTTTTGAGTGACAGGTTCTGACTAACCTTTATTCCTTGCACGTTGGATCGGTCTCAGTTTAAGCTGCTCCATCATGAATATTTAATTGTATTAATACTTAATTTAATTTGTGCCTCTGCCTGTGCTTCCTCTCCAGACAGCTAAGGTTTGGGGAGATTGACACGTCCCTAAAGATTTGATGGTTGGGGCATGGAAGTGCTTGACCCCTCCCATCAGAAGGTTGTGACTATGACATCCCAGAGGTGCCTGTCACGTCAACCCATTTATTTTGGTCGAGTGAATTCCATTTGCTCTTGGCTGGGCTGTCTAATTAAGCAACGTGAGGAGATGAGGAATTTCATCTCAGTGAAAGGGAAGGGAAGAGAAGGAAGAGCAGAGAAGGCCAAAACTGACAGAACAAATCATTGCAATTCCCACAGGTTGAAGATGAATTGACACCAACAGCTGTCCAAGCGTATTCTGTGCGTCGAATCATCCTACTCCCCTTCCTGCTCATGCTGAGGTTGGATATTGTGACAATATGATAATTGAAGAATTATAAAATCTGGAAATGAAACAGAGGCTAATCATAGAGTTGTGGAATCATAGAATTCTTGTAGTGCAGAAGGAGATCACTGGGTCCATCATGTCTGCACTGACTCACTGATAGGGCATCTTACCCAGGCCCTCCCCTGTCTTATTCCTGTAATGCCACATATTTACCCAAATAATCCCCCTAATTTACACATTTTGGGACACTAAGGACACTAGCACGGCCAATCCAACTAACCTGCACATTTTGGACTGTGGGATGAAACTCGAGTACCTGGAGGAAACTCACACAGCCACAGGGCAAACGTTATCCAAGGCTGGAATCAAACCCGGGTCCCTGGCATTGTGAGGCAGCAGTGCTACCTATTGTGCTGCCCAGAATATACAGGCTAAAAACCTGGCGTATTATGGCGATGTGAAGTAGTCGATCATAGTGAGAAAAATTTGATAGCGACTAGAAGAGGAGCAGTTGACTTGGTTACAAATGCAAGATTTTAGAAGATTATTGCTGGGATTTCCTGGATGTTTACGATGAGGGGCTCTTCTAAGTCTTGTTGATGGTGCACTCCCACTGCGGATTTCCCGGCAGTGTGGAGTGGAGTCAAAAGGAAATCCCACTGACAGCGACTAATCCAGAAGATTCTGCTGGCATATGTGAGAAACATGCCACAGGGAGGCCAGCGGCATGTTTACCCCCCCCCCCCCCCACCCGGACCAATACGTCCAATTTCGGATAAAATGGTGGAATGAGGATGGTATGGCATCAGTCCTCAGTGGCTCGTGTGTTAAAGAATAAAAAGCATCTGTGCTGACATTAGATAGTCCATTAAACCAGAATTCACACCTCTTGAGTTGGGAAATTTTTGGATTCTGGAGAAACTTCCCCAGATGACTGCATTTTTGTCGCCAAGAGGGGTGCAGATGTTGCAGGTGGGTGCTAACTGGAGTCAAGCTTGCCACCTCGGGAAATGCTGCAGAGGCAGCCATAGGGATTCCTGAGTGTTCCAGCTGTTTCGTAGGCCCACTTCAGTGTTCTGGAACTTCGTTTCAGTTATGATAAAAATAGTAAAGTCCTCTCACTCTCACCCCTCACCCCCAACTCAGTCCCCATGTTCCACTCACACCACCTCATCTCACCTCATGAGATGGCCCCACATACCTTTCATGCACTCTATAGCCCTCCAATAACCCCCTGGCCCTTCATACCCTCTATTTCACCCATGACCAGCTGGTCATTCCCGTGGCCTCTTACCATCCTGTGCCAACTTATTGCCAACTCATGACTGCCCCCCACACAACTCTTTGCCCTTCAATCCTACATGTCAACTCACTCAGTATCAACCATTGGCAGGCTAAAGGAAACGTGCTGTAATGAAATAACAAAAAGTTCTATGTATTTGCCATAGAATTTAGGGGCAGCACGACAGTGCAGTGGTTAGTACTGCTGTGTCATAGTGCCAGGGACACAAGTTCAATTCTGGCCCCTGGGTAGGAGCTCATGCTCAGATTGAAGAGACCAGGGTTGTGAAGATTTAAACTGAAGTGGAAGATTCACCTAACTTTGGTTCAAGGGAAGATCCCCAGGGTAACTGGAAAGGCAATTTAGGGAATTAGAAGTTACCCAGCTGACAAAGCAAAAAGGAGTTCAGACTCACTTTGGACTGGTTTCTGGTGATTGTACTGCCAACTAAAAGACCACAGTAAAATATAACTATGGAGGCAGATTAGTTATTTTAAGAGTTAAATGGGGATCTTTTCTGCTGTTCAAAGCAGAGGCTGTCCACTGAAATAGTGTTTAGTGTTGCTTTTAGTTTGTATAATAGCAAAAGTGTTTGAACTTTAAATCATGTCATTCAATTCCTTAATATTGTCCACCAAAAATTTACATTTCTTTTCAGAGTCTATGGATTTGAAAAATTGAATCTGTTTCCCTCGTGATAGATGCTGGTAATTCAAATAAGTTTTTCCAGCGTACCCTGTGCTTGTTTCTTTGCATGTGTTATTGGTCTTTACAAGGATTATAACAACTTATAGGGATGGACAATTATGTTCCTTTTCCAGATGTGTGATGGTGTAACTATTGGCCAGAGATAGTCAGTCTAAAAGAGGAGCTTGGCTTCAATTTTAGTTCACATTCTATAAACTTAAATTGCAAGGCAATTAGGGAAGTCAGGTCTTGCATCTTGAAAGCTGGGCACAATAAGCTTGCCAATATATCTTGTAACAAACATATGTCAATTTGGCACAAAGAAGTGATTGTGTTACTGGTCCACCAATCAAACCTAAGGCTGTGAGTTACTTTACAACACTGCAATCTTCTGATTCAATCAAGAGAGAACATTAATGGAGAAAAAAACTTTGAACAGTAATTATGATACCTGCTGTTAGATCTCCCTCCTTTTTTGTCTTTTAGGGTAGATCTCCCTCTTGTAGCTCAATGCCCTGTTCAATGTAAACCAGATTGTTATAATATAACCAATGACAACAAGCCATCGATGATCAGCTGACCTGGTAAAATCTATTAAAATGCGGCAAGCTGTGGTGGTCAGTTTACCTGATAGAAATAGGAAATAGATAGGTATTAGGGGGAAGCATTTCTGGCCCAGTTGTAAAGAAGGATTTTCAGTCATTTTAAAAGCTAAATGGGGATCTCTTCTGTCATTCAGAGCAGAGGCTTTGTGAATTTGTTTTTTTTTTTGTTTATTATTGCTTGTTGCTGGATTAAAGTCCAACCCAAGACCAAGTAACAGACCATCAACTCTAAAGCAAAGTAAATAGAAAAACTAAGAACTGTCCAATATGCAGGTCCAGGTAATACATCCATTGGGTCCACAACATGAACCTTTCACATGAAGTGCTATTAGCAGGGTACGAATCCCCTGGTCTCTAGAGATTGTTATACTTTATCTGGCTTGCTGTATTTTGCAAGCCAGTGCATTATGGGATTGCAGGATCCATGTTTTCTCATTAGTTTGACTGCAACAGCAATTATAGAATTGGAGCAATGCTAATCATCTCTTGTGTCTACCTGTGCACTGATTGATCTAGACGGGTACCGCAATCAAAAACCTGAGATCCCTTAGTCCCTAAGACTGGGTGGTCCCTACCCTTGGGACAGAGACCAGGGGATCTCTATCCTGGGAGCAGAGACTGGATGAAGATCTACCCGAGCAAAAGCGAGGGAAATTGGAAGCAAGCACAGAAACCCGAGTTATCTAAAACTTGCAGACTTGCCTTGTGAATCTGATTGCTGTCATGTTCAATCTACCAAAATGCATCACTTCGCATTTATCTAAATTAAACTCCATCTACCATTTGTCAGCCCACTGGCCCAATTGATCAAGATCCTATCTTTCTTCACTGTCCATTATGCCATCAATCTTGGTGTCACCTGCAAACTTACTAACCATGCCCCCTATATTCTCATCCAAATCATTCATATAAATAACAAATAATAGACTAACTGCATTGTTAATCTGCTAGTTGGTCACCTTTGATGTATAAAATTGTTGTTTCTCCATCCCTTCCGCTCCCAGTACAAACTTTCCTCTACACAGTATGACTATTCAGACATGACTCAGTGCTAGATAATGTCACTGCATTGTTTCTTTATACACAAGCAGTTCAAGTCTGTATCTGACTGAATTACTATTGCTGGAGGCAGTTAGTTTTCAACAGGTGAACTGGGTGAGGAGTTTAGCTTCACATTCAACTGACATGTTTCCAAAACAGCAGAAAAAGTGGCTGGTGAAGCCTTGGATATAATTTACTCTCTCCTTGGGATTTTTTTCCCTTCTCTCTTGTTTTCTGACTACACCTGCAGCACAAATAGTTCACTTTCTGGGCAAAGAAATTCCTCATGCTTTGAATTGTTTGTTGAAGACAGGTAATTATCAGCTAAGATGCTGACAATCACTGACAGCCCTCCAGCCAGGACTGAAGATTTCACTTGTATTAGCGTCTGTTATCTGTGCCTTTGGTTTCAAAGTCTAAGAAATGACTGTACACCTGATCCGTTTTCACAATGCACCAACAACAAGATTCTTGTTGCTGCTGATGTTTTGTAGTTTAACTTCCACCACAAGGGCAACCAAGTAGATATTCAAAATACTAAACATTATAAACTAGATTACCTGTGATTCAATGAAGTCAAGCATTAATCGTCTCAACAACTTGTACATCCCATTGTCATTTACATTGTCTCCAAGCTCCAACAGCAGCAAGGAGATACCAATTAAAACCTGTATGACTCTTCTAGAACATAGAACATTACAGCGCAGAACAGGCCCTTCGGCCTTCGATGTTGCACTGACCAATGAGGAAAAAGCAATGACCCTCCAAACTAAACCATTCCCTTTTCGTCCATAAACTTATCCACTAACCTCTTAAACACCACCAAACTTGGCGCATCTACAACTGCCGCAGGCAGGGCATTCCATACCCTAACCACCCTCTGGGTAAAGAACCTCCCTCTGATATCCGTCCTATAACTACCACCCCTTAATTTAAAGCTGTGTCCCCTCGTGCTAGCTTTCTCCATCCTAGGAAAAAAGGCTATCACTGTCCACCCTATCTAAACCTCTAATCATCTTATATGTTTCAGTAAAACATAGAACATAGAACATTACAGCGCAGAACAGGCCCTTCGGCCTTCGATGTTGCACTGACCAATGAGGAAAAAGCAATGACCCTCCAAACTAAACCATTCCCTTTTCGTCCATAAACTTATCCACTAACCTCTTAAACACCACCAAACTTGGCGCATCTACAACTGCCGCAGGCAGGGCATTCCATACCCTAACCACCCTCTGGGTAAAGAACCTCCCTCTGATATCCGTCCTATAACTACCACCCCTTAATTTAAAGCTGTGTCCCCTCGTGCTAGCTTTCTCCATCCTAGGAAAAAAGGCTATCACTGTCCACCCTATCTAAACCTCTAATCATCTTATATGTTTCGATTAGGTCCCCTCTTAGCCGCCTCCTTTCTAACGAAAACAACCTCAAATCCCTCAGCCTCTCCTCATAAGACCTGCCCTCCATACCAGGCAACATCCTGGTAAACCTCCTCGGTACCCTCTCCAATGCCTCCACATCTTTCTTATAATGCGGGGACCAGAACTGCACACAATACTCCAAGTGCGGCCGCACTAGAGTTTTGTACAGTTGCAACATGACGTTGCGGCTCCGAAATTCAATCCCCTTACCAATAAAAGCTAAGACTCCGTATGCCTTCTTAACAACCTTATCGACTTGATTGCCAACTTTCAGGGATCTATGCACATACACACCAAGATCCCTCTGTTCATCAACACTATTAAGAGTCCTACCATTAGCCCTATACTCTACACATTTGTTATTCTGTTATTCACATTTATTCTGTTGGTGAATAAATGATGGTCAACATGTTTCTATAAAAAGCACTTTGAAGAAATGAGGGGAGACAGATTGAGACACTCCTTCTTTGATCTGATTTTCTTCAGGCCCGTGGAGGCAGCATTGGGCTGAAAAATGAGAAACAAAGCCTACATCTGGATGTCAACTAACCCTAACCCTTCATATTGTCATGCCCAAGATTATTCATGAAAATGGGCCTATCTTTCAGAAAGAAAATTCTAAGTTTGAAAATTTTAGCCTAATACCAAGTATAGGAAGCTAATGAGTTCAGGTGGCTGGATGTTTAAGATGTGGTTTAAAATAATGCATTTGGTGCAGGTTGCATTTCTGTACCAGCTGGGTTTGACATGAGACCCACTTCCTCACTTGCTCTATGTTTGATGTAGAGTGCTCAAGCTACAAAACCAACTATGGGGCGGCACGCTGGCATAATGGTTAGCACTGCTGCCTCACAGCATCAAGGACCCAAATTTGATTCCTGGCTTGGGTCTCTGTCTGTATGGAATTTGCACACTCTTCCTGTATCTGCATGGGTTTCCTTCGGATTCTCCGGTTTTCTCCCACAACCTGAAAGACCTGCTGATTAGGTGTACTGGCCATGCTAAATTCTCCCTCAGTGTACCCGAATAGGCGTCAGACTGTGGCAACTAGGGGATTTTCACAATAATTTCATTGCTACATAAATGTAAGCCTACTTGTGGTCAGTAAATGAATAAACTATAAATAAACAACTGTCACAGTGTTATAGACGGATGTTTACAGTTCCTCATTGATTATAACTAATTATCTACCAAGTTGAGAATTCTGTGCTGTGGCTTCTCACAAATGGCATTGACCAAATTGGCATTTGTGTAGCATTCTTCATGACTTCAGATGCTCAAAGTTGATTAATTTGAAGTATAATTACCATTGTAACACAGATAAATATGGCAATTATAATGTAGGTCTCATAAATAGGAGGAGGCAATGCAGTCCTGGATGCCTGTTTCCACTATTCAATCAGATCATAACCCATCTGTATCTTAATTACTTCTGTCCACCTTTGCTTCAAATTCTCAATACCCCAACCCAACAAAAGCTGTTGATCTGAATGTGGGTTGAGGGATCAATGTTTGCCAGGATATTAGGATGAAGACCCTGGCTGAGATTTCCCACATGACCCCTGACACCCAGTGTGGCTGAGTGGGTGACTGTTATCTAGCTTGGAGTCAGAAGGTTGAGGACTTGCACTTCACACACTGAAATACACACCCCAGTGCAGTACTGGAATATCAGAAGTACTCATTGCGCTAGCTGGATAATGGCATGAAAGAAGCCATGGTACTAATTTGGGGGGGTGGGGGGAAAGTGCTGTTTGTCCTGGAGTCTTAACCAATATTTAACTGAATGCAGCATCACTAAATATAGATTGTCTGGCTGATTTATGGGAGTTTGCTGTGTGCAAATTGACTCTTACACTTCCTACAATAAAACAATGATTTCACAACAAAAAGATTCATTAGACATACAGTGCTTTGACAGATCTTGAAGTTGTGTAAAACACAAGTCTTTCTATTCTTTCCTTTCACACTGATGGCTGCATGGTTTGCTAAAGCCACAGTAATGAAGTAAGGTGCTGCTCTATTGAAGTTAGTTGATGCTAAATGACCTTTACTGTGTACCTTTGCTTTATATTAAAGCTGCAATCACAGAACGCTGGCACTCTGTACAACGAGCACTTCATTGGTAACGATGAAGAGCACAGAGGTTCACCCCTATAATTAACTGATATAGCATGCTGAAACAGTGGATCTGTACTCAATCAATCCAGAGCAAAATGGAATTAATTTAACCAACCCTTTGAAATAACTCCATTAAATGCGAATTCAAGAGATCTGTTTTGACTGATTCATTGATTTAAATGCAGCTCAAAAATGAAAACGAAACTCTACTTCAGCTCATTTACTAGATGCAATTTTAATTGACAGAAAATTAACAAAGGATCCAATTATCATGTTCAAAGGTCAATGCATTTTTTTCACTCCATTGTTAACATTTGCATCAATTTTCACAATGTCCTGATAGTCTCAAATACTTTGCACCTGGGGCTAGGGAAGTGACCAGAGAGCAAGGGTCCAGTTAGACAGGGGTCACTTCAACCAAATCCATTCTCCACAGTATTAGTGGGATCTGTACCCCAAGCCAGGGCCTGTTTTCCACAGTGAGAGAGAACTGAGACCTCCCCATAATGGCAGTGATCGGCAGCCTTGACCCTCATTGTGGTAGTGAACAGAAGAGTGGATTAGATATTATTTCATGCAGCATTATTGGTTCACAGTGAACTAAACCGCACACTGTCACGGACAGAATTTCAGTTTCTTTTCACTGCCTGTAATCAGTATGTTTGCATGTAAGATGAGAGTCTTATCACCCTCGGAGTGAGTGTTCCAATTAAATGTTTCCAGCAGCAAACATTTTATGAATTTAAAAATAAAGATGGTTATTTAGTATCACATACTTATCCTGAGTTTAACACATTTCACTCAATCAGATAAACTTTTGCAAACACAAAGATTTGGTACAGATAAAGGTAATGTACAATTATAGCTTGTAGTTACATGAGTCGTTTTTTGTGGCAGGCCTGTAGTTTCTCAGATGCAATTGATGTTTTCAAGTTGAAGTTACGTTGTTGTAAATCAAACGATTCTCTGAGGTTTCTTTAGTCAGATTCCAAAGAAGTTGGTTCCCAGGCAAACTTTAACCAGAACAGGTTGGGGAATCCTTCTTTCTGGTTGGACATCACACTTGAAGACATTTCCTTTCATGATCTTGCAGGCTTGTTGACTTGCAGCAAGTTCAGTGAAGCTTTCTGTCTCCAAGTAGCTTCTTGCTAGTTTTAAATCGGACAACAAAAATTGTTCCATCATAGTAGATCATAGAATCCCTACTGTGCAGAAAGAGGCCCTTCAGCCCATCGAGTCTGCACCGATCACAATCCCACCCTGGTCCTACCCCCATATCCTTACATATTTTACCCACTAATCCCTAACCTACACCTCTCAGGACACTAAGGGGGCAATTTTAGCATGGCCAATCAAACTAACCCACACATCTTTGGACTGTGGGAGGAAATGGGAGCACCCGGAGGAAACCCACACAGACACGAGGAGAATGTACAAACTCCACACAGACAGTGACCTGAGCCAGGAATCGAACCCAGGTCCCTGGAGCTGTGAAGCAGCAGTCTAACCACTGTGCTACCGTGCCGCCCCATGTGACTTTTACAAGTCCTTTTTCCATCCAAACAATGGTGTGCGTATATTGGTTACATTTGTTATGTGATACCCTAACATTCGCTCAGCTTAGTTTAGATGAGAGAAACTATCATAATAGAATTAAAGGTTAATAAGGTCTATTCACAACCATCTTAGACGCTTTGTGTTTTAATGTTGTCTTTCTTTCAGGTTGAAGCCACAAGTCAGGTCAATTGAAATCTTAGTCCTTTTATGTTGATCCATCCTTAAGCAAAAGAATGTGTGAATTCCCCAGATGGGTATATTTGTCCCTATTTAATTAAGTATTCAGTTGAGACTTAGAACTGCCCGATGCTCAAAATGCCAAACATCATGGCCATTTTAAAAGTGTGTTTATGTCTTGTTTTAAAATATAAAAGACTTAACTCAAAGTTTATCATATACTGGGACCTGACATCACTGAACACATGCTTGTTCTGAAAAAGGAGCTTTACAGATGTGTTAACATTCAACTAATTTATTAAACCAATGTTAGTAATCAGCATAATACCCTTCACAAATGATCACATTTACCACAGCTTCTGTGCAGCATTTCTGCCATCTCAGGTAGGTAGGGAGTGTAGTGAGCATCTCCCTGCCATCCTCCTGCACTGTCTGCCCTGACCTCGCCAGATGCACACAGCTGAAGAGATGTGTCCTTCCATTGGAGGTGTATGTATCACGGGATAAACCAGTAGAGTGAAGCCAAACAAATAAATATAAGACAGTGGGCGCTTAAAGACATGGGTGTAATGGCAGGGAAGCTGTTTTTACAGATGAAGCCCATTCTACATATCTGTTGATCTGCTCCTGGTTTTGCTCATTCAGTTGTTGCTGAGGTTATTGAGGTTGCTACAAATTTAACACTCCCAGTTATTCATGACTAATCCCCTCTCTTTATTCCAGCTGCTCCACAGTGACACTTTGAGCTAACGGTTCACTGGCACTCACACCTGCTCATTGAGTTATAACAGACTGTGCTACTTCAGACAAATAACATCCGGCCCCACACTGTTCCCCAGGGTAGCAAAATGCCATTCAGTTCTGTAGTACCAATTGCTGATGTGTAGCACTGTGTTTGTGCGTTGGTGCATTGCCTGTTTTTACACACCCTCCGGAAATTGATTGGTTTGTGGTCACTCCTGTGATGTGGTTAGCAAGGCTCGCAAAACTGATTTCACCCTTTTTGCTGCCAAAGATCCTTTAACTGCTTTGGATTTTGTTTTCTCTGATTGATCATTGCCATAGTTTCTAAGGTAAGATAATTGCCCACCTCCCCCTCCCACCGTCTTTTGCTCTCTCTGTTTCTCTCCTCAATGCTAAAGTAACTGCTGTTCTACACCAATGACAAGAATTGAATATAATTGATCATCACATGGATTTGACTTGCCCTGAAATTAGTAGTTTTAGCCCAAGGCCTATAGGAAAGTGAGAGATTACTGCAAGTCTCCACATGCATTGTGCACCAAGTGCAGTCTGAAATCATAATGCAGTGACTCCATCGGGACTAAGAAGTCCAGTAAGAATTTGGACCTTCTGAAAACTTGAGTGAGTTTCACACCAGATTGACTGGGCAGGAAATTCAAGAGAGCTCCAAGACTTTACTGATAGGGGTGCTGGGATCCCCTCTCTCCACTGAAATTTAAAGGCACACTACAAGTAGAAAACTATTTTCTTCCCAAATTCCTGGTCCAATCCCACTTCCTGATCTCTCTCGCTCAGGGCTCTCAGCATTTTGATGTTCAGTCAGAAATTGCAGTCAAAATGGTGGACATATTCTCCCTCAGTAGTGGAAACCTCTCTATAACTTTGTGAGGGATGCACACAGGGAGTCAGTTTGAAGGTTGTTATCATATCTAATACTCTATCAGTCCCAACCTCTGCCTTCCTACTTTAATTCTGAACACACATCCTCGTTATTAAGCACATTTTCAAATGCTGTTAGGCAACTCAGGCTGATAAATGTCTGGATAAACTTTATAAATAAGTAGGCTAGAGTGGGAACACAACAGAATATCATGAAGCAGAGTGGGTCACTGTAAAACACCATCATTCAATTGTGCATTCACTCCTTGGGTGTTAAATTATTCTCATCTGTATAATTAACTGCACGGTTTGATGCTTTCACACATTCAGGACAGACTGACAATGTGCTGTCGCTTCCCATGTAGTGTTTGTGTCATACTTTCCTTTTCAAAAAATATACTTTCATTCATTAAATTTATAAAAGTATCTTACATTAATGTTCAAAGTTGATATTACATCAAGGTGCAAATGAAATCAGTCTGTTCCAACACTATGTTACTTACTCATTACATTTACAATTCCAATTAATATTTGCAATGTTCGTTACATGTCGGACATACAACCTGACATGTTCTTTATAGTTTCAGTCCCCACAGTAATTAGTACTGCTGCCTCACAGTGGCAGGGAACCCAAGTTCAATTCCAGCCTCAGGTCACTGTCTGTGTGATATTTGCACATTCTCCCAATGGGATCTTTCCCCAATGCAACTTTGCTGTGCCTGTCCTAGCTTTATTGTGTCCTTCAGCACATAGTCCTGGATCTTGGCATGTGCCATCTGCAACAATGTGCTTGACTCAACTGTCCTCAGCAAATGAGGATGGGCAATAAATGCTGGGCAGCCAGCAACGCCCATGTCCCATGAATAAATAAAAAAATATTCAAGTTCACACTGGAAGACGAGCAGATTTTGAGCAAATCAAAGAGATTCTTCATTTCATTAATGATTCTCTAGCTGCAGTTAATGTTCATCTTGGTATGGATTGCTGGGAACAATCCATATAGCAGTATCAGGCTTGGGATGAATTTTGACAACAAGCACTAGATCTTTTTCCAAACCTTTTTTGCAAAAGCACATTCCAGAAGGAGTGGGCAATGATTTCTTCTCCACTACGTTCAACATGCAGATCAGACTCCGAGTGCATAGTCCGAGACTTAAATGGGGAGGCCTTTCTCATCATTGGCCAAGCTACATCTTGGCAATTGTTTGAAAGTTTTGGCATTGAAGCATTTGCCAGAATCTTTACACTGAAGAAGCTTAACACCATCCAGGATAAAGCAACCTGCTTGATTGCTATCCCATCTACAAATATTCACTCCCTTCACCACTGACAAATAATGGCAGCTGTGTGTACCATTTACAAGATGCACTGTAGGAACTCATATTAAGGTTCCTTAGGGAGCACCTTTCAAACCCACAACTGCTATCATCTAGATGAACAAGGGCAGTAGATACCTAGCAGCATCACATGGAAGTTCCCTATCAAACCATTCACCATCCTAACTTGGAAATAGATCATCGTTCCTTCACTGTTGCTGGGTCAAAATCCTGGAACTCCTTCCCTAATGTTGGGTATACCTATACTTCAAGGACTGCAGTGGTTCAAGAAGTAATGATGTAAAGATGCCAGCGTTGGATTGGGGTGGTAAGAACTCAGTAAAAATTTAGCAACACCAATTTTTAATCCAACCGATTTATTTGATAGTAAAATTGCGAGCTTTCAACACTCCGTGTTGCCTGAGGAAGACACGGAGTGTTGAAAGCTCGCAATTTTACTATCAAATAAATCGGTTGGATTAAAAATTGGTGTTGCTAAATTCTTACGTGGTTCAAGAAGGCAGCACACCACCACCATCTCCAGTGCAGCAAATGCTGGTCTAGCTAATGATGACCACATTCCAGAAATGAATAAATGAAAAAAGAAAAATGACTTTGATAGTACTCAGGGAATCCTCTGAGAGGATCTACCATCTCCTTTTTCTGCAGGGCCTGTTGGATGCTATGTGCAGACCATTGTCTGATCCATGATCTTTGGATCATTCTGCAGCAACATGGACAGATTTATGGTTCCCTGATTGACAGCGACAGGTAGAACATCAGCACAGAATGACATTTGATATTTGCATACCAAAGATCTACACATAGAAATGGGATGGCGCAGTTGTTAGTACTACTGCCTCACAGCGCCAGGAGACCCAGGTTCAATTCTGGCATTGGTTCACTGTCTGTTTGCACATTCTCTCTGTATCTGCATGGGTTTCCTCTGGGTATTCTGGTTTCATCCCACAGTTCAAAGATGTGTGGGTTAGGTTGATTGGCCATGATAAATTACTTCTTAATATCACGGGGATTAGAACTGTAGATATGTGGGGTTATGGGGATGGGACTTGGACGGATTATTGTTGGTGCAGGCTTGATGAGCCAAGTGGCCTCCTTCTGCACTGTAGATTAATTAATCTACATAGCTTGATGCAGCCATGTACAACGGTAGCCATCAGAATGTTGACAATGGTGGATATGTTTTGTCCACCTTTATCTAGAGGTTAGCAAATCATGTCCCTGTGAACATGGTTCATTTTTAACCTCTAGGTAAAGTGGATGACGCTGTGGATAACTGCCACAGGATAGGAGTTGGGCACAGGGCCAGACATGCACCACTTATAACAACACCAAGAATACCACATGTGATGACCAGGTTCTTACCCACATGCCCAATTTTTGTTTTACTATAGCTCTGCGCTCCTTCCAGCTTTTAGTGCACATCCGTGCCTTGTGAACCATACCCCAGCACCTTCAGACAGTCTGACCTGATAGTAAAGGGGATGAAGAATCAGTTGGCCCATTCTCAAACAACAAGAGCCTTGTTCTTGCACAGTTTATCCTTGGGTCTGTTTGAACTGGTCCCAGATGCTCAATGGTTTGTGCACTAACAGCTGATCCAAGCAGAAGTGGTGATATCATCCTGCATAGGGAACTTTGACCTCAGTGCCTGCACTATAGCTATAGTGGATAGCTATAGATTAGCCAGGAGGGAGCTAAAGAATGAGTTGAGGAGAGCTAAGAGGGGACACGAGAAGACTTTGGCTGATAGGATTAAGGAGAATCCTAAAGCTTTCTTTAGATATGTTAAGAGTAGAAGATTGGTTAGGGCAAGATTAGGGCCAGTCATAGACAGCAGTGGGAAGTTGTGTGTGGAGCATGAAGAGATTGGAGAGGCACTGAATAAATATTTCTCATTCGGTATTCACGGAGGGAGATGTAAATGTAGTTGTGGAGAACACTGAGGTACAGGGTTGCAAACTGGAAAGTATTGAAGTAGATAGGGAGAATGTGCTAGATGTTCTTGAGGGTTTGAAGTTGGATAAGTCCCCTGGGCCGGACGGGATTTACCCTAGGATTCTCTGGGAGGCAAGAGAAGGCGATTGCAGAGCCTCTGGCTCTGATCTTCAGGTCGTCGTTGGTTACGCGTGTGGTTCCGGAAGACTGGAGGATAGCGAATGTGGTCCCATTGTTCAAGAAGGGGAAGAGAGACCTTCCAGGGAATTATAGGCCAGTGAGTCTTACTTCTGTTGTGGGCAAAGTACTGGAGAGAATTATTAGGGATAGGATTTATAGTTATTTAGAGAGAAATGAATTGATTGGGGATAGTCAGCATGGTTTTGTGAAGGGTAGGTCGTGCCTTACTAACCTTATTGAGTTTTTTGAAAAAGTGACCAAAGAGGTGGATGGGGGTAAGGCGGTTGATGTGGTATATATGGACTTTAGTAAGGCGTTCGATAAGGTGGCCCATGGAAGGCTTCTGCAGAAAATGCAGATGTATGGGATAGAGGGTGATTTAGCTAATTGGATTAGGAATTGGCTAGCAGGTAGAAGACAGAGGGTGGTGGTTGATGGGAGATATTCATCGTGGAGTTCGGTTACAAGTGGTGTGCCTCAGGGGTCTGTTTTGGGGGGCCCCTACTGTTTGTAATTTTTATAAATGATCTGGATGAGGGTATTGAAGGATGGATTTGCTAGCACGAGGGACACAGCTTTAAATTAAGGGGTGATAGTTATAGGATGGATATCAGAGGTAGGTTCTTTACCCAAAGGGTGGTTCGGGAGTGGAATGCCCTGCCTGCAGCAGTTGTAGATGCGCCACGTTTGGTGGCGTTTAAGAGGTTAGTTGATAAGTATATGGAAGAGAAGGGAATGGTTTAGTTTGGAGGGGCATTGCTTTTCATATTGGTCGGCGCAACATCGAAGGCCGAAGGGCCTGTTCTGTGCTGTAATGTTCTATGTTCTATGTTCTGTGTTCTATGATTAGTAAATTTACTGATGGCACTAAAGTCGGTGGAGTGGTAGATAGTGAAGAGGGGTGTTATAGTTTGCAGAGAGACTTGGACAAGTTGCAGAGCTGGGCCGAGAGGTGGCAAATGGAGTTTAATGTGGAAAAGTGTGAGGTAATGCACTTTGGCAGGAGTAATAAATGTGTAGAGTATAGGGCTAATGGTAGGATTCTTAATAGTGTTGATGAACAGAGGGATCTTGGTGTATATGTGCATAGATCCCTGAAAGTAGGCAGTCAAGTCGATAAGGTTGTTAAGAAGGCATATGGAGTCTTAGCTTTTATTGGTAGGGGGATTGAATTTCGGAGCCGCAACGTCATGTTGCAACTGTACAAAACTCTAGTGCGGCCGCACTTGGAGTATTGTGTGCAGTTCTGGTCCCCACATTATAAGAAAGATGTGGAGGCATTGGAGAGGGTACAGAGGAGGTTTACCAGGATGTTGCCTGGTATGGAGGGCAGGTCTTATGAAGAGAGGCTGAGGGATTTGAGGTTGTTTTCGTTAGAAAGGAGGAGGCTAAGAGGGGACCTAATCGAAACATATAAGATGATTAGAGGTTTAGATAGGGTGGACAGTGATAGCCTTTTTCCTAGGATGGAGAAAGCTAGCACGAGGGGACACAGCTTTAAATTAAGGGGTGATAGTTATAGGACGGATATCAGAGGTAGGTTCTTTACCCAGAGGGTGGTTAGGGAGTGGAATGCCCTGCCTGCGGCAGTTGTAGATGCGCCAAGTTTGGTGGCGTTTAAGAGGTTAGTTGATAAGTTTATGGAAGAGAAGGGAATGGTTTAGTTTGGAGGGTCATTGCTTTTTTATAATGGTCGGCGCAACATCGAAGGCCGAAGGGCCTGTTCTGCGCTGTAATGTTCTATGTTCTATGTTCTATCTAAGATCACCACCTCTTTTATTCCCAATCCTTCCTGATGGACTCAGTGAAAGCATCAATGCAGCACACGAACGTTCAGGGGAGAGTGAGGACAGCCCGGCCTCAGCCCAGAGTTGATTACAAAGCTTTCCAATTCCTACCCATTGGTTGAAACTGTGCTAGTGTAGCACACCATTGTAATTAGATCACTATGGCAACTGATCATTGTTGTATTCTTGTGGCTTACGATGGCTTCTTCCTGCTTTCCATTTCCTATGATGTGGAGATGCTGGACTGGGGTAAACACAGTAAGAAGTCGCACAACGCCAGGTTAAAATCCAGCAAGTTTATTTGGTAGCACATGCCATTAGCTTTCAGAGCATTGCCCCTTCATCAGATGAGTGACAGTTCTGTTCGCAAACAGGGCATATAAAGGCACAAACTCAATTTACAAAATAATAGTTGGAATGCGACTCTTTACAGGTAATCAAGTCTTAAAGGAACATAGAACATTATAGCGCAGTACAGGCCCTTCAGCCCACGATATTGCACTGACCTGTGAAACCAATTTAGAGCCCAGCTAACCTATGCTATTCCGATATCATCCATGTGTTTATCGAATGACCATTTAAATGCCCTTAATGTTGGCGAATCCACTACTGTTGCAGGCAGGCTTTCCATGCCTTTACTATTCTCTGAGTAAAGAACCTACCTCTAATATCTGTCCTACATCTATCATCCCTCAATTTAAAGCTATGTCCCCTCATGCTAGCCATCTCCATCCGAGGCAAAAGGCTCTCAATGTCCATCCTATCTAATCCTCTGATCATCTTATATGCCTCTATTAAGTCACCTCTTAATCTTCTTCTTTCTAACAAAAACAGCCACAAGTCCCTTAGCCTTTCCCCGTAAGACCTTCCCGCTATATCAGGCAACATCCTGGTAAATCTCCTCTGCACTCTTTCTAATGCTTCCACATCCTTCCTATAATGTGGTGACCAGAACTGCACTTGAGTTTTGTACAGCTGCAACATGATCTCATGACTTCAGAACTTAATCCCTCTACCAATAAAAGCTAACACATCATATGCCTTCTTAACAACTCTATCAACCTGGATGCCAACTTTCAACGATCTATGCACATGGAATCAAGATCTTTCTGCTCATCCACCACTACCAAGTAATTTACCATTATCCCAGCACTCTGTATTCCTGTTACTCTTTCCAAAGTGAATCAGTTCACACTTTTCAGCATTAAACTCCATTTGCCATTTCTCAGCCCAGCTCTGTAGCTGATCTATGTGCCTCTGTAACCTGCAGCATCCTTCTGCACTGTCCACAACTCCACCGACTTTAGTGTCATCCACAAATTTACTAACCTATCCTTCTACGCCCTCATCCAGGTCATTTATAAAAATGACAAACAGCAGTGGCCCCAAACCAGATCCTTGTGGTACACCACAAGTAACAACTCCAGGATGAACATTTCCTATCAACCACCACGATCTGTCTTCTTACAGCTAACCAATTTCTGATCCAAATCGCTAAATCATCCTCAATCCCATGCCTCCATGTCTTCTGCAACAGCTTATCATGGGGAATCTTATCCAATGCTTTTCTGAAATCCATCAGCTGCTTTATTCTCATCCACCTCTTTGATCACCTTCTCAAAGAATCAGTAAGGTTTGTAGGCACGACCTACCCTTCACATGTTGACTATCCCGAATCAAATTATTCATTTCTAGATGATTACAACTCCTATCTCTTATAATTCTTTCCAAAACTTTTCCAGCCACAGAAGTAAAGCTCACTAGTCTGTGATTTCAGGGTACATACAAATTGAGTGGAGATGGTTAAGCACAGGTTAAAGAGGTGTGTATTGTCTCCAGCCAGGACAATTACTGAGATTTTGCAAGCCCAGGCAAGTTGTGGGGGTTACAGATAATGTGACATGAAGCCAAGATCCTAGTTGAAGCCGTCCTCATGTGCGGAACTTGGCTATCAGTCTCTGCTTAGCGACTCTGCATTGTCGTGTGTCGTGAAAGCCATCTTGGAGAAGTGTAATGAAGGTCATGTGTCATGAAGGCTGCCTTGGGTAAGCCTTCACGACACACAACAATGCAGAGTCAAATAATCATCTAATGCTACCTTCAATACCTCAACTGAATCTGTCTCCATCACACTTCCAGGCAGTGAATTCTCTGTCTTTAAATATCTCCATTCTTGTAGTTTTAAAAGACTTCCATTTATAAAGCACTTTTCATGATGTTAGGACACCCTCTTGATTCAAACCATGAAGAAAAGTCCAACTTGTTTCGCCAGGCAGTCATTTTTTTCTGTTTGCAGAAGTACCTTTAAGTCAGCCAAATTAAAAATGCAGCAGTGTGTTTATAATTTTCAATATAGACTGAGTCAATAAAGTCCTTTCTGAAAAATATTATGATGTGTTCATTGTCCAAGTCCCACATAAAGTGTGTGTACAATAGACCAAGTAGAATTGTCAGAGCTGCAGCTGATGTAAAGATTTGTCTAACAAGCCACTTGTCTCCACAGTTTTCCAGCACAGCCCACTCCCCAATATCCTGGGACAGTCCCATTCCCTGGTTATTCCCCATAGCCCAGTCCGTGCCTGGATATTCCCTATGGTTCTCGTCCTGATACCCTTGTAGAGTCCCTTCTCTGATATTCTCAATAGCCCAGAACAGGTCATTCCCTGACATTCTCAATGTGCCAGCTTCTTGATATTTAATTTTTAGAAATTGTAAAGTGAGGAGTCAGATGCTGAACTGCTGAGGGTAAAAATAAAGGGGAAGGACATTCAGACTCAAAACAGTTTGTATGCATAATGTTCTTGTGATCAGATTTTCTGTGAATGAGGTGCAACTCTTAAGATTGGAAGTGAACGCTACCAGTGATGTTCTGTTTTGGTCAATTATCCTTATCATTTGGCCATTCTAAACTGGCAGATTGATGAGAGATTCACTAATTCTTGAATGCTCTAACTCAGCAAGTGCAATGTGTGAGTGCTTGACAGGCAAGTAGATTATGACAGAAGCTTATTCCATGCTCTCCTTCCTTCATTTTCTCTGCCCACCAAAAATAGGCAGTTTGACTTTGGAGCTGAAGGTTGAGATTATTGACTTTATCTTGATTATCTTCACACATTAGGGAATGTCAGAGTGCTTCTCCTCAGGAAATGAAGTAGGTGGATTAATGTGTATGATGAAACGTGCGGTCCTTGCCCAGTGGAAGAGACAGATTTGATGGGCCGAACAGCCTTTCCTTGCTCTAGCAGATTAATAAGCGATGCAAAGGGTTATTTGTGTTTTGTGAAAATGTTTTAATTGTGAGAAATCCTGCCTGTTCTTTGTTGCGCTGTAATATTCCTACTAACATTCTGAGCAGCTTTCTTAAAAATCTTAAATTTAGGGCAAAAGAGAAATGGGGGAGTTCTGTTTTTTTTGCTGTTCAGCACAGCTTGTTCATCATTCCTTTATTCCGACACAATGCCTCCTCTTATTTGCTTTCCTTAGTGAGAGAGTGACAGAACTGTCTGAAGAAAGGGGAGTCACGTTTCATTACACACTCATTGTCAATAAATCTTCAGCCCTGCTCCACTCAGACGATTCTCTTTCTGTTAGTAATTTGTTTTCAGTCAGCCTGTTGCCAGAGAACTGCTTTGTTTTTCTTGAATGGGATTATGATAAATGGATTCTGGTTTTGTTGCTCTGGTTCATCTAAAACTACTCAGTCATAATAGGTCATGTCTCTCGTACAGTAAACGTTTAAGGTAACAATGGGTCAGAACACGTAGAATCTCATTTTTCTTTTCAAAGTATTATCTGACTTGCATTGCTCCGAGAGACATGCCGCATTTCAAATAATTTCCCAGTGAAATTGGAGCACAGGGTTCTTTTTTTGGTTCATCTGTTTCATTCCAAGTCCTATTCATTCAGTCAAAGCAATGGATGCTCCTCCTCATATTTAAAGTCATCAAAAGGATTTGCAAGGAGAGATGGAAGGAAACTATTTCCTCATGGTGAGATGATTACATAAGAAAGAAGCATAGCCTCAAAGTTAGAGTGAAGTTGTTCAAGGGGTGACTTCAGAATGTTCTTCACATTTGCTCTTTCAGAGAGTCGGTGCAGACCCAATGGGTCACTTGGCCTCCTTCTACACTGCAGGGATTCTATGGTTTTCTATAGTCAGCGGAAAGGCATTAGTCTTTGCAATTGTTTATCTTGCAGCTTGTACAGACAACAGTAGGGACTTTAGGGAATTTGAGCAAACTGATCATTGCACCATGGTGCACAGGGCCACTCAAGTGGGTGGAATAAAAAGGATTGTATTTGTAGTGGATTTAGGGGCAATAGATATTGTTCCCTGCGGTCAAGAGCATGAGTTCGGAAGGCGGTGCTACCTGGTCAAGGACATCTGCTCTGAGCTGGAGTTGAATTTGCAGTGGAAGGGAAATGTCCAGTTGCCATACTCAGTGTGGGTACCAGTGACATAGGGAGGCCTAAGAAAGTGGTTCTGCTAAGGGCGTATGAGCAGCTAGAGGTTAAATTAAAATCTTTGGATGTTGCTACTTGAGCCAGGAGCAAGTTGGCATTTAGTAAACAAAATCAAAGAATTGACTGGCTCAAAGATCAATGTGAGAGAAATGTGTTTCAATTCAAAGAACAAAGAACAAAACAGCATGGGAAACAGGCCCTTCGGCCCAACGAGCCAGCGCCATCATCCCAATGTTCCCACCTCTACCCGTGATCTCTGTCATGGGGCATTTGCACCAGTACTGGGGAAGGAGGGATCTATGCCATTGAAACCATCTTCATCTGAATGGTGCTGGGGACAGTGCACTGGCAAGTCCTATATTAAGGGCTAGATTGAGGACTTTAAACTAAATAGGATGGGAGTTGGGAGTTCACATAAGGGGAGATTTGAAAAGTTAAAGAGAAGAAGGCAGGGTAATGATAAACCTCAATGTTACAGGAAAGACAAGGTGAACAAAACAAAGGAATGCATCAGCAAATAAGCTCAGAGTATGGAGAAATGGAACAAAGATAGAATTCAAGGCTCATCATTTGACTACATACAACATTCATTGCAAAATGGATGAATTGATTGCACAAATAGAAGTTAATGTGTGATATCATAGCCATTATACAGACATGGGGTGCCATTTAATGCATTCCCCACAGTGAATTTGGTGAAGGGATGGGCATTTCATTCTACCAACCATCCATTTTCCTCCATTCAGATTTATGTCCAGGATCTGAAAACTTGTAGACAGCCTTCCTGCTTCATTGTTAACTGAAGCCTTGAACTGGACAATGAATGTCTCATCCTGCCACTGCTAGTGTTCACAAGTGGTGGACAGGGCATCCTGTCATCCAGAAATCCAGAAAGGCAAACCCTGTTGGAGTTGAAATTGACCCTCCGTGCTTTCAAGGGGAGGGAGACCCTGGCTTAAAGATGGGGAGTTCATCATCAAGGGATTTGGCATCAGGAAAGGGGAATGGGCTAAGAGCCACCTCTGCCTCTGTGGCCTGCTTCCCTCTGTGATCTTGGGTTTTGATTGGGTGCATTACTGACAACAGCCCCTCCAACTGCTGGCTATGGATTAGCCAACAGCTCTCAGTGGGTGGGACCTCTGCCTTGGGGCTCTTTGATCCTGGGGAAGTACCCAGGTAAATGCCTGAATGGAACCAAGATACAGCAGATCTTCCTGCAAAGAGGCAATGCAATTTCTCCAGCTGGCAGGTGAGATCCCTCTTGCTGATGTTAGATTCTATCCATGGTTGCAAATTCACCAAAGCTGGCACCTAAATACTCAAGGATATTTGACCTATTGGAAATGTAGTGAGAAAGGAAGAGGAAGTGAGAGTAAATCTGTTAATTAGGATGCTAGAACAGTGGCGACATATGATCTATGTTTGGAGGAGAAAAAAATTAGGATCAGTTGGGTGGAGATAAGAAATAGCAAAGGAAGAAGTCATTGGTGGAGAGTGGTTTCCTGACAGTAGCTACACTGTAAGACAGAGTATACCAGAAGAATGGATGGAGTAGAAGTGACAAAGATGATTGATGAGGGTGGAAGTTATCTATATGGACTTCATTAAGGCCTTCGATAAGATCCCTCATGGCAGACCGGTACAGAAGATGAGGTTGCATGGGATCAGAGGTGAGCTGGCAAGATGGACACAGAACTGGCTCAGTCATAAAAGACAGAGGGTGGTAGTAGAAGGATGTGTTTCTGATTGGAAGACTGTGACAAGTGCATTCCTCAGGGACCTTTGCTGTTCGTAATACGTATAAATGATTTGGAAGAAAGTGCAACTGGTTTGATTAGTAACGAAGGTTGGTGGATTTGTGGATAGTGATGAGGACTGTCAGGGGATAGAGCAGGGTATAGATCAATTGCAGGTTTGGGTGGAGAGATTTCAAATGGATTTTATTCCAGACAAATGTGAAATAACGTATTTTGGATAGTCAAATAAAGATAGGAAATATACAGTAGATAGCAGAACCCTTAATAGTATTGATAGGCAAAGGGATCTATGTGTACAGGTACACTGAAGTCTCGCTACAGATGGACAGCATTGTTGAGACCACATCTGGAGTACAATGTACAGTTTTGCTCTCTCTACTTAATAAAGGATGTATTTTCATTGGAACCAGTGAGAGACTGTTCATTGGGCTGATTCCTGAAATGAAGAGATTAATTTACAAAGAAAGATTAAATAGGTTTGGCCTATACTCGTTAGAGATGATCTCTTTGAAACAGAAGATTGTGAGGGCGCTTGACAGGGTGGTTGCTGACAGGATGTTTCCCCTAGGGGGAGTACCTAAAACTAAGGGGCACAGTTTCAGAAAAGTGGTCTCCCATTTAACATGGAGATGAAAATAAATTTCTTCTGAGGATTATTAGATCTTGAACACCACCTCAGAGCAATGGAAACTGGGTCATTGAACATAATTAAAATTGAGTTAGTTAGATCTTTGATTGACAAGGTAGTCAAGGGTTATGGAGAGGTCAGAGAGGAAAGTGGATTTGAAGCCAAACCATGTCAGCTATGAACCTTTTTGAATTGTGGTGTAGGCTCACAGGAACAAGTGGCCTACTCCTGTTCCAAATTCTTATGATCCTCTTCTTGTGCTCCATGGTGAAAGCAGGGGTATTATTTGTCCTCTCTTCAAAATGTATTGGCTAAATGAAAAGCAAAAACATGTGGATAATGTTACAGGTAGGGGCTGTTTTCAAGCTGGCCTCTAAAGGAGGATTTTTTTCTGTACAGATGTGCACAAATCAGCTGTTTACCAACAGCTGCTGGCATTTTATCTCACGTTGAGGATCCGCATAGTTAAAAAGAGACTATTCACAGTATAGAAAAATGTCTGAGCACCTTATACAATCTGAGAAGTTCCAGAGTGCTTCACAACCCATTTTCCAAATGAGGTCACACTGAACTAAGGAGAGGGATATTGCAGAGAGGTTGAAGGAGGCAGGATAGGGAGAAATAACAGAGTGAAGATAATAGATGAGTGATCAAGAGTGATAGGGAAATGAGGAGGAGGGGCAAGGGAGCAGGTAGTTTGGGGCAAAGGGTGTAGACAGACTGTCCAGCCCTCCATCACTCATGAACAGCATTGTCTGTGGGACAGGAGAAAGGGTTAGCCTCAGCCTTTCTGTTTATACAGGTCTCACATTTGCTGTGGTTTGGCAACAAGTTCCAATTCAGCTGTCAGTTAAAGGAAGGAGCAACTTACTCTGTGAACTGGGCACAACTCATATGATGAAGAGCTTCCCACCGAAGCAATAAAACCATGGTTAAGGCAGTGATTGGGAGCAGCTATAACGGTGTGGACAATGGTTGGGAGGATTTTGAACATTATTCTCAGGGGTTTTAGAGTTCAGGTTTTGAATGTGTCAATGTGATGAGTGCAAGTTAGACACAAACATGACTTCCCCATTGCAATTCCATATTCCTCTCATTTGTAGAAATGATAACTTATTCCTTCATCAAAGCATTTAATGGCATTTCTGATCCACCTGTGTTCAATTCCTTGGTCTTTTACACTGAATAGTACTTCACTGATGTTTGATTTTTAAGGGCTTCCATTAGTTTTTTTCCATTTTATTTGTATCTGTGTCAGCTTTCAAAGATGTGGAGACGCTGGCGTTGGACTGGGGTAAACATCGTAAGAAGTCTCACAACATCAGGTTAAAGTTCAACAGGTTTATTTGTTTCAAACGCCACTAGCTTTTGGAACTGGCTGTTCTTTCGTTTGGTGGGTGGGAGTTCTGATCACAAACAGGGCATATAAAGACATAAACTCAATTTAAATGAATAATGATTGGAATGTGAGTCTTGACAGCTGATCAAGTTTTAAAGGTACGTATAGTGTGAGTGGAGAGAGCACTATGCACACGTTAAAAAGGTGTGTATTGTTTCCAGACAGGGAAGTTAGTGAGATTTTGTAAGTCTAGGCAAGTTGTGGGGGTAACAGATAATGTGATATGAACCCAAGATCCCGGTTGAGGCTACGACAACGAATGAATGAACACTGCTCGACAATCACGAGGCAAAACTGTTCTGTTCCTATTGGGGAACACTTCAGCAATCACAGACATTCGGCCTCTGATCTTCGGGAAAGTGTTCTCCAAGGTGGCCTTCACGACACACACCAGTGCAGAGTCACTCAGCAGAGACTGATAGCCAAGCTCCGCACACATGAGGACAGCCTCACATGAGATCTTGGGTTAATGTCACACTATCTGTAACCCCCATAACTTGCCTGGACTTGCAAAATCTCACTAACTTTCCTGTCTGGAAACAATACACATCTTTTTAACCTGTGCTTAATGCATTCTCCACTCACATTGTCTGTACCTTTAAAACTTGATTGGCTGTCAAGACTTACATTCCTTCCATTATTCATGTCAATTGAGTTTGTGTCTTTATATGCCCTGTTTGATCAGAACTCCCACCTACCTGACGAAGGAACAGCCAGTTCCGAAAGCTTGTGGTGTTTGCTACAAATAAATCTATTGAACTTTAACCTGGTGTTGTGAGACTTCTCACTCAGCTTTCAAAATCCAGGGATTAGGATCTTACCAATTTAAGTTTCTCTGCCACAAAACACTGACTAGAACTCCATTGAATTCAACTGGTCACATAATGTTACATTTACTACACCTTCTACTGGTATACCACCACTGAAATCCTGACACCTCTGCTGTATTTAATGTTTAAAATTTGTGAATGACCTGATGTTGCTCATAGTAGATTAGAGGATATACCCTGAGGCACATATCACTGAAACAGATTGTGACTAATTGGCATAACCCTTTATGGCCAATGGGTTTTTTGTTGTGAAAAGGTAAATGATACGATTAATTACCGACATGTTTAATGATAAGTCAAATCTTAAGGTTAATTAGAGACACAATGATTTCCCTTCCATACAGCATCTGACGCCTTAAGCGAATGGACCTTTTATTTGTATTTGTAGATCTTGGGAAGCATTGTTCATGAGGAACCTATGGTAAACTTATTTATTCACGCAGAGTGCTGGAAATGTAGCTGTGGAGAGCACTGAGGTACAGGGTTGCAAATTGGGGAGTATTGTAGTAGATAGGGAGGATGTGTTAGAAATTCTCGAGGGTTTGAAGTTGGATAAGTCCCCTGGGCCGGACGGGATTTACCCTAGGATTCTCTGGGAGGCAAGAGAGGAGATTGCAGAGCCTCTGGCTCTGATCTTCAGGTCCTCGTTGGTTACGGGTGTGGTTCCGGAGGACTGGAGGATAGCGAATGTGGTCCCATTGTTTAAGAAGGGGAAGAGAGACCTTCCAGGGAATTATAGGCCAGTGAGTCTTACTTCTGTTGTGGGCAAAGTATTGGAGAGAATTATTAGGGATAGGATTTATAGTTATTTAGAGAGAAATGAATTGATTGGGGATAGTCAGCATGGTTTCGTGAAGGGTAGGTCATGCCTTACTAACCTCATTGAGTTTTTTGAGAAAGTGACCAGAGAGGTGGATGGGGGTAAGGCGGTTGATGTAGTATATATGGACTTTAGTAAGGCGTTTGATAAGGTGGCCCATGGAAGACTTCTACAGAAAATGCAGATGTGTGGAATAGAGGGTGATTTAGCTAATTGGATTAGGAATTGGCTGGCAGATAGAAGACAGAGGGTGGTGGTTGATGGGAGATATTCATCGTGGAGTTCGGTGACAAGTGGTGTGCCTCAGGGGTCTGTTTTGGGGCCCCTGCTGTTTGTAATTTTTATAAATGATCTGGATGAGGGTATTGAGGGATGGATCAGTAAATTTGCAGATGATACTAAAGTTGGTGGTGTGGTAGATAGTGAAGAGGGGTGTTTTAGTTTACAGAGTGACTTGGACAAGTTGCAGAGCTGGGCCGAGAGGTGGCAAATGGAGTTTAATGTGGAAAAGTGTGAGGTAATGCACTTTGGCAGGAACAATAAATGTGTAGAGTATAGGGCTAATGGTAGGGCTCTTAATAGTGTTGAGGAACAGAAGGATCTTGGTGTATGTGTCAATAGATCCCTGAAAGTAGGCAGTCAAGTGGATAAAGTTGTTAAGAAGGCATATGGAGTCTTAGCTTTTATTGGTAGGGGGATTGAATTTAGGAGCCGCAGCATCATGTTGCAACTGTACAAAACTCTAGTGCGGCCGCACTTGGAGTATTGTGTGCAGTTCTGGTCGCCACATTATAAGAAAGATGTGGAGGCATTGGAGAGGGTACAGAGGAGGTTTACTAGGATGTTGCCTGGTATGGAGGGCAGGTCCTATGAAGAGAGGTTGAAGGATTTGAGGTTGTTTTCGTTAGAAAGGAGGCGGCTAAGGGGGGATCTTATTGAAACATATAAGATAATTAGAGGTTTGGATAGGGTGGACAGTGATAGCCTTTTTCCTAGGATGGAGAAAGCTAGCACGAGGGGACACAACTTTAAATTAAGGGGTATGAGTTATAGGACGGATATCAGAGGTAGGTTCTTTACTCAAAGAGTGATTAGGGAGTGGAATGCCCTGCCTGCAGCTGTTGTAGATGCGCCAAGTTTGGTGGCGTTTAAGAGGTTAGTTGATAAGTATATGGATGAGAAGGGAATGGTTTAGTTAGGAGGGGCATTGCTTTTTATTTTGGTCGGCACAACATCGAAGGCCGAGGGGCCTGTTCTGTGCTGTATTGTTCTATAAACAATTTGATGGAGTTCAGACTGAATGCAGTGACCCTCCCCCACCGACTGCAACGCAATAATGGTTCCCCCTACCCAACTGTCATACAATGAAGATCTCTTTCCCTGCCACTCCCCCACACATTCTCCCTGGCTCTGCATGGGCTTCGTCCAGGTGTTCTGGTTTCTCCCCACAATCCGAAAGACGCGCTGTTTTGGTGCATTGTCCATGCTAAATTCTCCCTCAGTGTACCCGAACAGGAACTGGCGTGTGGGGACTAGAACATTTTCAAACTAACTTCATTATAGTGTTAATATAAGTGCACTTGTTACATTAATAATAAATAAAATTAACAAAGATGGTCTCTTGCCACCTCCTGACTGTAATCCAATGATGTGCTCCCTCTCTTTCTCCGCCCCCTCCCCAATCCCCACAACTGTAGTGCAATGATAATCTCTCCTCTCCAATTGCAATGCACTGGTGGTCTCTTGGTCTCTCTCACTCCCTTTGTCTCATTCTCTTCCAGTTCCCCACTCCTCCCCTGCCCACAACTATAATGCAATGACAGTCTCCCCTCTCTGCACTATACTTTGGCGAGTTTGCTGCAAAAGGCAGAAATGTTTTAAACAAAGCCGACTAGTCAGATCACTGAAGAGATTGAGTAGGATAATGGTTTCACAGTTTGCCCAATATCACTCTGCATTAATTTAACCGTTAAACACACCTCAGATATTGAGGGGAAAGTAAAGGAATGGATAAAATGGAAGCTTTTGAGATGGAAAGCCATGATCTAAATTCCAAATCAGTAAATCAGCAGGTCTAAACAGGACCCATCGGTTTTAGATTGTTCACAAAAGAATACAAGGAGGAAATGTTTCGAGTAACATTCTTTGAGAGCCCAGGGGAGGCTGAGGACTTTTACTGATGTCTCACAATAATGGAGGCAGCGTTTCTAATCGTGCTATTATCCTAATAATGACATCCCACAATATTAAAAAGTCAGTACATAGCCTGCAGCCGTGTTTGTTTTCCAGCACTAACTATTTGGAGCAGTGGAAATTTACAGTGAAGGGTTCAAACGAGTGCTGCTCTGCTTTTTTGGGGTTTGAATATAGGCTGATGAGATGGAAACCTAATTCCGTCACTCAGTTAAGGGTCAACAGGAAAAATAAATGGTTCAATCACCATTTTTTTTTGTCTTGCAGTGCATTGCTTCATGCTTTATTTCAGACACATTTAATATGTTCACTATCAGGATGCAGGCCAGCATTTGTTAATCATCCTTACCTCTGAAAGGTAGTTTACAACTAAGTGTCAATTGCAGACATTTTAGAACACATTTAATATCAGCTCTGTTGATGTGGGCTTAGATATTTTTTAAAAAATTTCATGGGATGTGGGCATTGCTCGCGAGACCAGCATTTATTGCCCATTCCTAATTGCCTTTGAACAGAATGGCTTGCAATGTCGTTTAAGAGGGAACCCTACAACATTGTGGGCCTGGTGTCACGTGTAGGGCAGACTGGGTAAGGATGAGAAATTTCCTTCCCTGGGTGAATCAGAAGGGTTTTTAAAACGAGTCAATGATAATGTCATGGTCACCATTCATATAACTAGTTTTCAGCTTTTCAACAACACATCAGCTTCCTGTGTTTGTAAATAATCTATCCATGTCTGGCCTTCCCTTCTTCTTCATGCTCCTTGGACATGTTCCTGTCTTTTTAAAAAAATTTAAATCCTTCCAATAAACCAAATTCAAATTGAATCCAAGGTGTGGTCTCACGAGAGAGAAGACAAGATCCAAGCTGACAAGGTGAGGCATTACATCCCTTCCTGGGCTTCATCTGGTGCTTCACTTCAATTAAAAGTTGGCTTTGAAAAATTATAGCAGGCAATTCCTCGGTTTAACCTCATCCGCTCCCTTGATCGTTTGCTCTACTATAAGCCTGGGAAATCAACCTGTTGATCATTGACTAAATCCATTGCTGTTTCTCATCTATCTCCCAGTTTGAATCCTCCGTCAGGGTTTTCCTCTCTCTTTCTCTTACAGCACCAAGATGACCCCAAAAGAATTCAAATTGAATTGACTGTGATAGTCATTATGATACATGATCCCAGCTTGACCTCTCAGCAATCTTTGACACTTGATCATACTATTCCCATCCACCATTTGATCTCTTTTATGCAGTAACTTGTCTAACTCAACTATTACCTATCCAATCATAGCCAAAATCATAACATTACCTCCAGAGACTGCCAATGATCTGTCGTTGAGATCTGCCGCCCTCCCACCCCCTTATTAACAATGCTTTTCTCTAATATGCAGCATTGCATAGTTCTAAACAAAAACTCAGGAAAGCTTTGAACAGGCAAGCATACTTGTCAGCTACATGGGTAAGATTGGTAAAGAGGGATATGGACCAAACATGGGCAATTGGGATTAGCTTAATAGTAAAATTGGGCAGCATGGACAAGTTGGGTTGAAGGGCCTGTTTCAATGCTGTAAGCCTCTATGATTCTATATGATCATTGTTCTATAATACAACCCTGCAATCTTCCATTACAGCCTACAATGGAGTCATAAATAGATCCAATCTTCTAGCCTCCAACTCCCTTTGCAGCACTTGTTGATCATCCTCTGTAAAAATGAAAACTTAATACTATTCGTCTGACACTTGCCTTTCACAGCCTTTAAACCAAATCCTGGAATTCCCTTCCTAACAGGACTATGGGTGTAGCTGCATCTCAGACTACAGCAGTTCACAAAGGCAATTCATCCACCTTCAAAGGTAATTAGAAATGGGCAATGAATGCTCACCAATAATTCCCACGTCTGTAAAATGAGCAAAATACACTACCTAGTGTACAGTTTGTATTCTCTATCTCCTTGCGTATTTCATATATTTTTAGTGGTTCTGTGATAATTGGATCCCAAACCAGAGGGCGATTTATGAAGCTAGGCACAAATCAACAGTATAGAAGGCGATCCTTGTGTCTATACCAGCTCTTCAAACAAACATTGCAACTTATTTCCCCTCCCTTCTCCCAATATCTCTACACATTATAATCATTGAATGCATTAATTGAACCTACCTTTACCATACTTTCAGGTACTGCATCCCAGATCCAAACCACTTGGAGTCATAGAGGTTTACAGTATGGAAACAGGCCTTTCAATCCCACTTGTCCATGCTGCTCTTTTTTTGTAAGCTCCTAAATTAATCTCAATTGCCTGCATTTGGCCCATATCTCTCTGTAAGCATCTTACCCATGCAACTGTCTAAACACTTTTTAAAAAACAAAATTGTGCCCAATTCTAATACCTCTGACAGAACTGTACATAATATTCTAAATGTGGCCTCACCAATGTCTCGTACAAGTTCAATAAGACATCCTAACTCTTGTATTCAATGTTCTGTCTGATGAAACCAAGCATGCTGAATGTCTTCTTCACCACTCTGTTCACATGTGACTCCGCTTTCAAGGAACTATGAACATGTACCCCTACATCTTTGTTCTGTAACTTTCCCCAAGGCCCAACCATTAACTGAGCAAGTCTTGCCTTAGTTCAATCTACCAAAATGTATCACTTCACATTTATCTAAATTAAACTCCATCTGCCATTTGTCAGCCCACTGGCCAAGTGATCAAGATTGCAATTGCAAGTAACTTTCCTCACTGTCCAGTGTGCCAGCAATCTTGGTGTCATTTGCTAACTTAGTAACCATGCCTCCTATATTCTCATACAAACCATTAATATTAATGACAAATACCCAGCACTGATCCCTGAGGCACCCCACTGGTTCCAGGTGTCCAGTTTGAAAAACAACTCTCTACAACCACTCTCTAGCTTCTGTCAAGAAGACAATTTTGTATCCATTTAGTCTTACTAAAGTCCATGGAGACAACATCAATTGCATTGTCCTCATCTACCTTTTTGATTACGCCTTCAAAAAGCCCAATCAAATTTGTGAGATGATTTTCCACTCACAAAGCCATGTTGACTGTCCTTAATCAGTCCTTGTGCCTCTAAATGCCTGCAGATTCTATCTCTTAAAATACCTTCCAACAACTTGCCCACCACAGATGTGAGGCTCAGTGGCCTGTAGTTCCCAGGCTTTTCCCTGCAGTCCTTTTTAAACAAAGGCACAATATTTGCAACTCTCCAATCTTCAAGCACCTCACCCGTTACTACTGATGATGAAAATATCTCTGCTAAGGCACCTGCAATTTCCTCCCTGGCCTCCCAGGGATTTATCTACCTTGATGGCTTTAAGACTTCCGGCACCCCTTTCATTGTAATATATACACTCTTTAAGGCATCACTATTTATTTCCCCCAAGTTCCCTAACATCTTTATTTTTCTCAACAGTAAATACTGATGAGAAATATTCATTTAGGATCTCAGCTATCCTTTGTGGATCTGCACATAGATGACCTTATTGATTCTTAAGAGGCTCTACTTTCTCCTTGTTACGCTTTTGCCCTTTATGTATTTGTAGAAGCTCTTTGGATTCTCCTTTGCCTTTATACTTGTGTGAAAAAGTTGTTTTCTCACATCACATTTGCTTCTGTGTAAATCTGTTTAACCCTCTCATTCCAGGTTCTTTCACAAACAGGAACAATGTCTCCCTTTTTGTTCTGTCCAGCCACCTTATGATTTTGAACATCTCTATCAAATTGTCCCTTAGCCGCCTTCCCTCTGAGAGAACAGTTCCAATTCTCATGCATTGGTTGTTTGATTTATTTCCAGGATGCAGCATTACATGTATCGACTTACTCGCATTTACTCACAGTGTCCTAAAAGTCTGTCTCGAAACAATCTTTGGGAAGACCAGATTAGCAAATCAAGTTGCAGAACGGGTGCTCCAAGCACTTAATTAAACAATGCCTTTCACTTGTTTATCTTGATGGTGTAATTAACATCCTATTAACATTTTCCTTGTAGATGTTTCATTCCAATCCTAAAGAACCGTAGTTATTTTTTATAACTGTGCCCTTTGCTTAGTCTTACGTTCTCATTTGTACTCTGCCTGGCTCCCAAACACCTTACCACATCCTCCTTTGGATGATGCCTGGGTGGGATTGTGGTCGGTGCAGTCTTAAGGGCTGAATGGCCTCTTTCTGCACTGTAGGATTCTCTGATCTGGCCATCGAGGTTTATATGATATGGAGATGCTGGTGTTGGACTGGGGTAAACACAGTAAGAAGTCCCACAACACCAGGTTAAAGTCCAATGAATTTATTTGATAGTAAACCCAGTAGCTTTCAGGGTTTGACCCTCACCTGATGAAGGTGATTTCCCTATTAACTCTATTCCTACACCCGTTATACCCTTCACTTGATCCCAGCTGCCTATGCATGTCATGTGCCTCCTTCTTCTTGATCAGGGCCTCAATATCCTGGGTCATCCAGGATTCCCTTCTTCTGTCAGCCTTGCCCTTCACTCTAAGAGCAATATGCCTATCCTGAACCATGATTAACACAATTTTGAAAGCCTTCCATTTACCAGACATCTCTTTGCTTTCCTACAGACTTCCCAAATTAACTTTGAACGTTCCTGCCTGATACCATCAAAAATTGGTCTTGCCCCAATTTAGAATTTTAACTTTTGAGCCAGACCTATCATTCTCCATAGCTGTCTTAAAACCAATAGAATTATGGTCACCAGTCCTAAAGTGATCCCTCACTAACACTTCTGTCACCTGCCCTTCCTTATTTCCCAAGAGGAGGTCAAGTTTTGCCCCCTGTCTAGTCAGGCCATCCACATACTGAATGAGAAATTCCTCCTAAATACATTCAACAAATTTCTCTCCATCCAGTCCTCTCGTCCTGTCCCAGTCAATGTTGGGAAAATTAAAATCCCTTACTATTACCACCCTATTTTTCTTGGAGCTATCTGTAATCTCCTCAATTTCCCGCTGATTTTAATACACTCGCATGAGTGCCTTTTCCGAGTCTTTACGTCGCTCGTCGACGTTTTGGTCTACCACTAGCAGATCCCCAGCCGGGGTCTTTTTGATCTTGAGTTACCACTAGCAGAGCCCCAGCCGGGGTCTGCTTGATCTTATACCAATTGTGGTGTGCAGAACCCCAGCCGGGGTCTGCTTGATCCTTATCTGTGGCTCGCAGAGCCCCAGCCGGGGTCTACTTGATGTCATTTGTGGCTCGGTTGGATACCCTGCTAGGAGTGTTAATTAGCTGGGTAGTGAGCTGGTACCGTCCTCCCTGATCTTATTGGGCATTTAGAGCCTATTTGTCGGTACTTTGTGGTCGGTGCTCGGCTCTCTTGCATGAGGAGGTAATTTAGAAATTTAAGGGATAAGTTTAGACTGAATTCAGGGAAGCCAGATTAGGTGTCGTGACAATTTTGTCATAGCCAATTAACCTAGTTAACACATTTTTGGCCATGTGGGAGGAAACCGGAGTACCCGGGGAAAACCCACGCAAACACGGGGAGAAAGTGCAAACCCCCCCAGCCACAAGGCCCAGGTCGGGAACCGACCCTGGGTCCAAGTAGCCGGCCAACTGACAGTGCTACTCACTGGGCTGACGTGCTGCCCGTACGTACCTCGACACCTAGGGTGGATATCAGTGTCGTTGCCATCCTCTGGTAGTGATCATCAGAGACAAGACGGGGCACTACGTCCCTTCTCCGCGTCACTCCAGGCTCGGTTCGTTCGTCTCACCCTCTGTACCAAATTGTGTGGGTAGGGGGTCGCAGGTGCCTCTACTATCTAGACAGCCGTGACCGCATCCGCCAGCGGTTCACCAACTATCCCCGGGACAAGCCGGAGCTTGTCGAGACTTTTTTTCTTTGACCGATTACCGGGTTTAGGCATAGAAGCGTGTTGGCTATTCTCGGCCAGTCAAATTCCTCCAGACCTTCACCTGCCAGCTGGAAGGCCTGTGTTCCCTGCGGGACCATCGGTAAGGGATGACTCACTGTGGTCTAGAACGCCAAGAATACCACAGCTACGCAATACACACCACAGTCCACTCCAGCGGTACCACGCTTGGATGGCAGCAGTCCAAGTTGTCGAAAGTAGTGGACATGGACCTGGCATGCATCGCCCCCGCTATTTGTTTCTCGACCAGTCATGGAATACCCTCTCTTGTGCCCAAGGAGACGGTACCAGGTGGCTCCCGCGGAAGGGATTGACTCACTGTGGGTAGAAACCAGAAGAACCACACAGTTACGGGAGTGGCTTTTAACGCCTTTTTTTCGGCTTAGCCAATCCATCTATCCACCTGTCTGTAATTGCAGCCTGACAGGGCATCCAGACATACAACTACTCCGCGTCGATTCTGGGACAGCTGCTTTAGCTGCCACCGCGATGGAGGGGCGGTGACGTTGCCCGGCGGGACCGACGTGGAGGCGCAGCTCGCTGTGCGGCAGAAACGACAAGACACGCACAGCTAAAGTAACCAAGAAACCTCAAGAGAGTCCCCCCAAGAGAGTCCTCCTTAAGAGAGTCATAGCTACTCCTGAGGGAATAACCAGAAACCTCAAGCGAGTCCCCCCAAGAGGGTCCTCCTTAAGAGAGTCATAGTCATTTGGGAGCCTATAGTACAACCCAATCAAAGTGATCACTCCCTTCTGGTCCTTATCACAGTCCTATTTGTGATAATGAGTTTATTCGTGAAGCCACAGCTTCTCAACTTTGTCCCTCACCTGAGATGTGGTGATCCTTAGGCTAAATCACCATCAGTCAGTACTTATGGACATCTGGGACTATGGCAACTGCACCTCTATTTGTGGGAGCTTGCTGTGTACACATTTTCTGTTGCATTTCTTACTTAACAGCAGTGACTACACTTCAAATGTAATTCATTGGCTTTACACAAAAGCACAGAAAATCACAGAATCCTACAGTCCAGAAGGATGTCTTTCGGCCCATTGAGTCTGCACTGACCACAATCCTACCCAGGTTCTATCCCGTAACTCCACGTATTTATCCTAATTAGTCCCCCTGACATTAAGATACATTTTGCATGACCAATCTACCTAATCCACGTATGTTTGGACTATGGAAGGAAACTGGAGCACATGGAGGAAACCCACGCAAACTCTGGGAGAACATGCAGACACTGCACAGTGAGCCAAGCCAGGAATCAAACCTGGCTCCCTGGTGATGTGAGGCAGCAGTGCCAGCGCTGTGCCACCATGCCACAGAAACTTTCAAGGTGAAGGTTAGAATGACTGCTCTTATCTAATGTTACTGTAACTTCATCCAAAACATGTTATAGCTTTGGTATGGCTTGAGGAATTGGAATATATTCAATACCACAAATGATGGCATAGTGGTATTGTCACTAGACTGGTAATCCTGAGATCCAGGGAAATGCTCTGGGAACCTGGGTTCAAATCCTACCATTATAGTTACTGAAATTTGACATTAATAAAAATCTGGAATTAAACCCTAATGGAATCATTATTGTAAAAACCCATCTGGTTCATAGTAGTCCTCATCATGGCTGGTTATTTCCAATCAAAGTCTATCTTACCTGTTCTGGCTCCAGATCTGCTGCCCTCTGAAATGGTCTAGCAAACCCCTTCGTTCAATGGCAATTAGGGATGGGCAATAAATGCCAATAGCACTCGCATTCAATGAACAAAAATAAATTAAGCCAAAATTATACAATCTAAAGATACCAAAATATACCTTTGAGTCAAGTCAGAAAAACAACAAATTATAGCTTGCCTTCCTAGACAAGATACAGGGGTTTGCTAAGTTTACAGCTGGTTTAAGGATTCTGAAGAGTATATACATGTGTTTTATGGAAATATTAATAAAAATGAGGGTGGTACAATGGTTAGCATTGATGCCTCACAGCACCAGGGATCCAGATTCAATTCTGATCTCAGGTAGCTGCCTGTGTCTCCCTGTGTCTGCATGGATTTCCTCCAGGTGCTCTGGTTTCCTCCCACAATTGCCTCATAATGTCAGGGGACTAGCAGGGTAAGTATGTGATTTAAATGGATAAGGCTTGGGTGGGTTGTAGTCCGTACAGATTCAATGGGCTGAATGGTGTCCTTCTGCACTGTAGGGAATCTATAAAAAAGAAATGTAAACTGAGCATTTACGGTTGCATCTTTTAATGGGATTTCTTTCACCACTTGTGGTTCACAACAGATTAAATATTGTTCAGATTGGCTTTTTATTCAAATATGTAATGCAGACAGCCAACTTAACAGCTGCATAGGGTGCAGTGATCCCATAACGTCCTTAAAACCAGCATTTTGTGGGATATTTCGTGTAGATAAGCTCCTCTTTGCAAATCGTAATCTTTTCTTCCTGTTTTCTTCAAGCTGATAAATGACTTTCTGATTAATTCTATTTCAGAAAATCTAGATTAGGGGCTATGATGTACAATGCAGGGCTTTGCAAGGTTTGAGGTAAGTAAGAATGAAAATAAAGTCAGTTAAGACTTGGGTTTTAGTGCACAACATGGTGTTATAAATTCTCACCTTGTTGAGTTGGTGTGAAACAAGCATTGCAAATTGCAACTATCCATTCTAGAAATCATGCGAAAATATGAACATCACTGTTTTCCTGTAACAATGGGCAGTCAAATTGCCAGTTTTACACCAGTGTCTTAATGTGAACATCACAGCAAGGCAGGGAAAAGATGTGTGATTTTTGCTACAGTTACCAGTACTTGTGAAACATCTAAATAATTTCCAAGTGGGAGATATTCATTGGCTGAACTAGTTGCAAAATCCTTTCCCGTTAACTTCAGAAAGAAATCTTTGGCAACTGAAGAGCTTTGTCTAATATCTCGCACTCAGAGCCTTTAGAGGGCTACACCAGTGTGACAGTTCAGAAGAAAAGAGGCAGCACAGAGGTGGACAGAGAAAGTGCAAAAGCAAGCCAAGCAGGGGAAAAAAATTAAATGAGTTGAAAAGAAGACAACACAAGGAGAACACACACACACACACACACACACACACACACACACACACACACACACACACACACACACACACACACACACACTCAAAAAAGGAGAAAGCAAGCAAAAATAAGCATTTTTTTAAAAATATAATCATTAGCCTAATACCATTGGAAAGTTGGCAAAACTGAATGTGAATCTGAGCTTTCAACCACTTGGGAAGTGAATTCCCATTGAGATATCCAGAATGAGTTTTGTGTCATTCTGTGACCTGTTGTGCCCCAAACAATTAAATATGATGTCCCAGTTTACCATTCACGGCCTGATAGGGCTGGAGAACTCCACCAGCCCTGCAGCGTTGAATATGTATCAGATGAATACAATGAATAGGATGGGGATAGAGGGATATGGTCCCCAGAAGGGTAGGAATTTTTTAGTTCAGTCAGGCAGCATGGTCAGTACAGGCTTGGGGGGCCAGTTCCTGTGCTGTTATTTTCTTTGTACTCTAAATCACATCACAGCAGAACAGTTAAGCTCCTCACTCCGTTTCTCCCATTTTGGAATTTCAAAACTTGAGACGGACTACAACTCATATTTATATAACTTCTTTAATAAAATTCTCCAAGGTGCATGACAGGAACATTATATAACAAGGTTTGACACTGAACCATATAAGAAGGTACTGAGCTGGCAATCAAAGCCTTGGTAAAGGGAGCGTCTTAAGGAAGAAAATTAGATTGAAAGGTGGAGAAGTTTAGGAAGAGGGTGTTCTCGAGTTTAGGGTCTTGGCAAGTGAAAGCATGGAGAAACTAAAATTAATGGGTGCAATTCTCCCATGCCCCTTTGGCGACGGATTCAATGGCGAACGGGGAGAAAATTCGGCGGGAGGACCAAAAATCAGTTTTGGGCTAGAGTGAATTTCCTGCTAGATCTGCAGCTGGTGCAAATCAGAAAACCCACTGATAGCCAGCGTAAAACAAATTTGCATCCCACCGATGGAATGCAGACAAAAGCCTAACCAAACTCTTCCCCCACCCTGCCATGCCCAATTCTCAACATGTCTAAAACAACGTGCCATGCCGAAGTTAGGACTTAACCAGAAGAATACAGGACTGCTTCTGGAGTCAAGGATGGAGGCCACCATTGACCCTGGACCACCACAGCAGCAGGTGGGGGAGCATCAGTCAGGTGGAAAATCGTCTCCAAACTCCATGGCCTGGGCCTTGACTCCTCCCTCTGCGACTGGATCCTGAACTTCCGAACTCACAGACCACAATCAGTAAGGATAGATAACAACAGCACCTCCACAATCATCCTTAACATCGGTACCCCAAAAGGGTGTGTTCTCAGTCCACTATTATACTCCTTATACACCGATGACTGTGTAGTCAAATTCCTCTCCAACTTGATTTTTAAGTTTGCTGACGACATCACCGTAGTGGGACAGATCTGAAACAATCATGAGACGGAGTACGGAAATGAGAGAAAGAATTCGGTGCACTGATGATGATAATCTCTCCCTCAGTGTCAACAAAAGGAAGGAGATTGTCATCGACTTCAGGAAGCAAGTAGAAACATGCCCCTGTCTATGTCAATGGGGATGAAGTAAAAATGGTCACGAGCTTCAAGTTTTTAGGTGTCCAGATCACCAACAACCTGTTCTGCTCCCCCCATGCTGACATTATATTTAAGAAAGCCCATCAATGTCTCTACTTTCTCAGGAGACTAAGGAAATCTGGCATGGCAGCTATGACTCTCACCAACTTTTTCAGATGCACCATAGAAAGCATTCATATGGCTCATGCCCTGCCCAAGACCGCAAGAAACTACAAAAGATTGTGAATGTAGTCCAATCCATCAAGTAAACCAGCCTCTCAACCATTGATTCTGTCGACACTTGCTGCTCCCTCAGCAAAGCAGCCAGCATAACTAAAGACCCCACGCAACCCGGACACACTCTTTTTCACACCTCCTGCCGAGAAAAAGTACAAAAGTCTGAGGTCATGTACCAACCGACTCAAGCATAGCTTCTTTCCTGCTGAATGACCCTACCTTGCATTAAGTTGATTTTTCTCTCCACCCCAGCTGTGACTGTAACACTACATTCTGCATTCTCTCATTTCCTTCTCTATGAATTATATGCTTTATCTGCATAGCACGCAAGAAACAATACTTTTCACTGTATACTAAAACATGTGATAGTAAGTCAAATTAAATCAAAATCTTCCAAATTCAGTGTCATCAAGGAAGTCCATTTGGAAGGGAGAGCATGGTGGTAGCATTGCTGGATGACAAAACCACAGGCCCCAAATAATGTTCTGGGACATGTATTCAAATCAATGGAATTTAAATGTAATTAACAAATCTGAAATATAAAGCCAAGTGACCATGAAACAGTCATTGATTGCTGTAAAAACTCATCCTTTTAGGGAAGAAAATCTGCCACCCTCATCTCTTCTGGTCTACATGTGACTCCAGTAGAATTCTACAGTGCAGAAAGCCATTCAGCCCATCGAGCCTGCACCGACTCTCCAAAAGTGCATCTCATCCAGCCTACTCGCTCCTCCCACCCTGTTCCTCCTTTCCATTGAACACAGCATTTAGCATGGCCAATCCACCTAACTTGCACGTCTTTAGACTGTGGGAGGAAACCGCAAACTCCACACAGTCAGTCACCCAAACCTCAAATTGAATCCGGCTCCCTGACCCTGTGAGGCAGCAAGGCTAACCACTGTGTCATCATGTCATTCAGAGCGATGTGGTTGACTCTTATCTGCCCTCTGAAATGACCGAGCAATCCAATTAGTTCAAGAGGTGATTAAGGATGGACAGCTATCGATGCCTACACCCTGTGCACGAATAAAGGAAGAAGAAGGATCATCTTATTCAAAGATGGTCAGTGATGTTGGATGTTGAACTGACAATTTAGAGACAGCCGGTGACATGAGCATACATGTGGAAGCTGTGGTTGTTTTTTCAGAAAAAATCAAAGGCGTTCATATAATTGAGCCCTGCCCTAAATTTTACCATGTTACTAATTATCTGATGGATTCCTTTTGTCTCTCAAATTATACATCATGCAAATAAACTTTGCAACTTGTCTTAACCTCAGTTGTACGATCTAATAGCAAAATGTTTACAATCTTTTGCATTTTAAATTGTGAGGCAAAGGATAATTTGTTTGTTTTAGCACATTGCTCTCATTTACATATGAGGACATTAGTGTTGATCACAGGGAGCACAAGTCCCCCTTGTGAAAGGTGTGTTTTCCTATGAAGCCAAATAACGAGAGTTGTGATTAGCCCTAACAGTAACAATTACATTCGATTTAGGGTTGTTGCTGCCAATTCTCAGAGGTGAATATTGGAAAGGAAGTATTCTAGGAGAAGTTCAAGCAAGTGAAAATGATTTTGAGTTTTGTAATTATGACACATGGCATTCTCTTTCAGAAGCTCTCTTGCACAGCTAATGTCAAATCTTTTCCAAAAAAATGCTCATAAATATTTTGCCTTGTTTATCTGGATGAACCTACATCACTTTGTCAATGTGGAATTTGAGATATTCTTTTATCCACCCAACCCCCATGGTTGTATTTTGTATCATAAAACCATTTTAAAATGGTTTGGATCGTGATTCAAAAGTAATGTTTGACTCCATGGTTAATGGCTGGATGAATGAAAAGGATTTAAACAAACACTTTGGAAATGAGATGAAAATTCTTTTCTTCTTAAAAAGACTTAACCCCCCCCCCCCCAAGAATAACAAAAGAAAAGCAAAGTGGCCATTCTTTTCTTCCTGATCTCTTTCACACAACTGATATTGTGCGTTGTGTTTAGTATGCAACAGTCCAACAAGCTGAGTGCTTGTTCTGATGATATTAGCCTGAGGTTCAGGGCTGCCAGTGTTTGTGATTCTGTGGGACAATGCAAAGTCATTCATGAACCAATCCAAAGAATTGCTGACATCCATTCCATCAGTCTTTGGTATGGATTCCCAGGAGGTCTGAGGGTCTACTGTCATGTGCCAACAAATACAGAGTCACTGTTGCCAGACGCACAAATGAACTCTGTTGTCCAGAGAGCTGGGAGTGGGCTCTGTACTCAGCTGTCTCTTTGTGGTTAAAGGAGCCCTCCATACATGGTCACTGTTGGATTTGAAACAGTTGCCTCGCAGAATTGATGAGTGCCAGATAGGGTGGGCAGCAATAATGCTGCTTCATGATGAACTTTCAACAGCATTCTTCATTCAAGCCAATAGTCGTTCAGTCAAATCTATAGGGTCTCATGGCTGAGGAAGTAAATACAAAACACTTGGCTGTCTGCATATTAAGTCAGAAACATTTTTCTTTGTTACAACACTTTTCTCTAGTAGGATATACGTATGGAGCAAGCACAGATTGAGAAAGAGGATTGCTCTCCTTGAGTGGCCATGATATTAAAACTTCTCTCTTGATGATTCTCAGCTATTTCTCACCTCTTAGAGATAATGTTGAATCACAGAATGTGGTCATTCGACCCAGTTGGGGGTTTGTCCTTCCTTTATCGTTCCTTTATGCATTAGAAAAGCTGATGAAAGTGAATAGGCAGTAGGGATTGGTCCATGAGGTATACGATGGTGGCCAATCAGCTATCACTCATTTTTCACCCTCACCAAAGTCAAGCGGATTGCTTTTGTCATTCCTCTCCAAATTCAAATCCCACAAAGCTTTTCAGTCACCGATATCCACAACTTCCTGTTTATTACAAGGGGAGCTTTAATATAGAAGAAGGGGTATCAGTTATTCAGGGCACTGGGGAGATCAGTCTGGAGAATTGCGAACAGTGAGCATGTATGGAGGGCTCCTTAACAACAAAGAGACAGCTGAGTACAGAGCCCACTACCAGCTCTCTGGAAAACAGAGTTTATTTGTGTGTTTATTTGACATTATTTAAGGAAGAATGTACGAGAAGTTCAGAGAAGGTTTACCAGACTAATACCAGGAATGGATGGGTTTTCTTATGAAAAATGATTGAACATGCTCGACCTGTATCCATGTGGTTTTAGAAAAGTAAGAGGCAGGTTGCTTGAAGCATGTAAGATCCTGAGGGTTTTGACAGGGTGAATGTGGACAGCACATTTGCTCTTGTGGAATAATTTATAACTATTGTTTAAAATAAGGAGTCACCCATTTAAAACATTGATGAGATTGAGTTTTTTTTCTCTGAGGATTGACTTTCTGGTACTTCTGTCCTCAAAAGCCAGTCAAGTAGTATCTTTGAATTTGGGTGGAGCTCAATAATCCTTGGCGAACAAGGAAGCAAAGGATTACTCTTCACTGGCAGGAGGTTACAGTCAAATCAGACATAATCTTATTGAATATTGGAGCAGGCGCAAATGGCCAAGTATCTTACTACTGCTCTTAGTTTATTTATTTGCATGTTGAGTGCGCATTTTTAATTTGGCATAAATACTGTAAGGATACTTGTTGTGCACAGCCATTGAAAGTTCTTATAGTTCACAATCAAAGATAACCCCTTATGGGCCAAGCTGAGTTAGTTGATATGAGGGACAGAGTGATTGCAGGAAACCTCCAGCTAACCTTCTGTTCAACACCTTGTCCTTACTGATCTGCACTGGCTTCCAGTGTTCACTGACATTGCTACCATATTCCACGATGTCTCCAACTTCATCCATGTGTTTGGAATTACACAGTCACCGAATCATCATAACACAGAACGATGCAATTCAGTGCATTATGTTTGTACTAGCTCTCGATTTTAACAATTTGAGCCTTGTCCCTATAATCTGGCACTTTTCTTCAAGTAAAGGTCTAAATTCCTTTTTGAATGCCTGGTTTGAACCTGCCTTTACCATGCACTCTCAGGCAATGTATTCCAGTCCTTAATCACTCATTGTGTGAAAAAGTTTTGTTTCTTTTTCTTTTTGCTTCTTTTACAGATTACTTTCAAACTCTGTCCTCTTGCTCTCAATCGTTCACCCAATAGGAAGAGTTTATCTCCACTTTGTTCAGACTCTATGATTTTGGATACCTCTATCAAATCTCCTCTCAACCTTGTCTTCTGCAAGGAAAACTGTCCAAACTTTTTCAATCTGTCTGCACAACTGAAGTTCCATCACCTTGCTCTGTTTATAGCAATGCACATCCTTTTGTTTGTCGCTTCCTCCAGGCCTACAATTCTTGTGATTTCTATATTTCTTTCTATGGTTTTTTCTGTACCCTGGCCTTCACCCAACAATTGTGAGTAGTATCAACAATTGTGAAGAACTTCATCCAACAATTGTGAGCAGTATCACTTAGACTCCATTCTCAGGAAATTCCTCATTAAACCCCATCTTCCCCCACTGTTCTAAAAACCCCTTGATTTACCACTCCCTCCCATTCTAAATTTGCAGGGCAGTAGACACATGGAAAAACCAACACCTATAAGTTCTCCTCTGAGGTATTCATCATCCTGACCTGGAAACAGGATCTCTCTTTACTAGGTTAAAATCATGGAGCTCCCTCCCTAACTGCTCTGTGGGTATATCTACACTACTCACCACCTTCTCAAGGGCAGTTAGGGATGGGCAGTAAATGCTGGTCTAGCCAGTGACATCCACATCCTGTAAATGAATAAATAAAATAAAATCCCTTCATCCCTCTCTCCTGTTCTTAAACTCTCCTTGAAATCCAAATCTTAAACTAGGTTTTGACTTCCCCTAGCATATTTTTTGTCTCTGATTACATCTCTGTGAAGATGATGTCCCTGTCAGGCAGGGAGTCCCTGTCAGGCAGGGAGGAAATGGACAAGTAAGAGAGCCTTGGTGTACGAAAAAAGTTGATTTGCTGGTTAAGAAGAAAAAGGAGGCTTATGTCAGGATGAGGCTTGAAGGCTCAGTTAGTGCAATGGATAGCTATAGATTAGCAAGGAAGGAGGTAAAAAGTGAATTGAGGAGAGCTAAGAGGGGACACGAGAAGATGTTGGCTGATAGGATTAAGGAGAATCCTAAAGCTTTCTTTCGATATGGTAAGAATAGAAGATTGGTGAGGGCAAGATTAGGGCCAGTCATAGACAGCAGTGGGAAGTTGTGCGTGGAGCCTGAAGAGATTGGTGAGGCACTGAATCAATATTTCTCTTCGGTATTCACGCAGAGTGCTGGAAATGTAGCTATGGAGAGCACTGAGGTACAGGGTTGCAAATTGGGAAGTATTGTAGTAGATAGGGAGGATGTGTAGAAATTCTCGAGGGTTTGAAGTTGGATAAGTCCCCTGGGCCGGACGGGATTTACCATAGGATTCTCTGGGAGGCAAGAGAGGAGATTGCAGAGCCTCTGGCTCTGATCTTCAGGTCCTCGTTGGTTACGGGTGTGGTTCGGAGGACTGGAGGATAGCGAATGTGGTCCCATTGTTTAAGAAGGGGAAGAGAGACCTTCCAGGGAATTATAGGCCAGTGAGTCTTACTTCTGTTGTGGGCAAAGTATTGGAGAGAATTATTAGGGATAGTATTTATAGTTATTTAGAGAGAAATGAATTGATTGGGGATAGTCAGCATGGTTTTGTGAAGGGTAGGTCATGCCTTACTAACCTCATTGAGTTTTTTGAGAAAGTGACCAGAGATGTGGATGGGGGTAAGGCGGTTGATGTAGTATATATGGACTTTAGTAAGGCGTTTGATAAGGTGGCCCATGGAAGACTTCTACAGAAAATGCAGATGTGTGGAATAGAGGGTGATTTAGCTAATTGGATTAGGAATTGGCTGGCAGATAGAAGACAGAGGGTGGTGGTTGATGGGAGATATTCATCGTGGCGTTTGGTGACGAGTGGTGTGCCTCAGGGGTCTGTTTTGGGGCCCCTGCTGTTTGTAATTTTTATAAATGATCTGGATGAGGGTATTGAGGGATGGATCAGTAAATTTGCAGATGATACTAAAGTTGGTGGTGTGGGAGATAGTGAAGAGGGGTGTTTTAGTTTACAGAGTGACTTGGACAAGTTGCAGAGCTGGGGCGAGAGGTGGCAAATGGAGTGTAATGTGGAAAAGTGTGAGGTAATGCACTTTGGCAGGAACAATAAATGTGTAGAGTATAGGGCTAATGGTAGGGCTCTTAATAGTGTTGAGAACAGAAGGATCTTGGTGTATGTGTCAATAGATCCCTGAAAGTAGGCAGTCAAGTGGATAAAGTTGTTAAGAATGCTTATGGAGTCTTAGCTTTTATTGGTAGGGGGATTGAATTTAGGAGCCGCAGCATCATGTTGCAGCTGTACAAAACTCTAGTGCGGCCGCACTTGGCGTATTGTGTGCAGTTCTGGTCGCCACATTATAAGAAAGATGTGGAGGCATTGGAGAGGGTACAGAGGAGGTTTAACAGGATGGTGCCTGGTATGGAGGGCAGGTCCTATGAAGAGAGGTTGAAGGATTTGAGGTTGTTTTCGTTAGAAAGGAGGCGGCTAAGAGGGGATCTTATTGAAGCATATAAGATGATTAGAGGTTTAGATAGGGTGGACAGTGATAGCCTTTTTCCTAGGATGGAGAAAGCTAGCACGAGGGGGACACAGCTTTAAATTAAGGGGTATGAGTTATAGGACGGATATCAGAGGTAGGTTCTTTACTAAAAGAGTGATTAGGGAGTGGAATGCCCTGCCTGCAGCTGTTGTAGATGCGCCAAGTTTGGTGGCGTTTAAGAGGTTAGTTGATAAGTATCTGGAAGAGAAGGGAATGGTTTAGTTTGGAGGGGCATTGCTTTTTATTTTGGTCGGCACAACATCGAAGGCCGAAGGGCCTGTTCTGTGCTGTATTGTTCTATGTTCTATGTTCTATGTTCTATATTGGCATGTTTGTCTTTGATAAAGGTGCTAAAGTTCTTGCCAACTCAGGCAAGAACCTGAATTCACAGTCAGATATCCAGAATCTAATACAACATTATACAGATTGCCCCTCAACATTTCAGTCTGCTCTAACATAATCAACCCATACACAAGTGGTTAAAAAAATCTACCAGTTCTGAACAATTGAGCACTTGTCACTAGATTGCTGCAATATTATAATTTACTCAATCCACCACAATGCTTGAAAACACTTGTTCCTTACCCACACAAAAAAAACTCCGTCAAATAGATGCAGTGTGAAAGGACATTTGTAACCTAATTGAGTTTGTAGAAGATGATCTTTAGATCTAAAACAGCATGCCAATGCCATCTCTTTGGCAGAGTGTTTTATCCTTGCTGTTGCCAGGCTAACCAAATTAAAATGCAAATTGCAAGGTGTGTAATCTTTTTTCTAAGGATCCACTATTCCTTTAAGGATTAAAACTTAAGTAAAATATTGCAGATGCTGAAAATCTGAAATTAAAATAGGAAGTGCTGGAAAACCTCAGCAGCATCAATGAAGAGAGAAATAGAGTGAATGTTTGAGTCCAGTGGGCTCAAGTTATAGAGAAGAATCATTTGACTGAAAGAAATTAACTCTTTTTCCCTTTTACACTTGGAAAATGAGGTGGAGCAATCACATCTGACCATTTCTACATGAACATTGATATTGGGAGTTCCAAAATGGTGCTTTCCTGGTCAATCGCCCAGCTTCCACTCTTTGTAAATATGAAGTGTATAGAGAGTGTAGACGGGATCTTAAAAAGGGTATTAGAAAGGCGAAAAGGGGCCACGAGGTGGCTCTGGCAGGTAGGATAAAGGAAAATCCAAAGGCATTTTACACCTATGTAAGGAGCAAAAGGATGGTTAGAGGCAAGATTGGACCTCTTAGGGACAGAGGAGGGGATCTATGCTTAGAGCCTGAGGGAATGGGGGAGATCCTGAATGAATACTTTGCGTCGGTATTCACGCAGGAGACTGGACAGATGTCTGTGCCTGATGTTGACAAAGTTGAGGATCGGTTGAGGGAAATAAGGATTACGAGGAAAGAGGTGTTGGGGCTGTTAGGCAGCTTAAAGACATATAAAGCTCCGGGCCTGATGGCATTTACCCCAGGCTGCTAAGGGAGTTGAGGGAAGACTTGGCTGGGCCTCTGACGCAAATCTTTGTCTCTTCCTTGGACACAGGTGAGGTCCCAGAGGACTGGAGGATAGCAAACGTAGTACCGTTGTTTAAAAAAGGTCAGAGGGATCACCCAGGGAACTATAGGCCGGTGAGCTTGACTTCAGTTATAGGTAAGCTAATGGAGAGGATCCTTAGGGACAGGATGTATGAGCATCTGGAGCGCTGCGATCTGATCAGGGATACGCAGCATGGCTTCGTCAAGGGGAAGTCTTGTCTTACAAATCTAGTGGAATTTTTTGAAGAAGTGACAAAAACAGTTGATGAAGGACAGGCTGTTGATGTCGTCTACATGGATTTCAGTAAGGCGTTTGACAAGGTTCCTCATGGTAGACTGATAGAGAAGGTGAAGGCGCATGGGATACAGGGTCGGGTATGTAGATGGGTCGAGAACTGGCTCGGGAGGAGGAGACAGAGGGTAGTAGTGGAAGGCTCTTTTTCCGACTGGAAGCCTGTCACTAGTGGAGTGCCACAAGTCTCAGTACTAGGTCCTCTTCTATTTGTGGTCTACATAAACGACTTGGAAGTAGGGGTAGGTGGTGAGATCAGCAAATTTGCTGATGACACCAAGATGCTTGGATTGGCGGATACAGAAGAGCAGTGTCAGGCAATACAACAGGACATAGACAGGTTGGTAGACTGGGCAGATAGATGGCAAATGGAATTTAATCCGGAAAAATGCGAGGTGATGCATTTTGGCCGGAAAAATGTAGAAGAGAATTATAGGATAAAAGGTAAAACTATAAGGAGCATAGAGACGCAGAGAGACTTGGGGGTGCAGGTTCACAAGTCTCTGAAGGTGTCCTCACAGGTGGAGAAGGTGATAAAGAAGGCGTATAGTATGTTAGCTTTCATAGAAAAGGGTATAGAATACAAGAGTAGGAGTTTGATGTTGCAGTTGTATAGAACTTCGGTTAGGCCTCACTTGGAATACTGCGCCCAGTTCTGGTCTCCGTACTATCGGAAGGATGTGGAGTCCTTGGAGAGAGTGCAGAGGAGGTTTACCAGGATGCTGCCTGGTATGGAAGGACTGTCTTATAGGAACGATTAGATAGACTGGGGTTGTTTTCCCTTGAAAGACTCGGCTTAGAGTTGATCTCATAGAGTTGTATAAGATTATAAGGGGTATAGATAGAGTAAATGGAGTAAACTTTTCCACCTTCAGAAATGGATAGGACGAGGGGTCATGGCCATAGGGTAGGGGGCTATTTATAAGACGAATATTAGAGGGCAGTTTTTCACACAAACGGTAGTGGGGGTGTGGAATGCACTGCCGAGTAAGGTGGTGGGAGCAGGCACGCTGGGGCTGTTTAAGGGTCTCTTGGACAGCCACATGAGCGGTATGCAGATAGAGGGATATAGTAGGACTGTTTAACTACGGCTTTTTCCACAGGTAATTCTGTCCATACTTTGAGCATGCAATCGGAAGGTGTGCAGGTACAGCTCTTGGATGTTGATTCAGGGCTGCCGGTACCTCATGTCGTAAATGAGTGCTTTATGTGGACCATCTGAAGGGCACCATGACAGCTCAGAGACTATCGATGTGGCTGTGCAGACACTTGGAATTGGGCCGGTGTCTGCGGAGTTTGCGCGTTCTCCCCGTGGTAGCGTGGGTTTTCTCCGGGCACTCCGGTTTCCTCCCACAACCCAAAAATTCGCTCTTAGGCTGATAGGGAAACAAATTGTCCCAATAGTGAAAATCTTCCATATTAGGAATAAAAAAAACATAAATACTAAAATATGATAATGTAATTGCTACTATATAGTATGACGGCGGCGCGGGCTCGTTGGGCCGAAGGGCCTGTTTCCCGTGCTGTGTTGCTTAAAAAAAAATGAAGTTCATCTGAAGCCCTCCTGCCTGTGTCTTAACTCATTCCAAATCCCATTCACCTATCTCCACCACCCCTTGTGCTTACTGATATATAGGGCTCCTGTCTGGCACCATCAACAATTTAAGATTCTTAAATCTTTTATTCAAATCTCTGTATGCCCCTCGATATCACTATAACCTCTTCCAAACTTCCAAACTTCCAAACTATAACCCCTCCATAACCTCAGTGTTCCTCCAGTTCTGGCTTATTATACATTCACAACATGCTCCTTTCCACCACTGATAACCATGCCATCAGCTGCCTAGGCCCCGAGTCCTGGAATTTTCTCCCTAAATATTTGCTTCTCTCTCTTTTCCTTTAAATTAAGATTCTTCTTACAACTTGAACGTCATGGGCAGGATTTTATGATCTTGTTTGTCCCAAAACCATAAAATCCCGCCTGAGGCCAAAGGATCTTTCCATGGTTTATCTCTCACCCCGTGGCGGGCAGGGCGGTAGAATTGTGTTTTGGGATGTCCTGTGAAAGCTTTGACAAAGCTTGTGGTCACCTGTCCCTCTGCAATGCGCCTCTGTGCCAAGTGTTGTGAGATAATTTCTCCCTCTGAAGCATGCTGGGCATTTTATAACATTAAAGGTACTTGACAAATTCAAGCTGATGTTGAGTATATTGAAGTCTGTTTCAGGCTTGGGCTTTTCTGCCCATTTGCAGTCTGGTTTCAAATTTGCATCAGCTGGGTCTCGAGCCTGGGGCTTGCCCCTTCTCTGTTTTCAGTTATAATCTCACTTTTTTAGCCATTGGGCAATAGAAACTTACTTGCTGTTTGTCCGCCTGTTCTCTCCCATCCTTTTCACAATCCTAAACAAATTATCAAAACAAATCAATTGCTGATACAAAGTTGTCACTATTGCAGTGAACAACACACGAACTCCCAAGATAGAGTAATGCAGGTAAAACCTCTGGAAGAGCTCATTAAACAATAAAAGCTATACTGGGGATAATCTAGGATTATCTAACCCAACCTGGCTTCCTTATGTGGGAAAAAACTTGCATTTCCAAACCCCAGAATATCCCAAAGCACTTAACAGTCACATTATTTCTGAGGTGTTGTAACTACCTGTATCTGTTTTTGTGATCTTGTGAAAGCAATATGTGAACAGGGACCTGAGCCAATCTTGCTACACTTCCAGCTAGTCCTATGATCATACAACACAGAAGCTCATTTGGCCCATTGTGTCTGTGCTGGTTGTTTGAAAGAGTGATCCAATTGATCCACTCCCCTGCTTCTTGCCCATATTTGATACCCTGTGTCTACTATCTCATGCACTCTGTCCCAAACCATTTCTCTCCTGTCCCATACCCTCATGCTCCTTTTTCACACTCTGTACCTGCAGGTCCATATTGGCAATCCTCAATGTCTCAAGTCAGAGGCGATCAAATGATTTGTTTTCCTCCTTCACTGGAAGTAAAATGATGTAAAAATCTGATGAATGTGGTACGAAAAGTTTCAAATATTCATGAAGATGACTGAGCATTTACTGATTCTGTTCAGCATTGAATATGTAGGAGTGGAGAAAATGGAGTCCTGAAATCTTCCTGTTAGCTATTGGAGGAAGAGGGCTTATTGGAACACTTGCTAGCGAGCACTGTCTCCGAATAGATGTTAAATTAAAAACTGCTTGCTGTCTTCAGCCATTCTGCTCACTTCTGATACGTGAATAACATGAGCTGTTTATTCCTGTTGTGCGATAATTTTATTTGCCCAGATTGCACTCGTTTCCAAGGTTACCACGCAAATGACTTTTCACAGGTCTAATTATTTCTATCAATTACAGGAAAGTACTCCACTACAATTAAGTGCTTAATGGAAAAGTTTGAGATATATTTCTCGAGGAATCCTCGGTAAGCGAGTAGAGAGAAATAATTTACATTTTTTTGCATCTTTCAAGATGTCCTAAAGCTCACTGCAACCAATAAAATATTTGAAATGTAGAGAAGAAAGCAGCCAATAGAACACAACAAACTGCCACAAACAGTCATGAATTAAATGACCAAATAATTTATCTTTGTTGTTAGTTGGGGGATAAGTATTGGCCACCAGGGTAGTCCCTTGCTGGGGGAATGGCTTTCACATTCCTCTTCATCCAACTTTTGATCAGTAACTCCGTAGCACAGGGAAGAATGAGAAGCAACATTGAATCTTCATTTTTGTTTGCTGCTCACTATATATTTCTTGATGCATTGATATCAGAAAATAATACTTTGTGGTCTCAAATTTGTAAGGAAAATGATAGAGGAGTCTCCATAGTATAAGATTCTAATATATCTCACATGACAAAAAGAATGGTTTGCGTTCATATGTTGTTTTTCACAACCTCAGGACATCCCATGGTTAACGAAGTATGGTACAGATGGCACAGTGGTTAGCTGTCTCATAGCGCCAGGGAACCAGGTTCGATTCTTAGCTTGGGTCACCGTCTGAGTGGAGTCTGCATGTTCTCCTAGTGTCTGCATGGATTTCTTACAGGTGTTCCAGTTTCTTTCCACAGTTAAAAGACATGCTGGTTAGATGGATTGGCCGTATTAAATTCTCCCTCAGTGTACCACACAAGTGCTGGAGTGAAGCGACAAGAGGATTTTTACAGTAACTTCATTACAATGTGAATGTAAGCCTACTTGTGACTAATAAATAAACTTTACTTTTACTTTTGAAGTGTAATCACTGCTGTTAAGTAGGAAAAGTGGCAACCAACTTGTGCACAACAAGTTCCCACAAACTACACCAAAATAATGCTAAAGTCCACCTGTTATTTTCTGATGTTGAGCAGAGGGATAAATGTTGGCCAAAATACTGGGGAACTCCCTGTTCTTCTTTAAAAAATTGTGGTGGAATTGTTTACAATCAACTGATAGCAGCAGCTAGGTCTCTATTTAACATCCCATCCAAAAGATGTCTGACCACGCAGCATTCCCAGTACTGCAATAGAGTGCCAGCCTAAATTTTTGTGATAGCAACTGGGCTGCAATTGATGTTAATTCATACAGTGAAGAAAAAGAGGCTTTTTAGCCCATCAAGTCTGCATCAATTCTCAAAGAACATTATTTCAAAAATATTTGTTAAATAATGATAGAGAAAATGACTTTTCTTTACATGGGATAAATATTGTAGGTGCAAGCTAATTACAAAATGACAAACTTTCTGAAATGCTAATCATACCAATATTTCTGAATTTTTGCGTGTTCCCTAATGAGGGAAACTAAAGCACTCCACAGAATCAAAACACCAGCTACTGGGGAGGTGGAATAAGTCACAAAACTTCCTGAATCTGATTTTAGTGATGAAAAAATATGGGCTAAAGGGTGTTTTTATAGAGCTGAGCATTGCCTGGAATTATTGCAGGATCTTCACATCTGAAAGTGTTAGCATCGATCAAAGTCACAGGCTGCCAGGCAACGAGAACTGTGCCAACTGTGGTGTTACACGGTGTGACAAGGAATCTCCTCACTTCCCCCAACTGCTCCTCCTCACTCAGGCTGAAATCTGTGCCACTAGCAAGCTCTGCAAAGATGTAGCAAGGTTACTTTCACATGTTGATTCACAGTAAGAGCTGCTGACAAGTTCAAAATGTATTCCGGTGCATCAGCCTCTGACATCCAATCCTGAAAGTCAGTCAGCAATCTGGAGTGCTCCTGTGCCTTGGTTGGGCTGGTCTGATCCACTCAGAGTGTTTGCTCTGAAGGAGCATTCCATATCCAGCTGCTAATAATGACATGGGAGTTCATTCTGCAGAATACTATTAATTAAACAATTTTGCAGTGAAGTTCTGTCTATTCTTCTTCACCATAATACTTATTACAGTAATTCTGTACTGTGTAATTTTCAAAGTCATTAGACAGTTGAAAATAGTGTACATGGAGCAAATGCATTTAGCGTTGAGCATTACAGACCTTTGTTAAATTTAATATTCTTGGTGTCAAGGGTTATAATATTTTATTCACTAAATGTATAATTGGTGTGGAGAGTTCCAACCACGTGTTCAAATGTTGACTTCTACTAGGTGTTCATGGACATAAAATTTTGAGATTCATTCAGGGAAATAAGGCACGGGAAGTTCACATGTTGACCTCGTTCTGCAGTTGGAATTTTGGTTAGCATAATCCATATACAGATCCCTGTTTCCTCCCACAGTCCCAACATGTGTAGGTTAGGTTGATTGGTCATGCTGATTGAGTGGGGTTACAGGGATAGGCTAGAGAGGAGGGCTTCGGTACAATGCTCTTTCTGAGAGTCAGTGCAGATACGATGGGCAGAATGCTTCTTTCTGCATCGAAGGGATCTTATGCATGTGTGAGCTGTGAGTTACGCATTCCACCAAACATGGGACACTCTGTGTTTAAGTTTATTTATTTATGTCACAAGTCGGCTTACATTAACACTGCAATGAAGTTACAGTGAAAATCCCTGAGTCGTCATTGTACGATGCCTATTTGGATACACTGAGGGAGAATTTTACCATGGCCAATGTACCTAACCAGAACATCTTTCAGACTGTGGGAGGAAACCAGAGCACCTGGAGAAAACCCATGCAGAGGAAAATGTGCAGAATTTCAGAGACAGTGACCCAAGTCCGGAATTGAACGTGGATCCCTGGCGCTGTGAGGCAGCAATGCTAACCACTGTGCCACTATGCTGCCCCAGTGAGATTGGTCAGTTTGAAGAGCACAAAGATTCACCACAATAAATTCAGATAATGCTGACAGCAATCAGCTGGTCACACCGGCTCCCTGAGGAAAGAAGAACATTTTCAGTGGTGACCCATTGACCAGGTTAATCTACCCTACTGAGGCTTTGCTGTCTCCAGGGATCCTACTTGATGTTCTGAGCATTTAGGTGAGCGGACCATATTTGGTGTAGCTTCTTGGCATCTACTATTCCTTTGTCTTTGAAAATTCACCAACCTGCTTTCAGAAAGTGTGAGAAAAATATCCAGCTGCTGAATCAATTTATACAAAACAAACGAAGCCAAGATCAGTTTAAAACCAACGCCTTTCCGAGCATATCAGAAGTCACTCAGCTTTAAGCTGGAGATTTCAAAGTGGTACATCATCCACTTCTGCTGCTACTAGTCAATTTACTATTAGTCTTTGCTGTTTTGGCAGGAACCAGAAGCATCCTGGGGTGTCCCAAAGTTCATGCATTAACCTTACTTAATGTCATTAGACAAATAAATTGTTGAACTAAATATTGAGTCCAGAAGTCAACCAAAGAGCTGGAATACTATAACAAAAACAGAAAATGCTTGGAAAATCTCAATAGGTCAGACAACATCTGTGAGGAGTGAATAAAGACAATATTTTGAATCTAGTTGACCCTTCATCAGAGTGACAAAGGGTCATCTAAGCTCAATGTTTACTCTGTTGTCTCCCCACAGATGCTGTCAGACTTGCTGAGATTTTCCAGCATTATCTGTTTTTATTTCAGATCCCAGCATCTGCAGTATTTTGCCTTTATCTTAGGTGGAATATTGTACCATGTTAATTAGGAGAAATTCAAAATTCCATCAAACCGTCAGTTAAACAGGGTTGCAAGATACAGGCTGTGACTGAAAAATACAGGAGTAAGTGTTGAACACAGAGATAATGGAGGAACTTAATAATTGGGCGGGGGGAGTAGTGATTAAAATGAGCTCGAGATTTAGTTACATTAAATGGCAGGCACCAAGTGCCTTTGTGAAGGTGGTGGGGATTTGTTGAAATATGTAGGTTAGCCTCTGATGATGATGTATTTAACCTGGACTTGTATGGTTATTGTCATTTTAAGATCAACATAACAGAATATGGGTCATTTGGCTTGAGGGACCAATTAGGACTCTGAGCTGGTAAACACTATAGGGAGTGGAGTCCTCTTGGGCAGGAGACATGTAGGGGACTATGTGTGGCCGTGGCCTTATTATTTTCTTATTAATCATTTTTGTGTTCAGAAATGAAGTCTATAAAGGTGCATCATTGAAAGGAGAAACCTGTCATAAAGTTGTCAGGTGAAGATGAAGTTCAGGATGGAAAATTATTCTCAATGTTTTTCTATTTTCTGTTGAACTGAAAAACTCATGTCCCTGAATACAGAGTGCCCCATCCAATCCCTCTCATCTTCCAAAACATGCCTCAAGAGCCAACACAGCTCACTTCCTGTTTATCAGATTTAATTCCAATGATTCGATCTTGCAATGACTGATGGGCTGAATTCTCCAGCCTCGCCCGCAGCTGGGTTTGTCTGGTCCAGCTGCAGTGAATGGAGATTTGGCTGAATGCCAAATTCTCAGTACTCGCTGGCAATGGTGATGGGGCATGAACAGTCAGAGAATCTGGCCCCATGTTGGGATTTCTCTCCTCCATAAAAATTCCAGAGTTTGAGGGAATTCCCTGGCAATCCTGAAGAAGTTAATACACCATTGTATGCTAACCGTGGAGGTTGGGTAGCTCAAAAGCAAATGAAGTGTCATTGCAGTGTGTGTTCTAACAAATATTTTCAGATGTTGGACCTCCCAACGTACACTAATGTATGGTGTTTTATAGTCACGCGTCAGACCACAGATAAACAAGGAGAGGGCTGCATAAAGAGAGTATGAGACAGGTCCTACTTGTTCATCATACCTGTTCATGATCCAGTAACTGGAAACAAAAATAATTAAATTTCTGCGATTATCATTTATCAAACAAATAAGAATAACTGGGCTTTCAGGCAACTGAAGTAGTTAGTAGACTGGTCATAAGTAGTCTAGGCCAACTGAAACTTTGCATATGTGTCAATCTGAGTGTTTATGTGTGAGTTGGTGTTGTGCTGGCGCACAGTCTGTTTTAGCCCTTATGCGATGGATAAAGAATTGTGAGTAGACTTCTTGTTAGTACAACAATTTCTTTAAAATACATAACCAATAATCACCCACCCAACCAACAATAAGTTATCTTACAGAAACACTAATGTTCAAGTCCAATACTAGACCTTGACTTAACTTTGTGTGACTGGCAAATACCCAGGCAGATATTGACCTTTATCTGTGTGCTGGTCCCTGTAGTCCTATGCATAGTCTGGTGCTTTGGTCTGGTCTGGCACTCTGGCTTTGGTCTTCCTTCTTTCTTGGGTGTGATGGCTCTCCTTGTGCTGGTTGTTGCTGGCAATGGTCACCGTTGTTGTAGTTCGTTCATGGGGTCAGAGAGAGCTTCTTGGTTGTGCAGCACCCTTTACACCCCATTGGTTTTCGCGCCTCTTTCTGCTATTGCCAATCAATTGATCAGGATGTGGTCACCCTGATTGATAAAGTCCAATTGGGTGCTGCCACACCAATCTCTGGATGTGTTCCTAACAGTCATGTATGTAGGACACACATCTCCCTCCCAAATAAGGGGTTAGGGTTCCCCTATGTCTGGTAAACAACCTAGTTTAACCAGAAAGTCTCCTTTGTCTCAGAGGTGGTCAGCTGTGTGAGCTGCAGCTTGTTTATCTCCGTTTTTTCGGCTACAGCTTGCTGTTTGCCCAATTGTCCCAGAGTGCTTTATAATTCGCCATTTTAGGTAGCCCGTTTGGCCACAGCTCCCCCCCCCTCCCCGCACCTCTGATCTTGAACGCAAAGTGTGATAGATCACAAATTCAGTGCCAGTATCTGTCAGGAATTCCCCAGTCACTCAACAGTTAAGCAAGGCCCAGGCATTGGCATGCACAGTAATAATACACCTCTACAACATACTGACATTCCAGGAGCTACAGACAGCAATACTCTACAAATACAAGCAACCGCATATTCTGAACACCATTATTACAATAAACTAATAACAAACCAGCATTCAAACAAACATTGCAATAAAGTATATGCAAATGTGAGGCATGTTGCACATTTCGTTGGTAGGATTTCCAACTGTTCATTAGTACAAATTGCAAAATGGCAGGCTTCCTGTAAACATTGTTCTACTGAATTAGAGGGACCATGGTTCAAGGGAAAACCCTACATCCTGCCTCCGGATGATCTTCTTTTTCCACCGGATGAATTGGACAGTGAGGATGATTAGATATACCAGGGTGAACAAAATCAGTAATACTGCCAGGTATGACATTATGTGAACAAATGGGTGGATTTGGATGTTTGAACCCCAGTTTCAAAGATCATTCCACTAGGAGATGACTTTAATTTCTTTAATTCCTCTTTTCACCTCTTGAGGCTGTTGTATTACTTCAGCCAAGGTTCTGTGGGCTGTAGCCAATTTTATCCGAATCTGGTTTAACTCTTCCAGCAGGAGTTTTAGGCTTGTGTCATATTTCTTGTGATATTCCTCTAGAGTCTGTCGGAGTGTGTCAGTGGCGTTCAAATCTACCCTCTCCCTCTTGTGAAAGTTTATTAGTTGAATGAGGCCCTGATGTGTCTGTTTTGATGCTAAAAGTAGTGTTAGTAATATTATAATGTGTCACATCATGTTGTTTCAGGGAGGTGGTGAGACAGGGTCTCCCTGTCCCTTGTAAGCTACCCGTGTTATGTCTGTGTTCAAGCTATGAGCTTTTATTGAGCAGTTTAGACTAGTGTTTGTTCTGAAACCATGTGTGCATGCTAATTTAAGTAAACTGGGTATGGCATGCAATTATTTCGTTATTTGCTGGCATCTGCCTTGAGTAGTGCCTATGATTCTTCTCCCTTCTTTGTCCATTGTGTCATCGTGCAGTTCAGGCCACGAACATCATTCTTTTAATCGCTCGGGTGCTGTCTCTACACCTTGGTGGCCATGTCTATCATGGTACTGGTAGATGAGCTGATTTCTGTCCTGGGTTGGGACTATGTACGTTCCTGCCTTTAATATCAAATATAATACCATCCTATAATTTGTCCTTCCATTTCTCGTATGGAGCTGGGTAGACTGCTTCTAAAATGTGTTTTAGAGAACTGTTAGTGCACTGTGTCTGGACCAGGTCAGTATATTAGTTTGGCAGATGGCCACAGCAAACCAAAACTGCCCCTTGGTTAATGTATCAGCCTGACAGTTGCCAAGTGGGGAGGTTCTGTGGTGACTTCTAACTTTAATAATTCCGCGTGTACATCATTCAGTGGCCTGCAGAATGTATTTTAATAAGGGGGCTGGTGGTAGGGGCTTTCTGTTTGCAGAGACAAAACCTCTGGCTTCCCATAACAGTAGGAATTCAATCAAACTGTTGCACATGTACATGCTATTGGAGTTTATATTGGCAGGGTTGGAAATAGGTCTGGGATACTCACGACATATACGACTGCTTCTAGTTCAGCATCTTGAGCGCTCAAATGGCTGGGTAGTTTGAGGGTGAGTTCTATTAGTGGCTGTCCCTGTTGATTTTGCATATAAATGTCACATCCTGTGATTCTGTTCCCATCTTCTATGGTGGATGAACTGTCTATATAAATTCTCATGGCTGAGTCTGTTCGTTGGGGGCTGCCTGTTTTGTCCCTGACTGTGTCTCCTGTTGCTTCAGGATAAACAGACCTGTGGGGTCCCTTGTGACTATAACCTGACACTCACGCGGATCTCCCCCATGATTTAAATTATGTGCCAGGAACGTGAGCACTTTGGTTCACTTTACGGTGATGTCCCTACCCTGGTGTCCAATGGGCAGCGCAGAGCTGGCTTACTGAGCCATCTTTAAACTGTTCAGCAGAAACTGGGTTGGGGTGTGTTCGGTGAGAATGGTTATTGGGTTCAGTCTGGTGACATAAGTGAAATGTTGTGCAGCCCAAAATACCACGAGCAGGTTTCGTTAGCACCCACAGAAGCCCTGTTCAACTGGTTCCAGTAGCCGGGAGGCGTAGTCTATTGGGCCTAGTCTATCATGTTCTTCTTGTAATAATGCTGCCGAAAGTATGTGGTCAGTGGCTGCAATCTCTAAGGTGTATGGTAGATCTGAGTCAGGGATTAGTAAGGCTGGTGCTGTGGTGAGGGCGAATTTTAAATCGATCACTGCAGCTGTGTGCTGCACAGTACACTTATAGATTGTGTTTTTCTTTATTAATTTGGACAGTGGGGCTGCTTTGGTGGCAAAGCTGTCTATATGGTTCTGACAGTACCCTGCCAGACCTGGGAAAGATTGGAGGGCACTCACATCTCAAGGCAATGGGTGATGCACTATAGAATCTATCCTTTTTTGTTCAATCTCCCTCTTCCCAGGGATAATTACTGTACCTAGTATATATGATCTTGGGTTGCAAAATTTGAGTCTTTTTTTGGATTGATTTTGCAGCCTAATGAGTGGAGCAGCACGAGCAATTCATCTAGAACACATGCTCATCTTTGGTGTTAGTCTGTAACAATAAATCATCGACATTTTGGACTAAGCACTTAGGTCAGAAAAACTTTTCTAATCCAGTAGTCAGTTGCCTGTGGAAGATGGATGGGGAATTATGGAAACCCTGTGATCGGCAAGTTCAAATGTACAGCTCTTCCTGGAAGGTGAAAGCGAACTTGTACTTGCAGGGCTGATTTAAAAGGGATGGACCGGAAACCGTTACTGATATTCAGTATCTTGAAAAGCTTTGCCTGGGCCCCCTATCTCATCATGGTGATGGTGCTTATAGCAACTGAGGGGGCCCTGAGTGGGGTAACCTTATTTAATTTCCAGTAATCAGCTGTTAACCTCCATGATCCGTCTGTCTTTTTCATAGACCATATCGGCACAATATTTATGACGCCTCATGTCTCAACACCTCCTGCTGTAATAGACCATCAATTAATTTGACCACCTCTCCCTCTGCCTGTCGGGGGAAACAGTATTGTCTGTGCTATTTTGGATCCAGCCGTTCAGTTAACACCTCCCCAGATATCTGGCCACAAGCATTCTTATGCTGCATAATCACCACATTGTTTCTTTGAAGCACTTCCCTGGTAGCCACATCACTATTAAGCGTTAAGAAATCAAACCAGAATTCCCCTATTGTGCTAACCCTATTAGCATACGTCCTGACTGGAATGATTGATGGCGCTCTGCTGATCGTAACCATCTGCCAAATGTATTGATTAGCCGGGTCAAATGAAAAATTACATTTATTCATGTAATCAGGCTGAAGAAGGTGTTTGGTGTTTGGGGAAACGTGACCGAACTGGATGGTCACAAGCTTAGGCAAACATAGAACATAGAACATACAGCACAGAACAGGCCCTTCGGCCTTCGATGTTGTGCCGACCAAAATAAAAAGCAATGCCCCTCCTAACTAAACCATTCCCTCCTCATCCATATACTTATCAACTAACCTCTTAAACGCCACCACACTTGGCGCATCTACAACAGCTGCAGGCAGGGCATTCCACTCCCTAATCACTCTTTGAGTAAAGAACCTACCTCTGATATCCGTCCGATAACTCATACCCCTTAATTTAAAGTTGTGTCCCCTCGTGCTAGCTTTTTCCATCCTAGGAAAAAGGCTATCACTGTCCACCCTATCCAAACCTCTAATTATCGTATATGTTTCAATAAGATCCCCCCTTAGCCGCCTCCTTTCTAACGAAAACAACCTCAAATCCGTCAACCTCTCTTCATAGGACCTGCCCTCCATACCAGGCAACATCCTAGTAAACCTCCTCTGTACCCTCTCCAATGCCTCCACATCTTTCTTATAATGTGGCGACCAGAACTGCACACAATACTCCAAGTGCGGCCGCACTAGAGTTTTGTACAGTTGCAACACGATGCTGCGGCTCCTAAATTCAATCCCCCTACCAATAAAAGCTAAGACTCCATATGCCTTCTTAACAACTTTATCCACTTGACTGCATACTTTCAGGGATCTATTGACACATACACCAAGATCCTTCTGTTCCTCAACACTATTAAGAGCCCTACCATTAGCCCTATACTCTACACAATTATTGTTCCTGCCAAAGTGCATTACCTCACACTTTTCCACATTAAACTCCATGTGCCACCTCTCGGCCCAGCTCTGCAACTTGTCCAAGTCACTCTGTAAACTAAAACACCCCTCTTCACTATCTACCACACCACCAACTTTAGTATCATCTGCAAATTTACTGATCCATCCCTCAATACCCTCATCCAGATCATTTATAAAAAATTACAAACAGCAGGGGCCCCAAAACAGACCCCTGAGGTACACCACTTGTCACTGAACTCCACGATGAATATCTCCCATCAACCACCACCCTCTGTCTTCTATCTGCCAGCCAATTCCTAATCCAATTAGCTAAATCACCCTCTATTCCACACATCTGCATTTTATGTAGAAGTCTTCCATGGGCCACCTTATCAAACGCCTTACTAAAGTCCATATATACTACATCAACCGCCTTACCCCCATCCACCTCTTTGGTCACTTTCTCAAAAAACTCAATGAGGTTAGTAAGGCATGAACTACCCTTCACGAAACCATGCTGACTATCCCCAATCAATTCATTTCTCTCTAAATAACTATAAAACCTATCCCTAATAATTCTCTCCAATACCTTGCCCACCACAGAAGTAAGACTCACTGGCCTATAATTCCCAGGAAGGTCTCTCTTCCCCTTCTTAAACAATTGGACCACATTCGCTATCCTCCAGTCCTCCGGAACCACACCCGTAACCAACGAGGACCTGAAGATCAGAGCCAGAGGCTCTGCAATCTCCTCTCTTGACTCCCAGAGAATCCTAGGGTAAATCCCGTCCGGCCCAGGGGACTTATCCAACTTCAAACCCTCGAGAATTTCTAACACATCCTCCCTATCTACTACAATACTCACCAATTTGCAACCCTGTACCTCAGTGCTCTCCACAGCTACATTTCCAGCACTCTGCGTGAATACCGAAGAGAAATATTTATTCAGTGCCTCACCAATCTCTTCAGGCTCCACGCACAACTTCCACTGCTGTCTATGACTGGCCCTAATCTTGCCCTAACCAATCTTCTATTCTTAACATATCGAAAGAAAGCTTTAGGATTCTCCTTAATCCTATCAGCCAACATCTTCTCGTGTCCCCTCTTAGCTCTCCTCAATTCACTTTTTTACCTCCTTCCTGGCTAATCTATAGCTATCCATTGCACTATCTGAGCCTTCAAGCCTCATCCTGACATAAGCCTCCTTTTTCTTCTTAACCAGCAAATCAACTTTTTTCGCACACCAAGGCTCTCTTACTCGACCATTTCCTCCCTGCCTGACAGGGACATACTTATCAAGGACTCGCAGCAGCTGCTCCTTGAATAAGCACCACATTCCAGATGTTCCCAGTCCCTGTAGTTCCCTAGTCCAATCTATGCACCCTAATTCTCTCCTGATGGCCTCATAATTACCCTTTCCCCAGCTATAACTACTGCCCCCAGCTTCATGCCTATCCCTATCCATCACTAAGGTGAACGTAACCGAATTGTGGTCACTATCACCAAAATGTTCACGAACTTCCAAGCCTAACACCTGGTCTGGCTCATTGCCCAGCACCAAATCCAATGTAGCCTCACCTCTAGTTGGCCTATCTACATACTGAGTCAAAAAACCTTCCTGCACACTCTGTACGAAAACTGACCCCTCTAACGAGCTAGAGCTATAGCTATTCCAATCAATATTAGCAAAGTTAAAGTCCCCATCACAATTACCCTACTACTTTCACTCCTAATCAGAATTGACTTCGCAATCCTTTCCTCAACCTCTCTAGAACTATTAGGAGGTCTGTAAAAGACTCCAAACAGGGTGACCTCTCCTCTCCTGTTTCTAATCTCAGCCCATACTACCTCAACAGACAAGTCCTCATCAAACTTCTTTTCGATCACCGTGATACCGTCTTTGACCAGTAACGCCACTCCTCCCCCCCTTCTACCCCCTTCTCTACTCCGACTAAAGCATTTGTACCCCGGAACCTGCAGCATCCATTCCTGTCCCTGCTCTACCCAAGTCTCTGAAATGGCCACAACATCGAAGTTCCAGGTACTGGTCCAAGCTGCAAGTTCCTCCCCTTTATTGCGAATACTCCTTGCATTAAAGTATACGCATCTCAAACCATGCTCCACCCCACCCGTACGCCGCTGTGTTTTACAACTCTCCTCTATAACCCCCTTACTCTCACCCCTCTCAGCACCCCAACTACTTAGGATCCCACCCCCCCCCCGAATCAGTTTAACGCCCCCATCATAGCCTTAGCAAATTTTCCCCCCAAGATATTAGTCCCCCTCTGGTTCAGGTGTAGACCATCTCTCTTGAAGAGGTCCCACCTATCCCAGAATGAGTCCCAAATGTTAAGGAACCTGAACCCCTCCCTCCTGCACCATCCACGCAGCCATGAGTTCAAACTATCCCTTTCTCTGTTCATCTCTAAACTATCCCTTGGCACAGGCAAGAGTCCAGAGCTAACCACTCTGCCTGTTATGGACCTAAGCTTCCACCCTAACTCCATAAATTTCTGTTTAATCTCCCCTTCCCTTGTCCTACCTACATCATGTGTCCCCACATGAACAATGACTTGGGGCTGACTCCCCTCACCCTTAAGAATCCTAAAAACCCGATCTGCGACATCCTGGACCCCAGCCCCTGGGAGGCAACACACCAGCCCTGAGTCCTGTTTATTACTATTTACCCTCCTATTTAAATGATATTGTATAAAGTATATCACAGAGGGAATGTGAGGATACACTTTGTTATACAGTGATTGTTAATGATCAACCATAGAATTGCTACAGTGCTGAAGAGGCCATTCGGCCCATCTAATCTGTACTGATTCTCAAAGAGCATTTTGCTGTGTGCTCTATCCTGAAATCCTGCTCATTTATCATGGATAATCCATCTAAGCCACACATCTTTGGAGATTCGCAGGTAATTTAACATGGCCAATTCACCTCACCTACATACTTTGACTGTGGGAGGAAGATTGTTGAGATGTGGGGAGAATGTGCAAACTCCACATGGATATTCACCCAAGGCTGGAATCGAACCTGGGTCCTTGGCACTGAGGCACCAGTGCTAACTACTGTGCGACAGTGCTGCCCCTAAGGTGGAACTTGCTGCCCACCAGTGTGGTGAAAACAAAGGTGACCAATGATCTCAAATCAAAATTGTGATAGACTCTAGGGAAATAAACTTCCAGAGTTGTGGGGAAATGGGATTGATTAGACAACTCTAGGGAGCTACTGTAATGACTCTATATCCTGTAATGGATGCACGGTGGCCTGAATAAGATCCTTCTGGAGACCAAAACTGCACACAATATTCCAGACACAGTCTTACCAAGACCCTGTATAACTAACTGCAGCAAGACATTCCTGCTCCTGTACTCAAATTATTTTGCTATGAAGGCCAACACAGCATTTGCCTTTTTCATCAACTAATACTGTTGCCTACAAACCGAGACATAAATGTTTGTTGATGTCAGGAACATGGTGACATAATGGTAATGTCACTAGTAACTAGTAATCCAGAGGCTAGTACTTGTGTCCGTGGATTTGAATCCTGCTATGGTAACTGGTGGAAGTTAAATTGATGTTCATAAAACTATAATTGATTGGTGTAAAAAGCTATCTGGTTCACTATCTGGAAGATTCCAAACCTAATGAGGGTGATTCTTAACTGCTCTCTGAAATGGCCAAATAAGACACACAGTTCAAGAGCAATTAGGAGTGGACAACAAATGTTGACCTTGCCCTCATTTCCATGAAAGAACAAATAAAAAATTCTACTTCGACTACTGACCCTGTAAGTGACTTTCATTGTCTCAACTTTCTGGGAGTAGGAAACTTTCCTGCTCTCTGTTCCAAATCTTTTACATTTACTAGATTAAATGTAACCCCTTGTTTTGGTATGAGGCTGAAATGCTGGTTTGTTTTGGCTGAAAATTCCAGACATGTTGGATTAGCACTTCTGTCAGACTGTTGCACTCTTGTGTCCCTTGGCCCAAAGCAATGACCGTGATATATTGCTGATGTAATGTGAGTGCTAAGAGCCTGCCTAGGGTTAAGAGAGATCCGCGGGGTGTAGGAAGCCTCATGGGATGAGTCGTGAGTCCTTCAATTGGCCAAGGAGACATTTTTCTCTCACTTGACTTTAATTGCCTGCCACACTTGGGTTGTGTTCGCATGGATTGGTTTACAAGGGTAAGGGTTAATGACTTATGAGGCTAATGTAATGGGAAATCTGCAGTTAACAACATAATTCAAACTTCCATAAAAATATATGTAAATGCACTCCAGCACCTGCCAAGGCCCCATATATCAGGCGAACATCAGTAAAAGGATGGGAGCTAGGGATGTGAATCATTGCTGGAATAAGGGATTTGTCTGTTTAGACAGCTCCAGGATGAATGTCCTGTGGGTTCCGTGACAGTAAACACAATCACTTGCAAACATAGGAGACCACATCGGTTTCCAGTCGATACAGAGGACTTTGAAATGTAACTAATACATTGAGTGCTTTTGCGTCTGTGATTTTGAATTGCGGTGGAATTAAATATCAATTAAGTAGCAAACAACAGTGCAATTTAAAAACTGACACTGATAGGAAGAGAATACATAAAGTAAATAAAGCTATGAACTCAATTGAGATTTTTGATTTTCTGAGATATATGCTACAGTAAGACACTGTCAGTCTGACACTCCCAGTGCTGGATTGAGAGTGTGTTGATTTGATTTTGATTTGATTTATTATCATCACATGTATTAACATACAGTGAAAAGTATTGTTTTTTGTGCACAATACTGACAGTTTATAGAGAAGGAAATGAGAAAGTGCAGAACATAGCGTTACAGTCATAGCTAGGATGTAGAGAAAGATCAACTTAATGCAAGGTAAGTCCATTCAAAAGTCTGACAGCAACAGCAGGGAAGAAGCTGTTTTTGAGTCAATTGGTACGTGATCTCAGACACTTGTATTTTTTTCCTGATGGAAGAAAGTGGAAGAGAGAATGTCTGGGGTTTTTAGTTATGCTGGCTACTTTTCCAAGGCAGTGGAAAGTGTAGGCAGAGGCATTGGATAGGAGGCTGATTTGTGTGATGGATTGGTTATACTCATGATCTTCTGTAGTTCCTTGCGGTCTTGGGCAGAGCAGGAGCCATAATCAAGCTGTGATGTGGCCAGAAAGAATGCATTCTATGGTGCGTCTGTAAAAGTTGGTGAGAGTCGTAACCAGAATACCAAATTTCCTTATTTTCTGAGAAAGTAGAGGCTGCACCATTGGAGGTTGGTTGCCCATTGAAAGTTCACTCTTTTAAATGTCATTAAACTGATGCCCAGTCTGCTTTCTCAAGGTCCCAAGGCATTATTAAAAAAAATACCATCAGAGTTCTACCCCAGGAAACATTTATCAGACAACTGATATCATTCAAACAGTAAATAAATCCTTTCGTTGCTGTTTGTCAGACCTTGCTGTGTGCAAATTGTCTTTGCTTATGACATAACCATTAATATATTTCAAGAGCATTTCAGGTTCAGTGGATTGCCTTGCAAAGTTTCCCCATGGTGTCCATGGTAAATGCGCAGGCTTATAGGGAAAGAGCTAAGGGATGGCCCTGGGTAAGATGCCCTTTCGAAGAGTTGGTGCAGACTTGAAGGGCTAAATGGCCTCTTACACTGTAAGGATTCTATCAGCTATAAAGCATTTCTATGTGTAATCACCCTGGAAGATGTTCTCCTGGAGCAGCTGAGGGACTAATGTAGAAGAACGATGAAGAATGAAATCTAGCTGCTAATTCTCTGACATAATGACTTGCTGTACAGTTGGTGGAGAAGCACTCACTCCTCTGTAAGAGAACCGAGCCTCTGACAGGAGATGGTCATATTTTTATGGTTTTACGATTTTTTTTTTAAATCACCACCTGTGTTATGATGGGCAGTTTATCTAGATGACTGGATGCTGAACCCAGGACCTAATATGCGGAAAATTGTTGCAAAATGCTAAATGGTCATAAAGCTCTAAATAATGGGTTTTACCTGAATACTGGACAGATACTCAGTGGCTGCTTTCTTTTTTTGTCTGCTGCAGATAATTTTTGGTGATCTGCAGGAAGCCTTTTTTCTTCAGCCTGCAATACCCCACTGAGCCCTGGAGTCCCACATTGACCTGGGGTCTCTGACCCCCAGCCTGCAGAGGGAGAGTCTGATGGGATCTATTGCGAGAGGAATGGTTGATCTGCCAGGCGATATGCAGGTCTCTGATTTAACCCTCTTCTGTCAGGAGACTCTCCTGTTTAATAACCTTCAGATGTTGATCTGACACTCCCTGCCTTTCTTCCTATTTTGGAAATTCTTGAATATCCTCAGATTCACGTGACATGAGAAACTGTGTTGATGATAATATCCCCACTGCCATTTCAATACAATATGGTGCAGAATGAATCGTTCTGTTACTCAATCCTCTGCTTTCCTTGTTGCTCAGTTAATTTGAGAATCAAACTATCAGCCAGGTTCGTGCCCATAGTCAATGTTCTGTACAGTTTAAGTACAGCTTGCAATTTGGATGATTTCTGTTGATTTAATTTGAAATTGAAAATTAATTGCTGAACATTTAGCAATCATTAATCTTTTGTGTTTCATCTTTTGAATTAAGTTTACTCCTGATAGGTTTGAAGTGATTAAATAAATGCTTGGCATGTGTAATTTTGTGATAATGCTAGAAGATGATAGCTTGCTTTAACTATCTGACACATTTCATTCTGTTGTGATATGTAGCCTATTTAGATTTATGTTTACTGTCATATCCAACTGACATTTATTGGCAATAATTTCTCATTATAAGTTTGATTGTTATTGTTGATAACTTTTGTCACGTGAAGTTCTGCGTTAAAAGTATATGGAAGTAATTTCAAAATCATCACGTGAGAAGCTCAAGTTGTTTATTTCATGTTTTTTTAAACAATGGATTTGAACTTTTAACTTTGTAAGGTGACCCAAGGGGGAACTACAGAGAAATGAAACAAAAATGGATACAATTGTGAAGGGAGAAAGTGGAAAGGATGATCAGATGCTTGGTCAAAGGGATGTGCAATGCTGCACTTTTGGATTCTTCAGTAGTGGAACTTAAAAGGGATTTATTGATGTAATCTTCAGGAGCTGCATGCTTGCAACTAATTCCGAAATACCACTGCATGAGGTGAACTCCTCCCTGCTGTTGAGTCTCGAGTGGTTCCCTGAGCAGGTGACCCTTACTTTGCTGTGTTGACCTGTAAATTAGAATTTTTAAAACTTCTAAGGCAGAGAGCGAACTGTAGTGGTGAAGGGGCCTGGAGAGAAAGAATTCCAGAGGTGATGGAGTAGATGGGTATAGATTTGAACAAGAGATTAGAGTTAGAATCAGTCAGAAGAATGGAGAACTTGAGCAGAGCTGTAGAGTTGGCGGAGGTTGCAAAGAAAGATGAGATCATGAAAATGTTTAAAGGGTTGTTTCTGTGCTATAAAATTCCCAGAATCTTTGTCTGGCTGCAAATTCTCCGCTGGCCCTATATCCCCATGCATTGAAGAAAATGGAGTTCTGAGGGTGGAAACTTCCCAAGCTGGATGCAATAAGGTAAGGGATAACATTCAGAAAGTGGTCCCATCAGCAGGAGGACAAAAATGCCAGGTGGGGGAGGGTATAATGCAGGAAAAGAAAGCTGCACTCAAAAAGGCCAGGTCAATTTAAACAAAACATCTTTTGATTTTGCGCTTTCTTGCAAAGGGGGCCAAAAAAAAATTACACAAGTAATTCCTTGTGGAATGCCTGGGGCATACGGGACCCTCTTCCTCAATTAGCAGCAGATGTTCCCCAACCTTTGCAATTCCAAGGTCCTTGCAATAATGCCCTGGTTGAGATCAGCATTGGAAAGTATCTGCAGATCCACTCTGGGATCGCCGCCTGGAAATCTCAGAGAAGAATATTAATTCTGTTTTGGTGAAAGGTATACTCTAGTTATTCCCAGTAAGAATGTGCAGGCTTAAATTGTGACTGTGTTAAGCAATTCAAAACTACACTTTTTGCTGTCAATTGGTAACACACAGGTCCGGAAAAGTTCAGATTTTATTCCTGATCCATAGGATCATACAGATGGTGGTTATTTGGCCAATCATACAATCCCGACAGTGCAGAAGGAGGACATTTGGCCCATCGAGTTTGCATCGAGTCTGCATCGATCATACACGTAGGAGTATAATGTCAAGGGTAGGACTCTTAGCAGTGTAGAGGAAAAGAAGGACCTTGGGGTCCGTGTCCATAGGACTCTTAAATCAGCCTTGCAAGTGGAAGATGTGATCAAGAAGGCGTATGGTATACTGGCCTTCATTAATCGAGGGATTGAGTTTAGGAGTCAGGAGATAATGCTACAATTTTATAACACCCTCGTCAAACCCCACTTGGAGTACTGTGCTCAGTTCTGGTCGCCTCACTACAAGAAGGATGTGGAAGCCATAGAAAGGGTGCAGAGGAGATTTACAAGATGTGGCCTGGATTGGCTGGAATGCCTTATGAGGATAGGTTGAGGGAGTTAGATTTTTTCTCCCTGGAGAGACGAAGGTTGAGAGGCGACCTGGTAGAAGTTTATAAGATGTTGAGAGGGTGGATTCTCGGAGGCTATTTCCCAGGGCTGAAATGGTTGCTACGAAAGGACACAGGTTGAAGGTGCTGGGGTGTAGATGCAGAGGAGATGTCAGGGGTAAGTTTTTCACTTGGAGGGCAGTGAATGAGTGGAATCGGCTGCTGTTGGTGATGATGTAGGCGAACCTGTTGGTGTCTTTTAAGAAACTTCTGAATGAGTTCATGGGATTTAATGGGATTGAGGGCTATAGATAGGCCTGGTAGGTAGGGATATGATCGGCGCAACTTGTGGGCCAAAGGGCCTGTTATTGCTGTAGTTTTCTATGTTCTATCCCAGCTAGGCCCCATTACTGTAAGCTTTATTTACCCTGCTAATCCTTCTGATGTTAAGGAACAATTTAGCATGGCCAATCAACTTAATCTGCACAATTTTGGACCTCGGAGGAAACCAGAACACCTGAAGGAAACCCATGCAGACAGGGGAGGAAGTGCAAACTCCACTCAGATGTAGACCACTCAGGGTGGAATTGAACCTGAGTCCCTGGTGTGTGAAGCAGCAGTGCTAATACTGTGCCGCAGTGCCGCCCTATTATAGTTAGTCAAAATTAATTAGATTATTGTAGTGAACAAACCATCAACTGAATTGGAATTGCAGAATATTGAAGCACAGAAAGAGGCAATTTGGTCCATCGTGCCTTCGGAAGCTCAGTGAAAGAGTGACTTGAAGGTTAAAGTAGTGCAAAGCTTTAGCTCCTGATAGCCTTCTCCTGCCTTCTATTGCTAGAAGTCCACGTGTGGATGAGAGCATTCATCATAGTCAATGCAATGCCAAAGTGATTACTTTGGTGAGGCATCACAAAGTGACTGGTGGAATAAGCATTCTTAAGTAACTTAGGGTCCAATACATCTAACAATCAACTGGCATTACACAGTACCCCTACGAATATTAATGGGTGGACGCACAAAATTCTAAATTGAGTTATTTATTTTGAATTGTGTCACCTTCAGAGGTCAGAATCACACACCCATGTGAATTTGGGACTGAGACACCTGAGAAGGTTGTGTCCTTTGACAAATTAGACGCTTGTATGGAGTCAAGAGTTCAATAGAAGATCTTTGTTTTTAGGCTGGTTGCTGTGAAAATCTGCATATTTCTCCTGTTTAGACAAAGCAGATGTACAGCAGATATTATTCATTTAGCTATAATAGCTGCTGAATGCCAAAGGCACACTGGCCAATTTCTCTGAATTCTTTCTAAACAAAGCACGTTAATTGGAACTATTTTGTTTGTTGAAGTTGAGTTCTCACGCTGCAGTTAGATTGGGGAAACATTGGCAACCAATGTCACTGACACTGTAAGGGGGCTTTCAACTGTTTTTAATCAGAGCTGGACTGAGAGTGCGAGAATGCATTTGGCTTCTTACAAACCCTCGGGAGTTCCGAGACAAAAGCGGGACAGCAGCAAAAAGAAGCAGACAGTGCTGGACTGGAGCCCAGATCCCAGGGAGAAATTAGCAAGATCTTAACCCACAGACACACACTCTCATGTATTGCTTTTCTGAACTTTCAAATACTTTCTTTTCTAAATATGTTTAAAATTGTTATTTCAACAGAGCAACATGATGAAGTGATTTGATGTGTTAAATTTCTCGTTTTGATGGAACGACATCCCAGAAATTACGGTTGAAATTTTATTTTTTATCATTAACAGTCTTGCAGTAGATGTTAAGATCTTTGGCCTCACTGTTGTTGAATTTTGTTGTCTGTATTGTGTACTGTCTCTGTCGTGGGTTTTAATTTTGATAATGTTAAATATCTACCGTTTTCCCCACTCTTCTAATAATGAGCTGCCTTGTTCCCCAAGGCAGTGTGTCACCAACACACACTGTAACCATCATAGTATATCATCCATTACCGTTTCACAACCTAACCTTTGCTTTTAACGATCTGGGGGAACTAGTAAGATGTATAAAAATGAATACCACTTTCAATTTTTTAATTAAAAAAAACACTATTGATCAAGCCTGGAGAGTTTCAATATTTAATGTTGTAATTGCCTAAACTAAATCTGCCAGATTCCTGCTATTGATTATTCACATAGAAAAAGCATATAGCGACTTAATGAAATTTTCATGAAGATTATAGTTCCTGGAGGATCATATTATGGTACAGCAGAATTCAGATCGCAATTTTTGCCCACATCAGTGAAGAAAGAAGAAGAAATGTTCTTTACACAAGGAAACTTTGTCTTGTGGAGGCCTGGATGGTGTACACTGGACTTGAACTAAGACATTTTGCATTTAGATAACATCTTTCACAACCCCAAGTGCTTCGCAACAGCTTTTGAAGCATGGTTAATGATGAAATATAGGAAACATGGGAGCCAGATTGTGTACAACAAACCCCCACAAAGATTTGTAATAATGGCCAGATAATCGGTTTTAGTGCTGTTGGTTGAGGAATAAATAATGTCCCCTGCCATCTTTCAAAATGGTATCTTGGGACCTTTTGCATTTAGTAGAGAGGACAGATGGGGCCTTAGTTTAACATCTTATTCAAAAAAAAGCTCCTCCAAATCCCTTAGTCTTGCAATGGAATATCTGCCTAGATATTGTGTTTGTAGTCCTAAATTGGAACTTTTTGACTCAGAAGTGACGCTGCTTCTCACGGGGCCATTGTCTCCTTAATTTTGTGTTATTCTGGATAATATACATTGGGGCAATAACTTTCAGTGATGATAACAATGTAGATTTAATCAATATTGGTCTCATTCAGCAGCAAAAGCAACAATATTTGCAGAACTTTTCATGGGATTTTATTAATTCAAAAAAAGTTTATAAAAGAGGAGTTAAAGATGCTCAATATGATGCTATTATCACACTGTATGATGACATAGTGGTTAGCTCCCTGGACTAGTAATCAAGAGGACCAAATCCTTGCTGTTTGTCATTTTCATAAATGACCTGGATGAAGAAGTGGAGGGATGAGTTCGCAAGTTCGCCGACGATACAAAGATCGGTGGTGTTGTGGATGGTCTGGAGGGATGCCAAAAGTTGCAGCGGGACATAGACAGGATGCAAGACTGGGCAGAGAAGTGGCTGATGGACTTCAACGCAGATAAATGTGTAGTGGTCCATTTTGGCAGGAATAATGGGATGAAGAAGTACAATATAAGGGGTAGGAGTCTTAGCTGTGTTGTAGAGCAGAAGGATCTCGGGGTCCGGGTCCATAGGACTCTTAAATCGGCCTTGCAGGTGGAGGAAGTGGTCAAGAAGGCGTACGGTGTACTGGCCTTCATTAATCGCGGAATAGAGTTTAGGAGTCAGGAGGTAATGATGCAGCTCTATAAGACTCTTGTCAGACCCCAGTTGGAGTATTGTGCGCAGTTCTGGTCACCTCATTGTAGGAAGGATGTAGAGGCTATTGAGAGGGTTGAGAGGAGATTTACAAGGATGCTGCCTGGATTGGGAGGCAGGCCTTATGAAGATAGGTTGAGGGAGCTGGGACTCTTCTCACTGGAGAGACGTAGGTTGAGAGGCGACCTGATAGAGTTTATAAAATGTTGAGAGGAATAGATAGGGTGGACTCTCAGAGACTATTTCCCCGAGCTGAAATGGTCACTACGAGAGGACACAGATTTAAGGTGCAGGGAAGCAAATACAAAGGAGATGTCAGGGGTACGTTTTTCACTCAGAGGGTGGTGAGTGAATGGAACCGACTGCCGTCGGAGGTTGTTGAGGCAAACTCACTGGGGTCTTTTAAGAGACTTCTGGATGAGTATATGGAAAAGAATAGGATGGGGGGTTATAGATAGATCTGTGGATTGGTAGATGTGATCGGCACAACTCGTGGGCCGAAGGGCCTGTTTGTGCTGTATTGTTCTATGTTCTATAATCCTCTGAAGAGCAAAGACAGAAAATGCTAGAAAATCTCAGCAGATCTGATAACATCTGTGGAGAGAGAACAGAGCTAACGTTTCAAGTTTAGATGACTCTTCAGAGTTCTCTAAGGAAATGGATTCGAATTCCACCACAATACCTGATGAAACTTCACTCAAATTACTAATCTGCCATTGAAAGCTGGACTTATCAAAGGTGACTATGAAAATATTATTCATTATTGTAAAAACCCATCTGGTTCACTAATGTCCTTTCTGGGGGAGGAAATCTGTTTCCACCTGGCCTGGCCTACATGTGATTCCAGACCCACAGCAATGTGATTGACTTATTAGTTACACTTGAAATGGTCCAATGAAATGGTCCCTCAGTTCAAGGGAACTATGGTTGGGAAACAAATGCTGCCCTTGTCAGTGAAGCTAAATCCCATGGAAAATAAAGAAATGACACTTTCAACACACAAAAACATAAATATAGTGATGCTATTAGTTAAATCATTTGCATGATCTCATAGTTGGAACCAATTTTTTTATACTGTGACTCTTAAACTGTGTTACTTATCAGTCTCCGCTGCAGAGGCTATAATCAGCTGAGACATAGGATCATACAATAAAGAGGGAGGCACATCAGGCCTTTTCCAGTTTTTTAAAAGAAATATCTAATTAGACCCATTCCCTCACATTTTCCTCATGGGAATTTTATTTCCTTTCCAATTCTTCCGATTCCCTTCAGAGATTTGTTATTGAATCTGTTTTCACCACTCTTTCAGGTGGCATACTCCAGACCGCAACAACTCATTGTGTAAAACCAATTCCCTCCATTTCACCTCTGGTTTCTTTGTCACCTTTAATCTATGGTTATCAGGCCACATACCACTGGAGACTGTTTCTCCCTATTTATCAGAACCTCTCAACAGTTTTAGCCTCATAATTTAGATAGTACAAAAATGGACATATCTATCCTAAATCTCCAAAGTAAGACCAGCCGGTAGAACCTGCTGTATGTTCTCAGGTCACAAACATCTTTTTGCATGTGCTGCTAACTTACAAATACACAGGGAGACATACACACAATGAAATGAAGGTTATTGGTTAATTAGCAATGTTTGTGTTCACTGAGCCATCATGACTAAAACCATTTTTTTTCCCTCAGATCCTTGTTGCTAATTTTGTACCCAATCTGTCTCTCTCTTTTTGTATGTATGCCAGAATTATGAGTGGCAATTCTGTACGATGGACTCATTTCCACTGGGAATTGCTGAAATGATCCAAACCCACTTGCTGATTATGGAACAGGCCTGATGGGCATTCCACTGAATAGAGTGCTGACAGTGAAAACCGGCCCCTATTTAGAGGAACAACTACAGTTCACAAATGCCCCAAAAGCATTTGAAATTAGTGGTTAAGTTCAATTCCAAGAAACCTAAAGACGTATTCATTGTTCAATATCCTGAATGTTAGAAGATTAGATTGGACAAAATAAATTAAGAACAGAATCAATGGTTTATTTTTCAAGAAATTCTTCCTTGGTTCCTTTGGGAACTTGCCCATTTAAGCTGTTCTGGGAAGGAGATCAAAGCCTTTTATCTCAGGGCCTGGAACTTGGATTTAAAAGGATCCCAGACAGATGGGATGGAGGCCTCCTTCTGCTAACAGCTGTTAAGCTCAGTGAGTAAAGTAGCTTGGATCATCTCAGTGACTCCCAGTGGAAATGAGTCCACCTTGCAGAATTGCCACTCATAATTTTGGCACACGAACAAAAAAGAGAGACAGATTGGGCACAAAATTAGCAACAAAGGCAGGGTGGGTGGGGGTGGAGGTTTTAGTCATGGTGGCTCAGTGAACATAAAATACTGCTGATTAACCATTAACCTTCATTTCAATGTGTGTAAGTCTCCCTGGGTATTTGTAAGTTAGGAGCACACACGCCAAAAGATGTTTGTGACCTGATAAAATACAGCAGGTTGTACCAGCTGGCCTTCCCTTGGAGACTTTGGATAGATATGCCCATTTTGCAATGCAGCTCCCCTCTGAGAGCCTGAAATGTATCAATAAGGACCAGTGAATATAAGATTTTTCCTGTTATGAATTGTATGTCCGAAGTAAATGCCAACACTCTCTTTTGTTGTGGTATTTTATACACTTTTTCTTAAGTTAGTAACTCTTCCTTTGTTGAATGAGGTTTTTGATTCCTATGTGTGCTGCAAGGTTTGTTGCTTAATATACACCTCACTTACTGGCACATAGTTCAGTCTGACAACACCTTGATTGATGAATTACACATTTAAGACCTACAAGCTTAACATCCTCTGGAACAATTCTGTCCTTTTTGTGGCCTGTTAGGAAAGGTCACTCAGGGTAGCTGAGAAAGAGGACTGAGTTTGTGAAATGTTTGACTCTGTGTATTCAAATGCAGATCATCAAAAATTGTCAGCAGTGTTGTTAATAATCACTGTCTGATTACAGCCTAGGCAAATAGGCTTCGCTGTTGATGTTACATATTATTAATGGTTCATGAATGTTGTCTCAATCTATCATAAGGTCACAGGGTTGTAAAAAAATAATTACATTCTTTTTGAACATATATGACACACTAGAGGGTTTTTAATAAAATTCCAACCATTTTATAATTTCTCTGGAGGCTGGCCTCACCCCATTGACTGAGTTGCCAAGGAAGATCAACAATGTACTTTCTGGCATAGTTGAGTTGATGTTCATTATTCAAATAGAAAGTTTTCTTTGACCTGTTAATCCCAACTTTAACTCTGGGTTTCATCCTGATCTATTTTAATTCCAAGGCTTCATTTAATTACTCCAGACCCAACTTTCCCATGAACGCAGGCCAGGACTTTTAAGATGGTGGGTTTCCTATCCCACTTTCTGAAGAGTCAGCGACAGAACATATCCCTGCAAACACTGCCTGTCCCGCAGTAGTCATTGTACAGTCTGACGAAGGGGAGAAGGATGTTTGAAATTAGAAAGAAACTTGTGGTGGAGGTGTTCCAGCTCCTCCACCACCCCAATTCTGGTCTAATCCCGATTATTTCAGGTTTCCCCCATACCTGGGAATTTCTCCCTCCAACCTAAAAGTTTGAGTCTGGCTGGGAAATAACCCTTAGGTGACCAGTAATTGGCCACATAAGGATCTCTGTTGGGGCAAGGGCAGGTCTGAGGCCTCTCCTGCTCCAGCATAAGATCAGCGAGAGGGAAGGACTGGCAGAAACCAAGCGGGAAACCCCTTGATGCTATTTAATGCCCCCCCCACCCCCATCCAAACCTGACAATTAGGCCCTGGAGTTAGTGGTGTGAGGAGGGATAGTGGGAGTATGACGAGCACTAAGAGAGGCTCGTTATTATTCTGGTTGGTTATTATTCTCTTGCTAATAACCAACAGAAATGGTCCGTGCATCAAGTTAATTGGATGATTGGATAGTGAATCAGGATCTGCTTGAATTACAAATTAATCTGCATGATGCAGCTTTGAGCAAGAATTGAGAAGAACCATAGGAGCATTAAAGCTAAGCATTATTTTTTTCAAATACTTTTGTTAATTGGTTATACATGTTTGAAGATGAGAACAATTACTTTTTGTCTGGCTGTCAAGAATCATTCATTTGGCGAGGGAAGTTGAGACATTGTCATGATGGACAATGCGCATGGGGCTATTTGAGACAGAAAGACATGTGATGACCTTCCAAGAATATGTACATAGTTAGAAGCTCTAGTGGGGCAGGATTGCAATGTGGACATATGAGAACTGTATGGACAATACTTTAGCCAGTCAACCCTATTTCCATTAAATGTAAGTGATTAAAATGGGGGCACTTTACTGGGTTCAAAATGGGGCAGAAATGAACCACAGTGATCAGCATTATTGAATCCTTTTCTGAGCATTACTGGGGTTGTCTTAGAAATAATGTCAACCTATTTAAACAATGTATTCATTGTGGAAACACTAACAGATTTCACAGAGACCTTATTGAATATGACATTTGTGAAATGCTTTCGGATCAAAGAATTTAAAAATGTATTTTTGAATGACTTCATTAACAAGATGTTTTTATGTTGAGACTCAAAAATGAGTCGAGAATGACAGATTAATATGGAAAAACAATCTTCTTTCAGGCCTTCTTGCTGCAATCCTGATATCGTCTGGGTGTAATTATTACAGCTAATAGCTGCAGCATTGTACTTACATGAATTCAATTTGATAGATGGCAAAACTGTCACAAAATAAATTTGGTACAGCTTCTGAAAATGTAAATGTAATGTTCTTCTAAATTGAAACTATATAATTAAAAATATTTGTTCCTTAATAGATTTTGAGCTTGTTTACTCAATGAAGATCAGTTTGAGGTTTGTTTGACCTCAGTCCATTGCTCAGAAGGTTTTGACAGTATTATTTCACAGTGATTGCAGTTTAATGAATCACAGTCTGCAGAAGAAAAATTGTTATATTTTCTCTGCAATATAATGTCCCATAGCACTACTCAGAAGGTGTTGAAGACTAAGAGTTGTCCTCCGATAAAATAGCGCTCGAAGGTGAGAGGACTGGATCAAGCATAGAGAGAAAATCCAGCCCTTATTTTCTTTGAACATTTTTGTTTATTGTTTATGTATGTATTGGAGATGGAGAACAATTACTTTTTGTCTGGCTGTCAAGAATCATTCATTGGTGAGAGAAGGTGGGGCAGTGTTATGATGGACAATGGTGGGAGAGTGCGCTTGGGGCTATTTGAGACAGGAGGCCATGTAATGACCTTCCAGGAATATGTGTAGTCATAGCCAGTGACTCTAATGAGGCAGAATTGTAGTGTGGACAGTGTGAACCTATTTTGAGTTTATTCTTTCCACACTGCTTCTACTGGTGGGAGGATGTAGTTGCAATGTGACAAATTTATTTTAAAATATGCACGTGAATTAATAATGGGAAAAGCTGAAAAACTTGTCCAGATTTTTAATGTTGTTAATGGATAAGTGTATCCATTCTGAAGTTGATTATAAAATAATAGTGTGCAACATTTTGATTATGCTGGGACTGTTGACTGGTCGAGCATCAGAATAGTGGTGAGAGCTGGGCATTTTGTAAAAAGATCGTAATGGGTAGGAGCCATTAGAGAAAGGCCTGTGCAGGAGTTGAGGAAGGAGCATGCTTGGTGTTCTTTTCATGTCCCATACTTACCATAGAATCATATAAACCATACAGTACAGAAAGAGGCCATTCGTCCCATCGAGTTTGCACTGACCACAATTCCCACCCAGGCCCTACACACATACCTCTACATATGTAAGCACTAATCACTCTAACCTACGCATCTCAGGACACTAAGGACAATTTTTAGCATGGCCAATCAACCTAATCCGCACATCTTTGGATTGTGGGAGGAAACTAGAGCACCCGGAGGAAACCCACGCAGACACAAGGATAATGTACAAGCTCCACACAGACAGTGACCCAAGCCAGGAATCGAACCCAGGTCTCCAGAGCTGTGAAGCAGCAGTACTAACCACTGTGCTACCGTGCTGCCTCTTATATTTTTCACATCCGTACTGTTAGGTGTTTTAGGAAGCATTAAGGTAGACAAACCCCCAGGGCCAGATGGCATCTGCCCGAGATTACTAAGGGAGACGAGATGAAATTGCTGGGCCTCTAACAGAAATCTTTGTTACTTCATTGAACATAGATGAGATCCCAGACGATTGGAGGATAGCAAATGTGGTCCCGTTATTCAAGAAGGGTAGCAAGAATAACCCGGGTAATTATAGGCTAGTGAGCTTGATGTCTGTGGTAGGGAAATTGTTGGAGAAGATTCTTAGAAATAGAATCTATAGTCATTTACAACTGAATAATCTCATTAGCGATAGACAACATGGTTTTGTACGAGGGGGGTCATGCCTCACACATTTGGTTGACTTTTTTTGAGATGACAAAAATGATTGACAAGGGAAGGGCCATGGATGTCGTCTACATGGATTTTAGTAAAGCATTTAATAACATCCCTCATAGCAGGCTGGTGCAAAAGGTTAAATCACACGGGTTCAAGGGTAAACTAACTAGATGTATTCAGAACTGGCTTGGTCATAGAAGACAGAGGGTAGCAGTGAAGAGATCTTCTTCTGGTTGGAGATTTGTGACTAATGGTGTTCCACAGGACTCTGTACTGGGACCTCTGCTGTTTGTGATAGATATAAATGATTTAGAAGAAGATGTAGCTGATGTGATCAGTAAGTTTGATAATGACAAAAGATTACTGAAGTTGTGGATAGTGATGAACATTGTCAGAGAATACAGCATATTATAGATGTGCTGGAAAATTGGACGGACAAATAGCAGATGGAATTTAATCCAGATAAATGCGGAGTGATGCATTTTGTTACATCTAATGCAGGGGAGAGCTACACAATAAATAGTAGAACTATCAGAAGTATAGGTACACAGAGAGGTCTGGGGATGCAAGTTCACAGATCCTTAAAAGTGGCAGCACAGGTGGAAAGGGTGGTGAAGAAGGCATATGGCATGCTTGCCTTTATTGGATGGGGCATAGAGCATAAAAGTTGGCATGTGATGTTGCAGTTATGTAGAACATTGGTTCGGCCACATTTGGAATACTGCGTCCTGTTCTGACTGCCACACTACCAGAAGGATGTGGAGGCTTTGGAGAGAGTTGAGAAAAGGTTTACCAGGATGTTGTCTGGTATGGAGGGTCTTAGCTGTGAAGTGAGATTGAGTAAACTAGGTTGTTCTCCCTGAAAAGGAGGTTGAGGGGCAACAAGAAGTTTATAAAATTATGAAGGGCATAGATAGGGTGAACAGTTGGAAGCTTTTTCCCAGGTCAGAAATGACAAATACAAGGGTCACAAGTTCAAAATAAGGGGGCAAGGTTCAATACGGATATGCAGGGGACATATTTTACAAAGAGGGTGATGGGGGCCTGGAATGCACTACCAAACAAGGTAGTTGAGGCAGACACGCTAGGATCATTTAAGACTTATCTAAGTAGCCACATGAATAGAACTGGGAATGGAGGAATACAAATGGATGGTCTAGTTAGGAACACAAGATTGATGCAGGTTTGGAGGGCCAAAGGGCCTGTTCCTATGCTGTATTGTTCTTTGTTCTTTGTCTTAAAATACACTTTGGTATTTTGTGGATTTTTTTGACAAATGTCAAGAGAATTGCTCACTTCATTTTCCTAGGCACTAGTTATCACAAGTTGTCAAGGCTTGCGAGAATTTATATTTGAAAGGTGAACATCTGATGTGGCTATTATTTGCATGTGATTTATAGCACCTACACAGCCCAGCAAGTGCATGTCAGTGTTTATGCTCCACATCAGCCTCCTCTCACCATTTGAAAAGCAATGGGAAGTTACTGATCCTGAGAAGCTGTATTGAAGAGAATACAGTGTAGTAACAGCCACAACAGCATTGATTCCCTGTCCTCTCTTACCCTTTGGAGTGGGGCTGAATTTTCACTCTGTGGGAGTAAGTTTTAGCTAGCTTCACTTTGACATTGACGGGGGATTACTTTGATATGAGTGGCACCATTTTGTAATGGATCTCCAACCAGCTGTCCAATGTATCTTTCTAAATACAGAAGCTGGGGTCCCATAATGTCCCACAACTTTGGGTTTGAATTGGTCAGTGCCTGTACAGTTGCATTTCCATGAGAAATGGCAACAATGTTATTGGTAATGCAGAATGGGCAGGGTGAAAAAATATACAATTCTGTGATGATTACTCTGACTAATACTGTGTCTCATTGAGTGAAATGCTCAGGAGCTGACCTGTTACTGGTTTTGTGTCTTCTTTCTCCAGAAACTCTACTGGATACTCGGACTGCCACAGCTGAACTAGGCTGGACAGCATATCCTTCATCAGGGGTAAGAATTCTTCAATGATTTGTACACAGTTCATTGACAGTCATCCTCCTCTCAAAATGGTAGGATGGGAAATCATTCAAGATGGCGCTGGAGCGTGGCAGTTTCTTGCAGGCTGTGCCCAATTTACCCTCTAATTTTACTCTTGCTCTATGCTTCTAGAATTTTATTCTAACGCTTTTAAACTCTCTAACAATTATTACAATCTCTTCCCATTCACTGCCTCTGTCAACTCTTCCTGCTGCCTTGGAAAAGCAACCAGTGTAATCAAGGATCCAACCCACCCTGAATATATTCTACATAGAACATAGAACACTACAGCACAAACAGGCCTTTCAGCCCACAAGTTGCGCTGATCATACCTAGGCCATAGAATTATCTGTAACTCCCAATCCCATGAAATTCCATGTACTCATCCAGAAGTCTTTTAAGAGACCCCAGCGAGTTCGCCTCCACCACCACCGATGGCAGCCGATTCCATTCATTCACCACCCTCTGAGTGAAAAACTTACCCCTAACAACCCCTCTGTACTTGCTGCCCAGCACCTTAAACCTGTATCCTCTCATAGCAACCATTTCAGCCCTGGGAAATAGCCTCCGAGAATCCACCCTATCTATTCCTCTCAACATCTTATAAACCTCTATGAGGTCACCTCTCAACCTTTTCTTTTCTCCCCAGGGAGAAAAGACTTAGCTCTCTCAACCTATCTTCATAAGGCATGTCTCCCAATCCAGGCAACATTCTTGTAATTCTCCTCTGCACTCTCTCAATAGCTTCCACATCCTTCCTATAGTGAGGCGACCAGAACTGCACACAATACTCCAAACGGGGTCTGACAAGGGTCTTATAAAGTTACAGCATTACCTCCTAACACCTAAACTCAATCCCTCGATTAATGAAGGCCAGTACACCATATGCCTTCTTGACCACATCCTCCAGCTGCAAGGCCGATTTACGAGTCCTATGGACCCGGACCCCAAGATCCTTCTGCTCCTCAACACTGCCAAGACTCCTACTCTTGATATTGTATCCTTCATCCCACTGTTCCTGCCAAAATTCTCTTCCACCTTCTTTCATCAGGAAAGAGATACAAAAATCTGACTTCTTCCCTGCTGCTATCAAACTTTTAGATGGATCTACTTCATTTTAAGTTGATCTTTCTTTACACCCTATGACGATAACATGACATTCTGCACTCTCCCCTTTTTTGAGTACGGTATGCTTTGTATGGCACACGCGAAACAATACTTTTCACTGTGTACTAATACATGTGGCAATAATAAATCAAATTAAAAAGGAAAGGCGAGAAGGAGAATCAGACATGGACAACCTCCAGATGCTTCAAAGCACTTTAGAAACAATTTATTAATTTGAAATCCGTGGTCATCGTAGTGCCACAAATAGCAGACATAAATGATTAAAGTGTCTGGTTGAAAGATAACACGTGACCAAGGCACCAGGGAAGTTCTTACCTCCTGTTCTCCAATATATCGCCATTTCTGTGCAGATCCATCACTCTCAGCCTTGCAAATTCCGATTGATCTGTAGCTTCCAAAATCTTTTAATGGAGAAAACTCAAGATATCTACTACCCTTATTCTGAAGAAGTGTTTCAGAATTTCAGTCTTTAAAGCCCCCCTTCCCCACCTCTTCCCCGGTACTCCCTCCTGTTCCAAATTCCCCACTGGGGGAACGAGTTTCTCTGTTTTGATCCTCTGGTATATGTCCAATATCCTTTTACCTGACCTGATTTAAGACCTCAGTTAGATACAACCTCAAGCTCCTGTGTTCAAGATAATAGACACCAAGCAAATGGCATCTGTGCAAATGGTTTCATTCTTATTTCTGTGGTTTCATTGTGGTGAACTGTATTGCAATCATGCCAATATATACCTCTAGATAGCTACAATCTGAGATGAACAATGCCTACTAGTTTTCATTAGTGTGAGAGTCTCAAACAATGGGACAAGATAGCTGCAAGATAAAGGTTATTTAAAATTGAGGTGCATAGAAATCTCTTCTCACAGAGGTAATGAATCTCTGGAATTCTCTACCCCGTAAGTCATGCTGGATCATTACGAGTGCTTGAATGCAAATTAATATTTGCTAGATCAAGAATAGAGGTCTATGAGGAAATGGTACAGAGAAGGAGTTGAGGCCAACATAAATCAGCATTGATTGTACTGAATGTGGGGCAGGCTTTAGGGACCTGATGGCCGACTCCTGCTTCTGTTTCTTATGTTCTTGTGAGCACTGCAGGGGAATTAAGAGGGGGAACACAGAATGTGCACTTTTCTTACATATAAAATGGTGCAAAGATGCTGCCAAGGAAATGAAAAGATGGAACTACTTAAACTTCTCCAAACCTATCATTAAATCCTTGCACTTCACTAGTTATGAAAACAGTAATTATCTACATTCTTCAGTCTAACAACACATGTTTGGAATTCCAACTCACCACAGCTTTCATGCACCTGGCTAATGCAAAACAAATATTATCCATGTAATTGATGGAGAGATGATGATGTAAAGACCCTGTTGGTTACATTCAGCTAGCCTCTGCTGCCATCTAAAAAGACCTGTTCTCAGCACAAACAACTTCCAGCTGAAAAACCATTGTCCTTGTGAGCAACCCTGTCCTCAGACTAGTCTTTTGGAAAGTTCCTTTTAGACGTTGTAAGGCCTCTCACGTTGTCTCCAAATAATGATCAGTTGTGGATGGCGTCCTTGGCTCAGATAGTAGCACTCCTACTTTGTGTCAGAAGGTTGAGAGTTCAAGTCCCATGCCGGAGATTTAAGTACAAAATCGAGGCTGAAGTTGCAACCTAGGACAGAGAAAATGCTGCACTATCAGAGATGTCAAGTTGCAGATGAGATGTTAAACCTCTCAGATTAAAGAGCCCTTTGGAGCTATGAAGAGAAGAAGAGGTTTCTTCACCCTGGTGCCCTGGCAATTATTTCTCTCTCGCAATAACATCATTAAATGAGACTATTCTGTTATCTGCTCAATGTTGGAAGTTTGTGTGCATATTGGGTGCTCTGTGTTTTCTCTATTTTAACAGTGACTGTACCTTGAAAGTACATCACTGATGACAGAGTTTGATGTGTCCTGAGGTTATAGAATTTTTTTTATTTATTGGTAAATATAGTGATTTTCTACTGAGCCAGTATGGAGGAGCCAATGGAGAGAAAGAGGGGAAAATGGAGTAAAGAGAGAGAGATATACACACACACGCAGATAACCAGAACTGAAGAGAGACAAGGCTGCAAAAGTGAGAGTGAATACCTAAGAACAGAAATAGTAAACACAGAGAGATTAAGTGTAGCAGAGAGAGGATTAGAGTTGATTAAAAGAAGAGTGTTAAAAAGCTGGTAGGAAGATGAAAAGTGGCAGAATTTACAGGCTAAGTTTCTGGGTCTTGAGAGGATTATAAAAATGAGGGGCAGCTGAAAGAGGGTGTGTATGTCTCCCTGTGTCTTTGGTAACTGATGCTTTTCTTTCCCTGGAGCTGCATTTTTGTGTGAAGTGCTGAGGTTAATTATAATGATATGTGACAGGTGCATATGTCCCTTTGCCCCAGGTTCTGCTCTCAATCAGAATCAACCTCTTGGCTCAAAATGGACCAGCATGTCACAGGCCCTCTCACCAGTTTGGTGAGAGAGCCAAGATCCCTGATATAATTTACTGACTTTACCACGAAGGACAACAGGAGATTGATTTTACGTTGCAAACTAATGATACGTTTTAAATTAACTTGTTGATAATGTGGAATTAAGCCATATCACTCGATGGATTTGTGGCTGGGGTAGTGTAGCTTATGGGATGTAGAAACACTAACGATACAGATTTACTGTGGTTAGGTTTTTCATGAGAGTCCAATACTTCACTCACATTAATCAAACCATTAAATGGCTCAAAATATTCAGCTGCTCATTGTTAGATCATTTTCCTGGCACCATGTTTATATCCTGAAACAGAACACATTGTGTTTCATTATCGTGAACCAACAGAATGGTGGACATTTGTAAGTATCCAAAATTACTTCTGCATCACACTGATAGGTGGATGTGCGATTGGTCACATGCTAAGTGCTTACTGATGTCACTGATGCGCCAAGTTGAGGTAAAAGTAGGACAAGTGCTATCTGTCTTATTGTTTGAGGGTAAACAAAAAGAAGGAAGTTTGGAGTTTATTTAGCACCTTTTGGATCCTCAGGGCTCCCTCTAGTTTCCCCAGCTAATGAAATACAGTCATTGCTGTTTGGTACATAAACATGACCAGACTGTTTACATGCAGTAACCTCCCTCAAACGTGTGTGAGACAAATGGCTAGATCATCATTTCTTTGATTGAAGGATATTGTCTGGACCCAGGGAGAACTCCACTGCTGCTCTTTGAGAGTAGTCATCTTGTAGAGATGCCGGCGTTGGACTGGGGTAAATACAGTAAGAAGTCTGACAACACCAGGTTTAAATCCAACAGATTTATTTGATAGTAAACTCGCAAGCTTTCAACTCTATGGCCTTCGTCAGGCGAATGGCGTGTTCTAGTCTCCAACAGCACACATACCAGCACAGACTGTTTGCTGATTAGAATGCGAATCTTTACACATAACTTGCTATTCAAGTCTTAAAGTGGCTAACAATGTGAGTGGAAGGAGCACTGAGCACAGGTTAGAGAGATGTGTATTGTCTCCAGACAGCATAGTAAGTGAGGTTTTTGCTAACGCAGGCAAGTCATGGGGGTTACAGATAGTGTGACATGAAGCCAAGATCCCTGTTAAGACCGTCCTCATAGAACATAGAACATTACAGCGCAGTACAGGCCCTTCGGCCCTCGATGTTGCGCCGGCCAGTGGACCCTCTAACCTAAACTATTCCAATATCATCCATATGCCTATCCACCGAACATTTGAATGCCCCCAAAGTAGGCGAGTCCACAACTGCTGCAGGCAGGGCATTCCACGCCCTCACCACCCTCTGTGTGAAGAACCTGCCTCTGACATCCGTCCTATAACTACCACCTCTTAATTTAAAGTTATGTCCCCTCGTGTTGGTCATCACCATCCGAGGAAAAAGGCTCTCACTATCCACCCTATCCAATCCCTTGATCATCTTATAAATCCCTTGATCATCTTGATCATCATGTGCGCGGAACTTGTACAGGTTAGGTGTAAAGATTCATATTCTAATCAGTAATCTGTGAACAGTCTGTGCTGGTATGTGTGCTGTTGGAGACCAGAACACCTCATTCGCCTGACGAAGGCCATAGAGTCGAAAGCTTACGAGTTTACTATCAAATAAATCAGTTGGATTTAAACCTGGTGTTGTCAGACTTCTTACTGTGCTCTTTGAGAGGACAGACAGGTTTAACAGTTAAAGAAAGACAGTACCTCTGACAGTGCAGCATTCCCGTCAGTTCTCCAGCTGAGCCAAGCTGACAGTCAGATGGCTGAGTTCTGCCTTACTCTCCTACTGTTTGTTCTGCCATTCTTGAAAATTCAGCAATACCTGCTTTTCATCCTTGCAGTCTTCCAAAGATAATGACTTAAGCTTGGGGTAAAGTCCCACAGCTATGGTCTGTCTGAGGCCTGCAGCATTTCATTCAAGTGTGACTCTAATTTGTGGGAGTATCACGAGTGATCCTTATCCTGACCTTAACTGATCCCTGTACATGTACATTACCTGCTGGACTCCTGGATCGTAATTAGGAGCAGGATTCTAGGCTGATTCCTCCTCTCACTTTTTGTTTTAAGCATAGCTTGTTGCAGAGCTTTACTTGTTGCCATTGTACACAGACCTACAACATAGGCTTCACAGGATGACAGTCCATGATATCACAGTGGATGAATGTATATGGAATGCCAGTGAGAAAAGGACCACTGTGGGGAAGTAATGGAATGCTTGAATTCTAAAGCAATTTGAGACGAATCATTAGATACCCTCTGACCTCTTCTTTTTTATTTGCCCCAACCCTCTCAGGTACTCCTTTCATCTTCCAAATTCCTTTTGCATTTATCCCCTCCCTTCCTTTCACAGAACTGAACAAAGTGTAGCAACGTAACACCAGCATTGGGATGGTAGTGAGAGAAACACATCCACACGCAGTCTGTGCAATAACAATCGAATTAAGAGAAATTTTCTCTTGTGTGTAAGAACCTTTGACCCAGCTTTGTAATGGGCAACCAATGACATCAGACAATTGTTGGCTTATGCTAACTTTGTGAGTGGATGACACTGAGTCTTTGAAAAGTGATGGGAGGGTGGGAATTAAATTCCTCATGAAGGTTTTCAGGCAGTTGTGAGTCTTCTAAAGCCTGGATTAACATAGGAAATCCAGCCAAGACATTGAAAGACTGTCCTTTTATATCTCTCCACAATGTGATTAGGAGCAGTTACTACTTTCAAATGCACATGAATTCCTTAGTCCTGAAATATCAAGCCGCCATCCATTAAGTGACAAGTGAATTTTAGGTTGGATCAATGAAGTTACAATCCCTGTGTTGCAGACAGGTAGTGTCAGGTACTGTTTGTAAATATATTCATAGCAAGAGAGCTGAAGTGTTTGTTTCCGCAGCAAGAGTATTTACCATGTGGTAAATTTTGATGTCTCTTGAAGTTCACAATGTATGTTTTCATTACAACAGAATTGTACGTCTTCCCACATATACCATGATAGCATGACCCCTTTAATGGGGCAATCCTCTTGGGGCCTATTGGAACAGAGCATACCATCCTCAGCCTATCAGGTCTAAGGGTGCGGGTGCGAATAGGTGGAACCTGCAATGTGAGTCAGTGGGACTCAACCTGTATCTGTGCTGAGCTTGTCTATATATAGTTATAATTATTGTTCAAGCTTTCCTCTGATGTTACTTCATGCTATAATATGTACCCCGGCAATGTTTTACTGATGCTAACCAGTCTGGCAATATATTTGCATTGTAATATCATTCTGCTCTTTTCTTGAGATTTAGAAACATTGTAACATAGAAAATAAGTGCAGAAGTAGGCCATTTGGTCCTTCAAACATGCACCAGCATTCAATTTGATCGTGAACTTTCAGTATCCCAGTCCCACTTTCTCTTCATACCTCTTGATCCCTTTAGCCACAGAGACTACGTCCAGCTCCCTCTTGAACGTATGTAACGAACTGGTCCTTCTGTAGTAATGAATTCCATAGGTTTACAACTCTGAGTGAAGAAATTCTTCCTCATCTCAGTCTTCAGTCTTAGACTGTGACCCCTAGTTCTGCACATACCCCAACATCGGGAACATTCTTCTCATATCTAGCCTGCCCAGTCCCATCTGGATTTTATATGTTTTTATGAGATCCATAGAACATTACAGCACACAGGCAGGCCTTTTGGCCCTTCTTGGCTTTGCTGAACCATTTTTCTGCCTAGTCCTGCTGACCTGCACCTGGACTATATTCCTCCACACTTCTCTCATCCATGTACCTATCCAAGTTTTTCTTAAATACGAAAACTGAGTCCGCATTTACGACTTCACCTGGCAGCTCATCCCACACTCCTATCACTCTCTGTGCGAAGAAGCTGCCCCTAATATTCCCTTTAAACTTTTCATCCTCAACCCATGTCCTCTAGTTTTTTTTTCCCCTAGCCTCAGTGGAAAAAGCCTGCTTGAATTCATTTTATCTATACCCATCATAATTTCATACACTTCTATTAAATCTCCTCTGATTCTTTTATGCTCCAGTGAATAAAGTCCTAACCTGTTTAACCTTTCTTTGTAACTCAGTTTCTTAAGCCTCGGCAACATTCTTGTAAACTTTCTCTGCACTCTTTCAACCTTATCAATATCCTTCCTGTAATTAGGTGACCAAAACTGCACACAATACTCTAAATTCAGCCTCACCAATGTCTTACACAACCTCACCATAACATTCCAACTCTTACACTCAATACTTTGATTTATAAAGGCCAATGTTCCAAAAGCCCTCTTTATGACCCTATCTACCTGTGACACCACTTTTAGGGAGTTATGTATTTGTATTCCCAGATCTCTCTGTTCTACTGCACTCTTTAGTATCCTACCATTTATCTTGTATGTTCTATCTTGGTTTGTCCTTCCAAAGTGCAATACCTCACACTTCTCTGCATTACACTCTGTCTGCCATTTATCAGTCCATTTTTCCAGCCGGTCCAAATCCTTCTGCAAGCTTTGAAAACCTTCCTCACTGTCCACTACTGCTTCAATCTTTGTATCCCTTCTCGTTCTTCTAAATTCCAGTGACTATAAGCCCAAATGATCCAGTCTCCACATGTCAGTCCTGCTATTTCAAGTATCAGTCTGGTGAACCTTTGCTGGACTCCCTCAATAGCAAGAATGTCCTGCCTCAGACTAGGAGACCAAAACTGCCCACAATACTGAAGATGTGGCCTCACCAAGGTCCTGTATAACTGCAGCAAAACATCCTTACTCCTGTACTTAAATCCTCTTGCTATGAAGGCCAGCATGCCATTAGCTTTCCTTACCGCCTGCTATACTTGCATGCCAAACCTTCAGCTACTGTCCCACCGTGACACCCAGGTCATATTGCACTTTCCATTTTCCTAACTGCTACCATTCAGATAAACTTCTGTTCTGTTTTTGCCAGTAAAGTGGATAATCTTATATTTATCCACATTTTATTGCATTTGCTAAGTATTTGCTCACTCAGCCAGTCTGTCCATGTCACTCTGCAAACTCTTAGCATTGTCCTCACAGCACACACTGCCATCCAGCTTAGTGTCATCTGCAAATTTGGAGATACTGTATTCAAATCCTTTGTCAAAATCTTTAATGTATATTGTGAATAGTTAGGGTCCCAGCACTGGACCCTCTGGTACTCCACTAGTCAATGCCTGCCACTCTGAAAAGGACCCGTTTATTCTCACCCTCTGCTTCCTGTCTGCCAATCAGTTCTCTATCCATATCAAGCTGTGGATTACCCCCCCCAATACCATGAGCTTTAACTTTGCTACCTAATCTCATGTGTGGGATCTTGTCAAAAGCCTTTTGAAAATCCAGATATACAAACACCCACTGCTTCATCCTTGTCCACTCTACTGGTCACATCCTCAGAAGATGTGTCAAGCATGACTTCCCTTTAGTGAATCCATGCTGACTTGGACCAATCCTGCCATTGCTTTCTAAATGCTCAGTTATTACATTCTTAATAAGTGACTCCAGCATTTTCCCCATCACTGTCAGGCTAACCAGTTTATAATTCCTGTTTTCACTCTCTTCTTTTTTAGAAAATGGGATTACATTAGTTAGCCTCTAATCCACAGGAACTCTTCCAGAGTCTCTTGAATGCCTGAAAATGACCGTAGAGTTGAAGTCATTTACATACAATTTGAATGGGCTGAGTATTACATAAATCAGAGATGAAGAACAATTTTAATAGAACATAGAACATTATAGCACAGTACAGGCCCTTTGGCCCTCGATGTTGCGTCGACCAGTGGAACCAATCTAATGACCCTCTAACCGAAACTATTCCAATATTATCCATATGCCTATTCACTGACCATTTGAACACCCTTAAAGTTGGCAAGTCCACAATTGCTGCAGGCAGGGCATTCCACGCCCTTACCACCCTCTGAGTAAAGAACCTACCTCTGACATCCATCCTATAATTATCACCCCTCAATTTAAAACTATGTCCCCTCGTGTTAGCCATCACCATCAGAGGAAAAAGGCTCACACTATCCACCCTATCTAACCCTCTGATCATCTTGTATGCCTCAATTAAGACACCTGTTGACCTTCTCTCTAACGAAAATAACCTCAAGTCCTTTCCTCATAAGACTTGCTACCATACCAGGCAACATCCTGGTAAACCTCCTCTGTACCCTTTCCAAAGCTTCCATATCTTTCTTATAATGCGGCGACCAGAACTGTATGCAATACTCCAAGTGCGGCTGCACCAGAGTTTTGTACAATTGCAGCATGACCTCATGGCTCCGAAATTCAATCCCTCTACTAATAAAAGCTAACACACTGTACACCTTCTTTACAACCTTGTCAACTTAGGTGCCAACTTTCAGGGATTTATGCACATGTACACCAAGATCTCTCTGCTCATCAACACTACCAAGAGTCCTTCCATTAGCCCTATATTCTGTACTCCTGTTACTCTTACCAAAGTGAATCACCTCACACTTTTCCACATTAAACTCCATTTGCTACCTCTCAGCCCAGTTTTGCAGCTTATCTATGTCCCTCTGCAAATTATAACATGCATCCTCACTGTCTACAACTCCTCCGACTTTGGTGTCATCAGCAAATTTACTAACCCATCCCTCTACACCCTCATCTAGGTCATTTATAAAAATGACAAACAGCAGTGGCCCCAAAACAGATCTCTGAGGTATACCACTTATATCTAAATCCAGGTTGAATATTTCCCATCAACCACAAGCTTCTATCTTCTATCAGCTAGCCAATTCCTGATCCAAATCACCCTCAATCCCATGCATCTGTATTTTCTGCCGTAGCCTATCATGGGGAACCTTAGCAAATGCTTTGCTAAAATCCATATACACTACGTCAATTGCCTTCCCTTATCCGCCTCTTTGGTCACCTTTTCAAAAAACTCGACAATAGCTCATTGACTATCGCTGTGCTGTGCAGATACGTGGATTTGGGCCTGTGTCTGTGGGAGTTTGCGCATTCTGCCCGTGCTTGCGTGGGTTTTCTCTGGGTGCTCCGGTTTCCTCCCACATCCCAAAGATGTGCTCTTAGGCTAATTGGCAAAACAAATTCTCCCTAAATTGTCTCAAATTTGGTTTTTAATCCATAGATCTATAAACATGGACAGGGATCGCGGGTAGAGGTGGGAATATCGGGGTGGCGGCGCGGGCTCATTGGGCCGAAGGGCCTGTTTCCCGTGCTGTTTTGTTCTTTGTTCTTTGTTTGTGAGGCATGACCTACCCTTCACAAAACCGTGTTGACTATCTCTAATCAATTTATTTCTCTCTAGATGATTATAAATCCTAACCCTTATAATTCTTTCCAAAAATTTGCCCACAACAAAAGTAAGGCTCACCAGTTTATAATTCTCAGGATGGTCTCTACTCCCCTTCTTCAACAATGGGACAACATTTGCTATCCTCCAGTCTTCCGGCACTATACCTATAGCCAATGACGACATGAAGATCAAAGCCAAAGGCTCTGCAATCTGTTCCGTGGCCTCCCAGAGAATCCTAGGGTAAATCCCATCTGGTCCAGGGGACTTATCTATTTTCATACTCTCAAGAATTGCTAACGCAATATGTAGGGACATGGGTGTAGGGCTTGGGTGGGATTGTGGTTGGTGCAGACGCGATGGGCCAGATGGCCTTTTTCTGCACTGTGGAGTTTCTATGATTCTATTATTTAGTGTTAATGTAAGCCTACTTGTGACACTATTAAATAAACTTCACAACTGAAGAGTTGGTTCTGAAATCTCTTCCAGATATGCCCAGTCTCCATTCATCCTCCAGCCCCTTTCCCAGTCTCCATCGCTTCTCCAGTCCTTTTCCTCTCTCAGCTCCATTATTCCTCCAGTTGCTTTTATGCAGTCGCCATCACTCCCGCAGCCTCATTTCCCAATTTCCATCACTCCTCCAGCCCCTTCTCCCCAGTTTCTGTCACTCCTCCAGCATCTTTTCCTTCATCTTCATCGCCCTTTTCCTTAGTGTCCATCAGTCTCCCCAAGTTCTCATTGCCTCATCTCCCTGACTCCCATGAGCCTCAGTCTCCATTTCTCCCATGCCCCCATTTCCCAGTGTCACTGTCTGTCTATTTGTTTCTCCTTTTGCTTTTAAAACACCAACCAGTGCCCTACCATGCTGAAATTGTCTCAGATATCAGCCCCTGATTCCAAACTCTCCATCTCCTCCTCACTGTTCTCCATGCTGTCACGGCCTTCTGCAGTAGTGTCCGGGAACATCTCTGAGCCAAAGTCGAGCAGCAGTTGGTGAGAAAAGGTGTGGGGTTGGGATGAGTGGATTGGGTATCACAGGAAGCTTTATGCTCTATGGCATAAAAGTCTCTCTCAAGTTGCTAAAGATGGTTATTGGAGGAGGAATCCCTAATACTGGTTAACTTCATGTGTAGAAATAAGCCATTTGGCCATCAGATCTGCACCAACTCACCAAAAGGGCACGTTACCCAGGCCCATCCTGTAACCCCTTCCATATACTATGCCCAGTCCACCTAACCTGCACATCTATGGACTGTGGGAGGAAACCGGAGCACCCAGAGGAAACCCATGCAGACACTGAGAATGTGCAAACTCCATACCGATAATCCCCAATGCCGGAATCAAACCAGAGTCCCTGGTACTTTGAGGCAGAGTGCTAACCATCATTTAGGATATTCTGGAGGAGTAGGGAAGCCCTGGTCTTGGTGAATGTCACAAGAAGCAACAGATAATTTTCCAACTCAGCCCAGTATTGTCTTCACTCATATATACCCCTCAACCAACACCTAATCTAAATTATTTGACCATTGTCACATTGTAGTTTGTGGGATCTTGCCATGCACAAATTGGCTGCTACGTTTCATACATTATAAGAGTGACTCCACAATAAAAGTACTTAATCGGCTGGTGAGCACTTTAAAGCATATAAACACAATTCCTCTCTTTCAGTTTGGTGAGTGATGGTGCAGATGATGGATGTGTTTGATTGTTGACTCCAGTGGGGGAATCTTGAATATTGTTGCTTTCCTCCAAACAGCTGGCAGACATTCCAAGGGAAGAATATCAGAAAATCAAATGTGAATTTCTACATCAGTCATGAATGCAGAAAAACTAATCTGAGCACTTAGAAGGCAGGCACAATAGTTAGCATTGCTGTCTCTCAGCACCATGGACCTGGGTTCAATTCCAGCCTTGTGTCACTGGCTGCATGGAGTTTATATGTTCTCCCTGTGCCTGCATAAGTTTCTTCTGGGTGCTTTGGTTTCCTCCCACAGTCCAAAGATATGTAGGTTAGGTTGACTGGCCATGCTAAATTGACCGTAGTGTCAGAGGGATTAGCAGGGTAAATATGTGGGGTTAGAGCCTGGGTGGGATTGTGGTTGGTGCAAACTTGATGGGCTGAATGGCCTCCTTCTGCACTGTAGGGATTCCAGGAAGCTGTGATCAACATTTTGATAAAATGTAAACTTTATTAAGAGATATTTAGGTGAAGCCAGAAGGCTCAAAATAAGAGCCACTGATGAGATTGAAAAGAATGAGCGATTATTAAATATGATAAAGCTTGGGTTTTTAAGTTTGACTCCTGTCTGAGATCTAGACATGCTTGAAGTATATGATCACACAGAACCAGTCAAGGGGCAATACTAATCATTACGCCAAGCCAAATATTGAGTGCAGTCTGTCATGCTTGATTACTTAAACATTTAATATTAGTGATTTTGTAATGGAATTGACCTGACCAAATGGCAGCTGGAAACTCATCAATACAAAAATCTTATCTCAAAGACTTAATCAAAATTCTACTCTGCTTGAAAATAGTAAAACAATAGGCTTTATCTTCAGAGCAAATACCCTGTCAAACAATGAGCCACTACTTGTCCTAGAATGGTTCGAGGCTGATTGACAGTTACTTCCCATGAGGAGATGAGATCAGCCAAGGGTTGGTATCGTATTCTTGCAATTCAACCCTCACAATAAGAGTCACACAAAGCGGGAATATGATATGGTGGCACAGGATCATATTTGATTGGCACCCCATCCATAAACATTTACCGCCAGCACAGTCTCTTATGGGTGACACAGTGGTTAGGGGACTTCTCCCCTCCCCGGCAGTGCTCTAGTGGGAGCTATAACAAGGAATGTTTCCCACTGTGGAGGCTGGCAAGCCACCACAAGTTATCTTCCGGTCCTGACTTGGTTAATTTTACACATAGTGGCTTCGTGTTGTGTTCCGTGACAGGGCAAACATAGTGTCTGCCATATTTGCATGTTGAAAAGCGCTCAGCATCACTGGCTCACCATTGAAAAAACGAGCTAGACCTCTTAAAAAACAAAATGGATCTCCAGAAGCACTCAGACTGGAAGATAGACTTTGTCAATGATCCTGAAGTTGAAGTTCTGTCTGTAGATGCTGCTGCCAACCACTCCACCCACTGCTGTCGTGCTCCAGAGTCTAGCATTGATGGGGGCCTCCATCCTGAAGTCGAGAAGCAGCCCCAGGCATTGTTCAGATACCTTCTGCACACCACATTGTTCCAGACAATTGCACACTGGCATCATGGAAAATCTGACGTGGGTGAAGGTGGACCCATCATCTGCTGTGCAGATACATGGATTTGGGCCTGTGTCTGTGGGAGTTTGCACATTCTCCCCGTGCTTGTGTGGGTTTTCTCCAGGTGCTCCAGTTTCCTCCCACATCCCAAAGATATGCTCTTAGGCTAATTGGCAAAAAAAATTCTCCCTAAATTGTCTCAAATTTGATTTTTAATCCATAGATCTATAAACATGGTCAGGGATTGCGGATAGAGGTGGGAACATCGGGGTGGTGGCGCGGCTCGTTGGGCCGAAGGGCCTGTTTCCCGTGCTGTTTTGTTCTTTGTTCTTTGTCCCATTATTGTCGGAGAGCAGTGCTAGGGTAGTCTCTGGGCAAGTCTCTCTCCCTCTGGGGTTGTACTTCACCCAGTGGCTTCTCCTGGATTGCTTCATGTTTTTCAATAAACCTCACTGATGTGATATCATTGTGGCAAGGGAAGAATTGTTTATCTGGGGGAACATTTGTCAGGAAAGCCCATTGACCACATGACAAATTATTCAAATGAACTTAAAGGCTGGAACCTCATTACATCACTGGCAAGGACATAGAACATAGAACAATACAGCACAGAACAGGCCCTTCGGCCTTCGATGTTGTGCCGACCAAAATAAAAAGCAATGCCCCTCCTAACTAAACCATTCCCTTCTCATCCATATACTTATCAACTAACCTCTTAAACGCCACCAAACTTGGCGCATCTACAACAGCTGCAGGCAGGGCATTCCACTCCCTAATCACTCTTTGAGTAAAGAACCTACCTCTGATATCCGTCCTATAACTCATACCACTTAATTTAAAGCTGTGTCCCCTCGTGCTAGCTTTCTCCATCCTAGGAAAAAGGCTATCACTGTCCACCCTATCCAAACCTCTAATCATCTTATATGCTTCAATAAGATCCCCCTTAGCCGCCTCCTTTCTAACGAAAACAACCTCAAATCCTTCAACCTCTCTTCATAGGACCTGCCCTCCATACCAGGCAACATCCTAGTAAACCTCCTCTGTACCCTCTCCAATGCCTCCACATCTTTCTTATAATGTGGCGACCAGAACTGCACACAATACTCCAAGTGCGGCAGCACTAGAGTTTTGTACAGCTGCAACATGATGCTGCGGCTCCTAAATTCAATCCCCCTACCAATAAAAGCTAAGACTCCATAAGCCTTCTTAACAACTTTATCCACTTGACTGCCTACTTTCAGGGATCTATAAGGAGTGGAGACTTTCGGAGAACGAGATTCATCGCTGAGATTCTTTCACAGGATTTTCCACTAACATCAACACTTTTGCCTACAGAAAACACCAGTTGAAAATTGCCTCCTACTCACCGCGTGGGAAATTCACCCTGGTGTAATGTTGAGTTTTGGATTCCCACTGAATTATCACCTTCCACCCTATCGTCAGCCAGTGGAGGCATGGGAGAATGGGAGAATTCTGCCCATTGAGTGAAAAAGCAGAGAAGTTGTTCTGAATCTTTCTAAAGCTTCAGTTAGGTCACAGCCAGAGTATTGTCTGACGGAACTCTGACGAAGGGTCACCCAGACTGAAAACACTGGCTCTATTCTCTTTCCACAGATGCTGTCAGACCTGCTGAGATTTTCTAGCATTTTCTATTTTTGTATCTTATTAATATCATTGTTTTGTGCTACAGACCAAAGTATTTCAACTACTATCCGTCCATCACTGATAGTAATCTGATGTTGCCCAATCCCACATGTTATAATAGGCACTTGGTTGTACACCAATCTATTTATTCACCTCAAGCATCCTTTGGAAACATCACAGTTCAGTAGAACTAATCTTTTTCCTCACTATCTTCATCTTCCAACATTCTGCACCATGAATAGTGAGAAGAAACACTGATGTGTTAAGAAACTTAAGATTAGTTGTATTCCTGATAAATTTATCTTTGAAGATTTGTTGTGTAATCATTGCTTGTTTGACTGTTCTATTCTCTAGTTCAGCACAAGGGGTAAGAGTATCAACAATAAAAATAGAGAGCATGTTTACCTGGGAAGAGGATTGGAGTTGATGTGGAAGGAACACAGATAGGTTTGTCAGTAGGAAAATGAGATTCAATGCAGCAAAATAAAGGGTGATGGAATTTGAAATGAAGTAAGAAAATGTGTGTTTTATTTTAAGTAGTGACATGAATGGGCTCAGTGTTTCAGACTCACGAAGCTATAAAAGTGGAAAGACAAGTTCAGAAGAAAAATCTGTGTAATTCATTCTTTCTTTTTGTAAGTCGGACTATAACTTCAGTGTCTTTATTAGTATTCAACTGATCATTCACATTACTGCGCAGATAAATCAGTGACTATCTGTACATCCTCATTGTCAACTTTAATTTTTTTCATTATTCTGTACTGTGTTTTTGACTCTCATCTTTTGATCTTGTAGAATCCTGGAGCATAGAAGGCTTCTCAGCCCATCATAACCTGTCATGGAAACTCTCATCTCTGGTTTTATCTTGTTGAATCTTTTCTTCCCCAAATTTGCCATCCTTCCCAATTTGACCAAGACAATCTATTGCACTGGCCTGAACAGGTTTGGCATTTATAGTTGGATTTACAAAAAAAGAATGAATTGCCCAGTTTTTTCTTCTGAACTTGTCCTTCCACTTTTACAGGTTCATATGTCTGAAACCCTCAGCCCACTCTTGTCACTACTGAAAATAAAACATACATTTTCTTTCTTCATTTCAAATTCCATCACCTCGCATTTTGTAGCAATGAATCTTATCTTCCCATTGATAAACGTATGTGTCCCTTTCAAGTCAACTCCAATCCTCTTCCCAGATAAACATGCTCTCTATCTTTATTGTTAATATTCTTACCCCTGATGCTGAACTTCAGATTTTTTTAAAATATATTGAGGGGAGCAAAAGTTCTGAAACTTACCCTCGAAGACTCGATTTCTCCATTTATCATGACGTTGTTTCCAGTCCTTTAATCAACTCCGTATCCTGGCTGATAACACTTACTTTCACATGGGTTAATTTTACCATCCAGCTTTGCATGGTAAAGCTGGTCAATGAACTTAACACCCACAGCATTTTCTTCATCAATACGCTTCATTGTTTCATAAAAACCCAATTAAACTTGGTCGACGTGACTCCCTTTTACAATTCTGTCAGTCATTTTTCTGTGTCATTTTGAGTCAGAACATTATCCATTCTTACAGTCTTAACAAGCCTATCCACCTTTAATTGGTTGTGTAGCATTAAGTGTTAGCCATAACACACAAATACTCAACTCTTTTTGGAGACATCTGTGCCCAAACTGGACCTGTCACATTATTGAATCAGTAAGAATTTAGCAACACCAATTTTTAATCCAACCGATTTATTTGATAGTAAAAAAGCGAGCTTTCGACACTGTGTCTTCCTCAGGCAAATGCAGTGTTCTGGTCTGCAATAGCACACATCAGCACAGACAGTCAGAGATTGCTGATTAGAATGCGAATCCTTACATCTAACCTGCTATTCAAGTGTTAAAGTGGCTAACAATGTGTGTGAAGGGAATCCTGAGCATTGGTTAGAGAATTGTGTATTTTCTCCAGACAGCACAGTAAGTGAGGTTTTTTGCTAACCCAGGCAAGTTACGGGGGTTACAGATAGTGTGTCATGAAGCCAAGATCCCTGTTAAGACCGTCCTCATGTGTGCGGAGCTTGGCTATCAGTCTCTGCTCAGCGACTCTGCGCTGTCGTGTATCACGAAAGCCCCCTTGAAGAACATTTACCCGCAGGTCGGAGGCCGAATGCCCATGACTGCTGAAGTGTTCGCCCACAGGAAGAGAACTGTTTTGCCTGGTGATTGTTGAGCGATGCTCATTCATCCGCTGTCGTAGTGTCTGCATGGTCTCCCCAATATACCATGCTTCGGGACATCCTTTCTTGCAACGTATTAGGTAGACAACGTTGGCCGAGTTGCAAGAGTATGTACCGTGTACCTGGTGAATGGTATCCTCACGTTTGATGATGTTGTCCATGTCTATGATCCGGCATGTCTTGCAGAGGTTGCTGTGGCAGGGTTGTGTGGTATTGTGGTCACTGTTCTCCTGAAGGTTGGGTAGTTTGCTGCGAACAATGATCTGTTTGAGGTTGTGCGGTTGTCTGAAAGCAAGAAGTGGGGGGTGGGGATGGCCCTAGCGAGATGTTCATCGTCATCAATGATATGTTGAAGACTCCGGAGAAGATGTCGTAGCTTCTCCGCTCCGGGGAAGTACTGGACAACAAAGGGTACTCTGTCCACTGTGTCCCGTGTTCGTCTTCTGAGGAGGTCAGTGCGGTTTATCGTTGTGGCACGTTGGATGAGTCGAGCGCCATATCCTGTTCTCACGAGGGCATCCTTCAGTGTCTGGAGGTGTCTGTCACGATCCTCCTCATCTGAGCAAATTCTGTGTATACGGAGGGCTTGTCCATAGGGAATGGCTTCTTTAACGTGTCTAGGGTGGAAGCTGGAGAAGTGGAGCATTGTGAGGTTGTCTGTCGGTTTGCGGTACAGTGAGGTGCTGAGGTGACCGTCCTTGATGGAGATGCGTGTGTCCAAGAATGCAACTGATTCTGGAGAATAGTCCATGGTGAGTCTGATGGTGGGATGGAACTTGTTGATATCATCATACAGTTGTTTCAATGATTGTTCACCATGAGTCCAAAGGAAAAAGATGTCATCAATGTATCTAGTATATAACCTTGGTTGGAGATCTTGTGTGGTGAAGAAGTCTTGTTCGAACCTGTGCATGAAGATGTTGGCATACTGAGGTGCGAATTTGGTCCCCATGGCTGTTCCGTGTGTCTGGATGAAAAGCTGATTGTTGAAGGTGAAGACATTGTGGTCCAAGATGAAGCGGATGAGTTGTAAAATTGCATCCGGAAACTGGCAGTTGTTGGCATTGAGTACTGAGGCAGTTGCAGCAATACCATTGTCGTGGGGGATGTTGGTGTAGAGCGCCGAGACATCCATTGTGACAAGGAGTGTCCCTGGTTCAACTGCTCCATGTGTGCTGAGTTTCTGTAGGAAGTCCGTAGTGTCAAGACAAAAGCTGGGGGTTCTTTGTACAATGGGTTTCAGGATGCCCTCGATATAGCCGGAGAGGTTCTCACACAGGGTCCCATTGCCCGATACGATGGGACGGCCGGGTATGTTTGCCTTGTGTATCTTTGGGAGGCAGTAGAGATCTCCAATGCGGGGAGTACGTGGAATGAGAGCCCGGAGGGTGTTCTGAAGGTCTGGATCAAAGGTTTTGATCAGAGTGTTGAGTTGACGAGTGGTTCTTTGGTCCCCCACATCCCCCACGACAATGGTATTCTGCAAATGGCTCAGTACTCAATGCCAACAACTGCCAGTTTCCGGATGCAATTTTACAACTCATCCGCTTCATCTTGGACCACAATGTCTTCACCTTCAACAATCAGCTTTTCATCCAGACACACGGAACAGCCATGGGGACCAAATTCGCACCTCAGTATGCCAACATCTTCATGCACAGGTTCGAACAAGACTTCTTCACCACACGAGATCTCCAACCAAGGTTATATACTAGATACATTGATGACATCTTTTTCCTTTGGACTCATGGTGAACAATCATTGAAACAACTGTATGATGATATCAACAAGTTCCATCCCACCATCAGACTCACCATGGACTATTCTCCAGAATCAGTTGCATTCTTGGACACACGCATCTCCATCAAGGACGGTCACCTCAGCACCTCACTGTACCGCAAACCGACAGACAACCTCACAATGCTCCACTTCTCCAGCTTCCACCCTAGACACGTTAAAGAAGCCATTCCCTATGGACAAGCCCTCCGTATACACAGAATTTGCTCAGATGAGGAGGATCGTGACAGACACCTCCAGACACTGAAGGATGCCCTCGTGAGAACAGGATATGGCGCTCGACTCATCGATCGACAGTTCCAACGTGCCACAACGATAAACCGCACTGATCTCCTCAGAAGACGAACACGGGACACGGTGGACAGAGTACCCTTTGTTGTCCAGTACTTCCCCGGAGCGGAGAAGCTACGACATCTTCTCCGGAGTCTTCAACATATCATTGATGACGATGAACATCTTGCTAGGGCCATCCCCACCCCCCCACTTCTTGCTTTCAGACAACCGCACAACCTCAAACAGATCATTGTTCAAGCAAACTACCCAACCTTCAGGAGAACAGTGACCACAATACCACACAACCTGCCACAGCAACCTCTGCAAGACATGCCGGATCATAGACATGGACGACATCATCAAACGTGAGGATACCATTCACCAGGTACACGGTACATACTCTTGCAACTCGGCCAACGTTGTCTACCTAATACGTTGCAAGAAAGGATGTCCCGAAGCATGGTACATTGGGGAGACCATGCAGACACTACGACAGCGGATGAATGAGCATCGCTCAACAATCACCAGGCAAAACAGTTCCCTTCCTGTGGGCGAACACTTCAGCAGTCATGGGCATTCGGCCTCCGACCTGCGGGTAAATGTTCTTCAAGGGGGCTTTCGTGATACACGACAGCGCAGAGTCGCTGAGCAGAGACTGATAGCCAAGCTCCGCACACATGAGGACGGTCTTAACAGGGATCTTGGCTTCATGACACACTATCTGTAACCCCCGTAACTTGCCTGGGTTAGCAAAAAACCTCACTTACTGTGCTGTCTGGAGAAAATACACAATTCTCTAACCAATGCTCAGGATTCCCTTCACACACATTGTTAGCCACTTTAACACTTGAATAGCAGGTTAGATGTAAGGATTCGCATTCTAATCAGCAATCTCTGACTGTCTGTGCTGATGTGTGCTATTGCAGACCAGAACACTGCATTTGCCTGAGGAAGACACAGTGTCGAAAGCTCGCTTTTTTACTATCAAATAAATCGGTTGGATTAAAAATTGGTGTTGCTAAATTCTTACTGAGCTCTTACCACCCCAATCCAACGCCGGCATCTTTACATCATGACATTATTGAATCACAGAGGTTCCACACCATCAATGATGCCATTCTTATGATGAGAGTTTAATTTTCTGCCCTTTTCTCCAGGAAAGCATTTCTTGACAGTCAGCATCAATGTAGCTGATTGCCTACACAGTGATCTCCTTGCTGAGAGAGTTTGCTTTCACAAAATAGTTACTGCATTTCCCTACATCTCAACAATAACTGTACTTTAAAAAAGCACTTAATTTGCTTTTCAGACATCTTTTTAAAAAAAATCATTGATGGGAAATGAGCTTCGCTGGCTGGACCAGCATTTATTGCCCATCCATAGGCTGGGAAGTTGCTGTATCAATTGTATTATGTTCTCTTTTGCCTTGTTTTATTTTAATCCTTTCTCCTTTAGTGAAGATAGTTGTTGCACTGGCAACATGCGGCACATCTTCTAAGTGCAAAGATAGAAACAGCAAAAATAGAAGCATGAGTTGGCCATTCATTTTGATCATGGCTAATCATTAGATTCAATATCCTGATTTCACTCCCCCCTTACCCCCCATATCCATTGATCCCTTTAGCCCCAAGAGATGTATCTAATTTCTTCTTGAAATCACACAATGTTTTGGCCTCAACTATTTTCTGTTGTGCTGAATTCTGCAGATTCACCATACTATGACAGAAGAAATTTCTCCTCACTTCATTTGTAAAAGGTTTACTTGTCATCAAACTATGACCCCTATTTCTGGACTCCTCCACATTCTTTCTAAATCTAAGCTTTATAATCCTGTTAGAATTTTATAAGTTTCTATGAGACCTTTTGCTCTTCCAAATTCAGCTGAATACAATCCTAACCTACTTAGTCTCTCCTCATATGATGTGCGATCTCAGGAATCAGCTTGGTAAATCTTTGATGCACTATCTCTATAGCAAAGACATACTTCTTCAGATAAGGACACCAAATCCACATATGGTACTCTAGGTGTGGCCTCATCAATGCCCTGTACAATTGCAGTAAAACATCCGTATTCCTATACTCAAATCATCTTGCTATGAAGGCCAACATACCATTTGCCATCTTTACTGCCTGCTGTATCTGTGCACCAACTTTCAGCGACTGATGCATGAGGTCTTGCTGAGTATCCATCTCTCTCAATTTACACTCATTCAAATAATAATTTGCCTTCTTATTTTTGCTACAAACATGGATAATCTCACGTTTATCCACATTGTACTGCATCTGGCATGCATATGCCACTCACTCAGCCTATCAAATCATACTGAAGCATCTCTGCATCCTCCCCATAGCTCACCCTCCCATCCAATTTAGTATAATCTGCAAATATGACGATGATACATTTAGTTCTCTCTTCCAAATAATCAATATATAATGTGAACAGTTGGGATCCTAGCAAAGATCCATGTGGTATCCCACTGCCTGCCAATGGTAAAAATACTTATTTATGCAAACTTTGCTTCCTATCTGCTAATCTGATCCATCTCAGACAATCCTTCACATAGTAGTCTGCTATGTGAGATCTTGTAGAAAGCTTTCTAAAAGTCTAAATAAACCACATTCACCAATTCTCCTTGGTCAACTCTCCTAGTTCTATCTTCATAGATGTTTGAAAAATCGTTATTTGAGCCTTTGCTATTTCCCCTCTGAATCCCTGGCTCAGTATTCTGAGATCCAGTGTTTGTTATATTTTGACTTATGTTGTAATATGCTTATGAGAGATAGCTGCATGACATCATTTTAAGGGAAGTATATCATGTGATCCTGCTTCAATTTCACTTCAGACAGAACACATCACTCTTATGCTAATCCATGTAAATCTGTTCACATGTGCCTCAAATTAAGAAATAAACTCCTTATAAACGATTGCTGAGTTGATATCATCATTAACACACATAGCAAGTTCCATCAAATTTTCATGACTAGTTTTCCATCCCATCTCTTTCTCCAGCAACTATTTTTTGCATCCATTCATTCCTGATAGTAATATTAAAAAAAACATGCATTTAATTTATCATCCCTTCATCCTCAAAAGCATTTCATTTTTCACCTGTACCCTTTTCCTTTTGTATTTATAAACATAATATGGTTTATAAAATCCTTTAATTCCTTTGGTTATTTGCATCTTTCTTCATATCCTCTTAGCTTTTCTAATCATTTTTGCTTCCTGTCTGTGTATTTTCTGCTGAATTATCGTTGGTGTTATTAATACTCGATTTGTAAACTATTTCTCATGTTTCATGTGATTGAGTTTCTGTACTCATTCAAGCAGCTACAGCTTTTGCTGTATCATTTCTGTCACACTGCCTAAATCTAGACTGTATGCAAGCCACCTTCTACTTCAATACCTTTCATTGTTTATCAAGTCATTTTTGATCTCTTATTAAAATTGACTGTTTTCCAACTTTATCTATGATTGTTTTCTCTCCTTTTAAATTTGTACATTAAAACAAATTATGTTCTGGCTACAATCCCCCTTTTGTTCCCTTACCATTGTGTTTCTTACCCATTCTAATTCATGTCCAAGAATTTGGTCCGGCACTGTGTCCTTGTTGGAATATAAAATAATTAATATGAAGTATATTGAGTGGAAGAAAAGGTTTCAGAGCTAGACTGAAACACAAGATCCCAAGGGGTATTGATAAGGTGGGCATGGGAGATATGTTTCCTCTTGTGGTAAGATCGAGAACTAGGGGCCACTGTTTAAAATTAAGGGATTGCCCATTTAAGACAGAAATGAGGAAAATTATTTTCGCTCAAAGGGTCATGAATTTTTGGAATGCTCTTTCTCAAAATAAGGGGGAAGCAGAGGCTTTGAATATTTTTGAGGCTGAGGTAGACTCTTGATAAGCAAGAGGGTGAAAAGTCATCGGGGATAGGCAGGAATGTGGAATTGATAAAATTCGATGAACCGTGCATTAAGGTTGAGGGCAGGAGGCTTAGAAGGATGTGAAGAAATTCTTTTTCATCCAGAGAGTGGTGGAAGTCTGGAATTCATTGCTTAAGGGGTAGTAGAGGTGGGCACCCTTATGACATTTACATGAGCTCTTGAAATGCCATAGCATGCAAGACTACAAACTAAGTGCTATAAAATGGAGGGTGACCAGAAGTGCACACAGTATTTCAAGTATGGCCTTACCAATGTCTTGTACAACTTTAACAAGATGTCCCAACTATTGTAGTCAGTGCTGTGACCGATGAAACCAAGTTCGCTGAATGCCTTCCTCACCACTCTGTTCATCTATGACTCCAATCTCAAGGAGCTATGAACATGTACCCCTAGATCTCTTTGCTCTGTAACTCTCCCCATTGCCCTACTGTTAACTGAGTAAGTCCTGCCTTGGTTCAATCTACCAAAATGCATCACCTCGCATTTGTCTAAATTAAACATTCGTCAGCCCACTGGCCCAATTGATCCAGATCCTGTTCCAATTAGAGATAACTTTCTTCACTGTCCTCTTTGCCACCAATTTTGGTGTCATCTGCAAAATTACTAACCATGCCTTCTATATTCTCATCCAAATCATTAATATAAATGACAAATAACAGTGGGCCCAGCACTCATCCCTGAGGCATACCTCTGGTCACAGGCCTCCAGTTCGAAAAACAACTTTCTACAACTACCCTCTGGCTTCTGTCAAGAAGCCAATTTTGTATCTATTTGATACCTCACCCTGGATCCCATGAGATTTAACTTTATGCAACAACCTACCATGCGGTACCTTGTCAAAGGTCTTGATGAAGTCCATGTAGACAACATTAACTGCACTGCCCTCATCTACCTTCAAAAAACTCTGTTAAATTTGTGAGACATTATTTTCCACTCACAAAGCCATGCTAACTGTCTCTAATCAGGCCTTGCATCTCTAAATGTTTCTCAAATGATTGGTCTTACTTTGATGTGTTTTTGTTTATGTCAACTGCTACACCATTAACCATTGATGTACATGCTGATATGGTCCAACAATCACACCAACCATTGAATTTCACAATTTGTTTGCATTTTGCCTACATTGGTGCTGTCAGGTCTTTTGATATATGGAAGAAAATATGCACACATTGCAAACTAACCCCTAGGTTGTTTTAAAGTTGTAGAACTCTAGTTATGCTTATTAAACATTGGCAAACACAGTTGGATTTACATAACCATTGATGTATATGCTGGTATGGTCCAATAATCACACGAACCATTGAATTTCACAATTTGTTTGCATTTTCCCTACATTGGTGCTGGCTGGTCTTTTGATGTATGGAAGAAAATATTCATGCATTGCAAACTAAGCCCCTAGGTTGTTTTGAAGTTGTAGAATTCGAGCTATGCTTATTAAACATTGGCAAACACAATTGGATCTACCTGCATTGTGAGGATGCCAAATCAGTCTGGTTGCTTTCATTCTCCAGCTCACTAAACAACTCAGCGGTTCTGAATATTCGCTTTGAGGAATTCAGGCTCGATAGCTGAGAAAGAGAGTTTTGTTAGATTAACTGCACTTTGAGAACCTGTTCTTTGTTGCAAAACTGTAAGGTTTACTTGGGTAAAGGCCCCCTTTGGATCTCTGCAATGCCAGGATGTTAAATTGTTGTCACATAGATTAATATATGCAGGGCATCTTCTTTCTATTGTCTCTAATGTTTATCATATTAACATGCACTTGCATAGTTGCAAGCTCTCTGGGTTTTAAGACACAGCTGTCAGCAAGGTAGAATAGACCTTCAGCGACAGCCTTGTTTCTCTCATTGTGATTATAGCAGAGATCAGAATCAGAGTAAAACTCTCCCTGTTCTGTTTTGCAGCAAATCAACTTAATTTCTATGCGGCAAAATAAAAAGCATGAGTTATATTAAAATTGTACAGAAACTTAGAGTGCTAGTCAGAGTTCTGCTTTTCATTTTATAAAATAGATATAGGCCAGAGTTTGACATTGTTTGGTACTGATCTGGGAGGAGAGAAAACATTTGGAGTGATTCCCAATGTCATCACACACTGGAACAATATTTTGTTTGGGCACGCGCAATATTAAAAAGTGTGCTTGCCGACAATCAAGCAGGCATTTAACCCATTAAGGGACCCATTGAACACAATTTTATATGGCCTCTCTGCTGTTATAGTGAATGGGTAGGCCGATTGGCCAGGTGGTCTTTACATTTTAGCTTCAACCTCAATCCAGAGCGAGATGAAATGACAGGGCTGAAATGAGATTCACAAAGGTGTCTTCGGACTGTGGTCTGAATGTTCTTCTTGGGCACACTTTGTATAGTTTTTCCATTATGGATTTTTTTTACTAGTCTGCAGCTCCTCGAGACGAGTGCCAAGCTGCACCCTCTCTTTCCTTGGTGCCCGCCCTTCCCAGCAACACATTTCCCAGTGTGTGTGTTTTACACTGGCTATCCATTAATTCCAGGGCCATTTCGTACCTACTTCTGAAATTGCCAAGTACACTTGTCTGACAGGCCATAGAGGCAAATGGACAAGTGCAAAAGAGAGTTAGGAGGAGGCTAACAAAGTGCAGAAGATAAAACTGCCAGATTTAAGAGGTTAAAATTGGCTGGAGTCCTTTTCTCTAGAAACGAGATGGCTGAGAGGTGACCAAGAATAGCAGTTCTTCATTCTTTTGTGGGATATGTGTGTCACTGGCTGGGTCGGCATTTGTTGTCCATTAAAGAACAAACAAAAACAAAGAACTATACAGCACAGAAACGGACCCTCTGGCCCTGCACCAATCACGTTTATCTAGCTAAACCAACCACTTATATCTGCATTACCCGTTTGTTCATATGCCTATCAAGATGTCTTAAATGTGGCTAACATAAGTGCCTCAACCACCTCTGTAAGGTTTTTAATGCAGTGCATTCCAGGCCCAAGCCACCCTCTGTGTAAAAACAAAAATCCCCCCACACGTCTCCACTGAGTCTTTCTCTCCTTATCTTGAACTTGTGCTGTCTTTTAATTTTCATTCCTATCCTGGGGAAAAAACTTCCAATTGTTCACCTCTTAGAATTTCATAAATTTCCATCAGATCACCCCTCAGCCTCCTCTTTCCAGGAAGAACAATCTCAGTTCATTCAATTACTTCTCATAGCTAATAATTTATCAGTCAACATTCTGGTAAACTTTTTCTGCACGTGCTTCAAAGCCTCTACGTCCGTCTGGTAGTGTGGTGACCAGAATTGAACACAGTATTCCAAATGTGGTCCAACCAATGTTTTATACTGTTGTGCCTTGCCACATCGTCTGTTTTAACCCCTTATACTATGGACAAATAACTGCGAGTAGATGTCTTATTCGTACAACAAATATTTATTTAAGAGACACAATCAATAATCATCCACCCAACCAACAATAAGTTATCTTACAGAAAATACTAGAGTTCAAATCCAATACAAGATCTTGATTTAACTTTGCGTGAGTGGTAAGTACCCAGGCAGATATTGGCCTTTATCTGTATGTTGGGCTTGGTCTCACTCTGCGTAATCTGGTCCTTTGGTCTGTTCTGGCAGTCTGGCTCTGGTCTTCCTTCCTTCTCAAGTGTGGTGGCTCTCCTTGTACTGGTTGTCACCGGCGATGGTCATCAGTATTGTAGTTTGTTCATGGAGTCAGAGTGAGAGAGAGATTCTTGGTCGCCCAGCACCCTTTAGACCCCATTGGGTTTTACACCCTTTTTGGCCATTGCCAGTCAGTCAGGACTTAATCATCCTGATCAATAAAGTCCAATTGGGTGCTGCCACGCCATAGAATCATAGAAACCCTACAATGCAGAAAGAGGCCCTTCGACCCATCGAGGCTGCACCAAACACAATCCCAGCCAGGCCCTACCCCTGTATCCCTACATAGTATACCCACTAATCCCTTCTAACCTGCGCATCCCTAGACACTAAGGGGCAATTTCTTAGCACGGCCAATCAACCTAACCCGCACATTTTTGGATTGTGGGAGGAAACCGGAACACCCGGAGGAAACCCATGCAGACACGAGGAGAATGTGCAAACTGCAGACATTCAGTGACCTGAGATGGGAATCGAACCCAGGACCCTGGAGCTATAAAGCAGCAGTGCCGACCACTGTGCTACTGTGCTGCCCGGTAGGCAATCTCTGGGTGTGTCAATGTCTGTAGGTGCTGGGGCACATTGAATACACACCTCCCTTTCATATAATGGATTATGGTGTCCCTATGTCTGGTACACAACCCAGTTTGACCACAAAGATTCTTTGACCTTAGAGATGACTCCCTATCCTATATATTCATTCATCTGGGTTGCACCCTATTTATCTCTATCTTTTAGGCTGCAGCTTGTCGTTTTAATTCTTGCTCAATTTTCCCAAATGATAGTGTCCCAGCACTGATCCCTGTACAATACCACTCGTTACAGATCGCCATTCAGAAAAACATCTTTCCACTGCTTACCTCTGTCTTCTATATCCAACACACTAAGAAGTCTCACAACACCAGGTTAAAGTTCAACAGGTTTATTTAGCAGCAAAAGCCACTATCTTCTCCTTCGTCAGGTAGGTGGGGGTTCTATTCACAAACAAGGCATATGAAAACATAAAATAAGTTTACAAAATAATGGTTGGAATGCGAATCTTTACAGGTAATCAAGTCTTAAAGATACAGACAACAGAGAGAGCGTGGAGTACAGGTTAAAGAGATGTGTATTGTCTCCTGACAGGATAGTAAGTGAGATTTTGCAAGCACAGGCAAGTTGTGGGGGTTACAGCTAGTGTGGCATGAACACAAGATCTCTGTTGAGACCATCCTTATGTGTGCGGAACCTGGCGATCAATCTCCCCTCAGTGACTGTGGAGAGCTCTTACCGCTTACATCTCACTTCTATGGCCAGACCAGTTCTGAATCCATCTAGTTAGTTCTCCCTGATCCCGTGAGATTTAATCTTTTGTACCAGCCTGCCATGAGGGACCTTATCAAATGCTTTCTAAAGTCCATGTGGACAACATCCACAGCCCTTCCATTGTTAGGCTTTTTTGTTACCTCCTCAAAAAATTCAATTAAATTAGTGAATCATGACCTCCCACGTACAAAGCTAGGCTGTCTGTCGCTAACAAGACCATTCAGCTCCAAACATGTATACATCCTATTCCTAAGAATCTTCTCCAACAGTTTGACGATCACTGATGTCATTGCCCTATAATTACTCGGGTTATCCTTCCTACCCTTCTTAAATAACGAGACAACATTGGCTATCCTCCAATCTCTGATACCTCATCAGTGGCTAACGAATAAGCAAAGATTTCTGTTAGAAGCCCAGCAATTTCATTTCTTCAGTAAGCCAGGATAGATGCCATCTGGCTGTGGGGGTTTATCAACTTTAATGCTTTTTGATTCAGTTAACACTTCCTCCTTCGTAGTGATGACTTGTTCTAAAAAGTGTGTAGAGAGTGTTTAAAGGGTCTAAAGGGTGTAAAGAGAATGTTTAAGAGTCAGCCATATTGTTTTGGGTCTGGAGCCAGACTAGGTGAGGATGGCAGATTTCCTTCTCTAAAGAGCAATGGTAGTTTCACAGTCAATTCTGGATTTATTAATCAGATTTAAATTCCACCCATTTCCATGGCGGTATTTGGGCCCCTGTGCCTAGGTAGCTGGACCTGTGGATTACAGTCCAGTGACATTGTCACTATGCCACCACTTTCCCCGATGAAAATGACATTATCATGAGTAACTTTGGTTGGGAATTTGGGAGAGACCCAGAAGTGGCGAGAATGTGCAACTGGCTACCACATGGAGTAGTCAAGGTGGATAGTGCAAGTACATTGAAGGGAAAGCAAGATCAACATATGTGGGAGATGAAAGTAAGAGGATATATTGACAGTGTTAGATGTAGTAAATTGAGTGGGAAGAAGCTAATGTGCAGAAACAACTGAGGATGTCTTATTTCAATGCTGTACATTCCTTGGGTGGTATATTTCATTCTATTATGATGAGGACTTGTCTGTTGAGGTAGTATGGGCTGAGATTAGAAACAGGAGAGAAGAGGTCACCCTGTTGGGAGTCTTTTATAGACCTCCTAAAAGTTCTAGAGAGGTTGAGGAAAGGATTGCAGAGTCAATCCTGGACAGGAGTGAAAGTAATAGGGTAATTGTTATGGGGGACTTTAACTTTACTAATATTGATTGGAATAGCTATAGCTCCAGCTTGTTAGAGGGGTCAGTTTTTGTACAAAGTGTGCAGGAAGGTTTTTTGACTCAGTATGTAGATAGGCCAACTAGAGGTGAGGCGACATTGGATTTGGTGCTGAGCAATGAGCCAGACCAGGTGTTAGGCTTGGAAGTTGGTGAACATTTTGGTGATAGTGACCACAATTCGGATACGTTCACCTTAGTGATGGATAGGGTTAGGCATGAAGCTGGGGGCAGTAGTTATAGCTGGGGGAATGGTAATTATGAGGCCATAAGGAGGGAATTAGGATGCAAAGGTTGGACTAGGAAACTACAGGGACTGGGAACATCTGAAATGTGGAGCTTATTCAAGGAGCAGCTGCTGCGAATCTTTGATAAGTATGTCCCTGTCAGGCAAGGACGAAATGGTCGAGTAAGGGAACCATGGTGTACTAAAAAAGTTAATTCGCTGGTTAAAAGGAAAAAGGAGGCTTATGTCAGGATGAGGCTTCAAGGCTCGGTTAGTGCAATGGATAGCTATAGATTAGCCAGGAGCGAGCTAAAGAGTGAGTTGAGAAGAGCTAAAAGGGGACACGAGAAGACTTTGGCTGATAGGATCAAGGAGAATCCTAAAGCTTTCTTAGATATGTTAAGAATAGAAGATTGGTTAGGGCAAGATTAGGGCCAGTCAGAGACAGCAGTGGGAAGTTGTGCGTGGAGCCTGAAGTGATTGGAGAGGCACTGAATAAATATTTCTCTTCGGTATTCATGCAGGGAGATGTAAATGTAGTTGTGGAGAACACTGGGATACGGGGTTGTAAACTGGAAAGTATTGAAGTAGATAAGGAGGATGTGCTAGATATTCTTGAGGGTTTGAAGTTAGATAAGTCCCCTGGGCCAGACAGGATTTACCCTAGGACTCTCTGGGAGGCGAGAGAGGCGATTGCAGAGCCTCTGGCTCTGATCTTCAGGTCGTTGTTGGTTACGGGTATAGTGCCGGAAGACTGGAGGATAGCGAATGTGGTCCCATTGTTCAAGAAGGGAAATAGGGACTTTCCGGGGAATTATAGGCCGGTGAGTCTTACTTCTGTTGTGGGCAAAGTATTGGAAAGAATTATTAGGGATAGATTTATAGTTATTTAGAGAGAAATGAATTGATTGGGGATAGTCAGCATGTTTTCGTGAAGGGTAGGTCATGCCTTACTAACCTCATTGAGTTTTTTGAGAAAGTGACCAAAGAGGTGGATGGGGGTAAGGCGGTTGATGTAGTATATATGGACTTGAGTAAGGCGTTTGATAAGGTGGCCCATGGAAGACTTCTGCAGAAAATGCAGATGTATGGGATAGAGGGTGATTTAGCTAATTGGGTTAGGAATTGGCTAGCAGATAGAAGAAGAGGGTGGTGGTTGATGGGAGATATTCATCGTGGAGTTCGGTGACAAGTGGTGTACCTCAGGGGTCTGTTTTGGGGCCCTGCTGTTTGTAATTTTTATAAATGATCTGGATGAGGGTATTGAAGGATGGATTAGTAAAATTGCAGATGACACTAAAGTCGGTGGAGTGGTAGATAGTGAAGAGGGGTGTTATAGTTTGCAGAGAGACTTGGACAAGTTGCAGAGCTGGGACGAGAGGTGGCAAATGGAGTTTAATGCAGAAAAGTGTGAGGTAATTCACTTTGGCAGGAATAACAAATGTGTAGAGTATAGGGCTAATGGTAGGACTCTTAATAGTGTTGAAGAACAGAGGGATCTTGGTGTATATGTGCATAGATCCTGAAAGTTGGCAATCAAGTCGATAAGGTTGTTAAGAAGGCATACGGAGTCTTAGCTTTTATTGGTAGGGGGATTGAATTTCGGAGCCGCAACGTCATGTTGCAACTGTACAAAACTCTAGGGCGGCCGCAATTGGAGTATTGTGTGCAGTTCTGGTCCCCACATTATAAGAAAGATGTGGAGGCATTGGAGAGGGTACAGAGGAGGTTTACCAGGATGTTGCCTGGTATGGAGGGCAGGTCTTATGAAGAGAGGCTGAGGGATTTGAGGTTGTTTTGGTTAGAAAGAAGGCAGCTAAGAGGAGACCTTATTGAAACATATAAGATGATTAGAGGTTTAGATAGGGTGGACAGTGAAAGCCTTTTTCCTAGGATGGAGAAAGCTAGCACGAGGGGACATAGCTTTAAATTAAGGGGTGGTAGTTATAGACGGATGTCAGAGGTAGGTTCTTTACCCAGAGGGTGGTTAGGGTATGGAATGCCCTGCCTGCGGCAGTTGTAGATGCGCCAAGTTTGGTGGCGTTTAAGAGGTTAGTAGATAAGTTTATGGATGAAAAGGGAAATGTTTAGTTTGGAGGGTCATTGCTTTTTCCTAATTGGTCGGCGCAACATCGAAGGCCGAAGGGCGTGTTCTGCGCTGTGATGTTCTATGTTCTATGTTCTATTACTATGTCTGCCAATGCCCACCTCTGCACCAACACAACACTTCCACACCCCTCATCCTTCTCCCTTATGTGATTGTTAATATAACAGCACCAGATTGTGGGCCATTTTCATTTCATTTGAGAGCTTTAGCTGTTAAGAGTATTCACATATCCACGTCCACCTGGAATGGTCGGACATGGGGCCCAGAGCTTATAGCAGTTCTTCACTACTCTACACCACTACAGGGCATGTATTCATGTGTTGTTGCTAATCATGTTTTTTTAAATGAGGGAGCTAGTAAATTTACAATAGATCGAAGAATGGACCCTATGAGTAAAGATTTGAATAAAATCCATGGAATGGGTATAGAAACTTATCCAATGTTTTTTGAGCTGCAGGTGTTGATTGTCAGTTTGGTGACATCATATAAGGCTGTTGCCAGGAAATGAGCCCAGTAAAAGCCAAGCTTGTCTGCAATGCTGGAGAAACACTCCTCCAAAACTTAGAACATAGAACATTACAGCACAGAACAGGCCCTTCGGCCTTCGATGTTGCGCCGACCAATATAAAAAGCAATGACCCTCCAAACTAAACCATTCCCTTCTCTTCCATATACTTATCAACTAACCTCTTAAACGCCAACAAACTTGGCGCATCTACAACTGCTGCAGGCAGGGCATTCCACTCCCGAACCACCCTTTGGGTAAAGAAGCTACCTCTGATATCCGTCCTATAACTATCACCCCTTAATTTAAAGCTGTGTCCCCTCGTGCTAGCTTTTTCCATCCTAGGAAAAAGGCTATCATTATCATTAAAACTTATCATTAATTGCTCAGAAATGCCTATAGGGAATGTGCTGTGATACAGACTATTGTCTTAACATTATCCAACACAATCTAGTTCTATTAAAGCACCTGAAATGAGTCAGAGAAGTATTTTTGTTGTGAATCAAATATCATGAAATCACAGGAATTTTAAATCAAAATTCATCCGTTGCATCCGTACTGAAAAACAATTATCCAACTTCACCCAACTTTACAGTTCACGGTCTGTAGCCCTGTGAGTTATAGCATTTCAAGTGCAGATCCAAGTGTTTGAGCAATGTGATAAGGGCTTCTGCCCCTACTGTTCTTGAGGTAGTGAGTTCCACATTCTAGGTGAACGTAACCCTCCTCCTGTCTGAATTTTCATTGTTTATATCCAATTTCAATACTCCTGGTTAGTTGATAGCAAGTTCAGTATTGCTCATTCGACTATTTCTGATCTGTAACAAGTTATCTGCTTATTCCTTAGCAGCACCGCAGCAACTTTCATTTATGGAGCCACTTCCAATACAGTAAGACATCAAAGGTACTTCATAGAGCATTATTAAAGAGATTTTTTTTAACCAAGTCACATGGAGAAATACTGGGACATAGTCAAAAGATTTTCAAAAAGATAGGTCCTAAAGGATGTCTTAAAAGGAAAGAGCTGTGGACAACCTGAAGCCTGGATAACTGAATATACAACTGTCAATGTGGAGAGACTAAAATCTTCAAGTGATATTAGAGAGAAGTAGATATGTGATTATTTGGTGAGTATTTTTCCTCTTTAAGCCTAGAAATTTAAAAATTCCATCAGGTGACTGTAACGGGGAGGTATATGAGTAAGATTATAAGTACAGATGAGGTCTAGAGGAATTGATTTATTAAGCAGCAAGTTTATCTGATACAATGAGTTCTAAATATTGTGTTAAATTTATAATTCAAATAATGCATAGCTATAAACAATTGGTGAGTGATATTTCTAAATTTGAAACCTAAGTAGTAAAATGAAACACTATAAAAATGGCATGACAGGTGATGTGTTGCAGCTTTAGCAGGCAGGGTACGTGGGCAATTGTGTGATTCATGGCAACAATATCTACCTAAAGTCACTTCAACTTAGAGTTGATGGGTTTCAGATATTGTGATGCATCAGGAAGGGGGATAGTTACTTTGACAAATTATTCCAAGGCGCAGTTGCAGTCTGGACATTAGACATTCAGATTTATTTTGTGGTCAGGTACAGGCTCTACTAGGGACATGTAATGGAAACCAAAAGATAGCAATGAACTAACCTTGAAAATGTCCAACAGGTTTAAGGTTCTTGAAGCATGTAAGGACAAGCTTAAGCGTGTTCAGATGGTTAGTCGGTAAGCATATGGATAACATTGGAATAGTTTAAGTTAGAGAGTCATCAGATTGGTTCCACTGGTCAGCGCAACATCGAGGGCCAGAGGGCCTGTACTGCGCTATAATGTTCTATGTTCTATGTTTTAAGAGCAGAAACTGCAGAGAGCATGAACTGAGTTACTGTAGCCTTGAAGCACAGGGAGCAATTCAAGTTGAGGGACTAAAAAGGAATAGAGCTGTAATAGGGGATAGATATTGTCTCTGCAGCCAAGGAGTATGTCCTTGTACCAGGATTAAGGGCATCTGAGCTGGAGAGAAACTCGGAGATTTTTAAAGTTTGTTCGTGGGATCTGGGTGTCACTGGTTGGTCAACATTTATTGTGCCTCCCTAATTGCTGTACACTGGACATCTCATTCAGCCACCTCAGTGGGCATTTAAGAATCAACCACATTGCTGTAGATCTGAAGTTACATGTAGGCCAGACCAGTAAGATGGTAGGTTTTTTTCCCTAAAATTTTATAATACTGATTGCATGGTGATCACTAGACTTTCAGTTCCAGATTTTTCTTGATGTCAGATTTCAACGTCTGCCATAATGGGATTTGAACATCCACAGAGCATCACCCAAGACCTCTGGACTACTAAATCAATGACATTACCACAATGCTATTGTCTCTCCCAAGTGTGGGAGGTAGAAGTGAAGGATCTCGCTGTCTTGGTTCACATGGGTATTAATGACATAGATAGAACTAAGAGATTCTGGTGAGGGAGTGTGAACAGTGAGGGATTAAATTAAACATCAGAACCACAAAGTTAATATTCTCTGGGTTATGACCTCAGCCATGGGCAAATTAGCATAAGATAAATGAGATAAATGAGTTGAAGGTGTGGCTCAAAGATTGATGTGATAGAAATGGGTTTTGAGTCATGGCACACCAGCACAATACAAAGTTGAAAGTTGAAGCCCGGGGTGAGCTATGATCATACTGAATGGTGGAACAGACTCAATGGGGTCTATAGTGTGAATATTTCACTCAGCCATTTCAGTGGGCATTTAAGAGTCAACCACATTGCTGTAGATCTGGAATCACATGTAGACCAGACCAGGTAAGAATGGCAGATTTCTTCCCCTAAAGGACATTAGTGAACCAGATGGATTTTATAATAATGCTTTAATTAGTGGGTCGCAGGGTGATTAGTGCTGCTGCCTCACAGTGCCAGGGACCCAGGTTCAATTCCCGGCTTGGGTCACAGCCTGTGTGGAGTTTGCAGATTCTCCTTGTGTCTGCATGATTTTCCTGCCTATATGATATTTAAAGTTTAGTCACAAATAAGGCTTATATTAACACTGTAGTAAAGTGATTATGAAATCCCCCAGTTGTTACATTCCGGCACCTGTTTAGGTCAATGCACCTAACCAGCACTTTTTTCAGACTGTGGGAGGAAACTGGAGCACCCAGAGGAAACCCAAGCAGCCACAGGGAGAATATGCAAACTCTACTCAGACAATGACTCAAGCCAGGAATCGAACCCGGGTCCCTGGCACTGAGGCAGCTAACCAATGTGTCACTATGCCATCCACATTGCTGCATGGGGACACACAGGCACAGCTTTCACACAACATTGATCAGTAACAAAAACAGACTGTATATTCCTGATCAGTAATACAGACAGGTTGAATGTGACCATTATTAAATATCACACTGTATCACTCAAGTTACAACTCCCAGTTAGATTTATTTGCAAATAGGAAATGCAGGCATAGAAGACGCACATGATAATTGATTGAGGTTAATTCCTCATACACCCGTTAAAACAGTAGAATGTTCTGATGGTGTGACACATATTACAGCTTATCTATTAGAGTTCTGCTGGCAAGAATCAGCAGGGCAAATTACCTCCTCCTGTGCTGTACATCTTTCCATGTTACTGTAATTATTGTGCAGTTTTTTTTTTCTGATGCTCCTGATCAGTACAATACAGTGTAATCATTCTGAGACCACAGAGACTGCATTCTCTATTGTACTTTCTAGAATCTCTAGTGAGCCTCTGATGAAAGGTTTCAAAGACATCCAACACCACGGACCCTCTTCTTTCAATATCTGCACACTGGAACAGGTCAAAATAGAACTGGATACATAGAAAAAACCCTTCTGTTTTACAATTCTACCCAGCTTCAAAGACATTTTTTTTTGGATGATTAAAGAGCTACCTTTTGAGCCAGCCAACCTGAAAATTAATTATTGCCATTGTACGTGAAGCAAGGAGAGCAGTCTCCTTTCTGTTGGACTAGCCAATCATGGCAGGAAGCATTGTTGTTGTCTGATCTGACTCAGCAAGTCCCCAGATAGATCTGGATGAAGAAAGATACTTAACCTAAACTGTTCTTGGTCAGGGTACCACCCGCTAACCAGTGCTCGGATGGCATTGCACAAAGCAACTACCAAAATGTTCTGTGTCTCAGCAACAGATAATGGAATTTTAAAATACACCTCAAACTACTCGCCATAGCTGAAATACTCTGATTGGTACACAGCCAGCTGGAATACTGTAGCTGGTATAGAGCCAGATGGAATACCTTACTTAATATACAGCTGTGATATCCTGGTTAGTATACAGCCAGCTGGCATACCTGGTTGATTTACAGCTGGCTGGAATACCCCAGTTAGTATACAGCTGGCTGGAATGCCCTGGTTAGTGTATAGCTGGCTGGAATACCCTGGTTAATATACAGTTGGCTGGAATAGCCTGGTTAGTATAGAACATAGAACATTACAGCGCAGAACAGGCCCTTCAGCCTTCGATGTTGCGCCGACCAATTAACACCCTCTAACCTAAACCATTCCCTTTTCATCCATAAACTTATCTACTAATCTCTTAAACGCCACCAAACTTGGCGCATCTACAACTGCAGCAGGCAGGGCATTCCTTACCCTTACCACCCTCTGGGTAAAGAACCTACCTCTGACATCCGTCCTATAACTACCGCCCCTTAATTTAAAGCTATGTCCCCTCATGCTAGCTTTCTCCATCCTAGGAAAAAGGCTATCACTGTCCACCCTATCTAAACCTCTAATCATCTTATATGTTTCAATAAGGTCTCCTCTTAGCCGCCTTCTTTCTAACGAAAACAAACTCAAATCCCTCAGCCTCTCTTCATAAGACCTGCCCTCCATACCAGGCAACATCCTGGTAAACCTCCTCTGTACCCTCTACAATGCCTCCACATCTTTCTTATAATGTGGGGACCAGAACTGCACACAATACTCCAAGTGCGGCCGCACTAGAGTTTTGTACAGTTTGCAACATGACGTTGCGGCTCCGAAATTCAATCCCCCTACCAATAAAAGCTAAGACTCCATATGCCTTCTTAACAACCTTCTCGACTTGACTGCCTACTTTCAGGGATCTATGCACATATACACCAAGATCCCTCTGTTCATCAACACTATTAAGAATCCTACCATTAGCCCTATACTCTGCACATTTATTATTCCTGCCAAAGTGAATTACCTCACACTTTTCCACATTAAACTCCATTTGCCACCTCTCGGCCAAGCTCTGCAACTTGTCCAAGTCTCTCTGCAAACTATAACACCCCTCTTCACTATCTACCACTCCACCGACTTTGGTGTCATCCGCAAATTTACTAATCCATCCTTCAATACCCTCATCCAGATCATTTATAAAAATTACAAACAGCAGGGGCCCCAAAACAGATCCCTGAGGTACACCACTTGTAACAGAACTCCATGATGAATAATTTCCATCAACCACCACCCTCTGTCCTCTATCAGCTAGCCATCTGGTATACATCTGGCTGAAATGCCCTGGTTAGTATACAGCCAGCTGGAATATCCAGTTTATTGTACAGCTGGCTGGAATACCCTGGTTAGTATACATCTGGCTGAAATGCCCTGGTTAGTATACAGCTGGCTGGAATATCCTGGTTAATATACAGCTGGCTTGAATACTCTGATCAGTATAGAGCCACTGGAATATTCTGTTTAATATACAGCTGGCTGGAATACCTTGGTTAATATACAATTGGCTGGAATACTCCAGTTAATATATAGCCAACTGGAATACCCTGGTTAGTATACAGCCGGCTGCAATACTCTGGTTAGTATACAGTCAGCCAGGGTATGCTGTTTAATATATAGCTGACCAGAATACACTGGTCAGTGTGCAGAGACCCTGTGGACCTGCCTCTTGTAAGTTGTGGCACAGCCTGCTGTCGAGTTCCATATTTCCTGAGCCTATATCTCTTTGCCTGCCTATTTCAGGATTACCTTAAAGGAGAAGAGAGGTGAGATATTGAGAGGCACAGGGTGGTTTTCCAAACTTAGGGTTTTGGGAGAGCGATGTCCCAGCTGCCAATAATGGGACGAAGGAAGTGGGGCCTGGACATGATGTTTGATTGAAAAGGTGGATATCTTGCAGGATTGTGTACCTGGTAGAGGTTATAGAGATAGACACAAGGCAATGCAAGGATTTAGAAATACTAATAGCAGGTCAGCACGGCGCACAATGATTAGCAGTGCTGCCTCAGTCCAGGGACGGGCTTTAATCCCCAGCTTGTGTCTGTGTGGAGTCTGCATGTTCTCCCCATGTCTGTATGTGTTTTCTCCAGGTACTCCGGCTTCTCCCACAGAGCGAAAGACATGCTGGTTAGATACATTGGCCATGCTAAATTCTCCCTAAGTGTACCTGAACAAACGACTAGGGGATTTTCACAGTAATTTCATTACATTGTTATGTAAGCCTACTTGTAACACTAATAAATAAACTAAACCTGTTCTGGTCCCCCCATGCTGATGTTGTGGTTAAGAAAGCCCACCAACATCTCTAGTTTCTCAGAAGGCTTAGGAAATTTGGCATGTCACTATGACTCTCACCAAGTTTTACAGATGCACCATAAAAAACATTCTTTCCGGTTGTATCACAGCTTGGTATGGTTCCTGGTCTGTTCAAGACTGAAAGAAATCAAGGATCACAAACGAAGGCCAGTCCATCACACAAACCAGCCCCCCATCCATTGACATTGTCTACATTTCCCGCTGCCTCGGAAAAACAATCAATATAATCAGAGATCTCACACACCCTGACATACTCTTTATACCTTCTTCCGTTGGGCAAAAGATACAGTCCAAAAAAGATGGAGTCTGAGGTCATTTACTAACCCAGTCAAGAACAGCTTCTTCCCTATTTCTATCAGACTTTTGAATGGACCTGCTTTGCATTACGTTGCTCTTTCTGTACACCCTAGCTATGACTGTAACACTACATTCTGCACTCTTTCCTTTCCTTCTGTATGAATGGTGTGCTTTGTCTGTATAGCATGCAAGAAACAATACCTTTCACTATATACTAATATATGTGATAGTAACAAATCAAATCAAACAAGTGGAAAAAACAGAATTAAGGCGTTGTTGAACTGGGCCCCCATGTGTGATAGTAAACACAGGTGATTGGTTAACAGGGCTTAGTGTGAATGTGGAAAGGGGCAGCACTCTGTGGTTTGGATAACCCGAAGTCCTTGGTGGGTGGAAAATGGTCAAACGGCCAGGAGTATGTAGAATGCTGTAGCCCAGTCTGGTGATAACAAAGGCATCGATGAGAATTTGATCAGCAATTAAGCAGGGACAGGGTAATATTCTGAACTGGATGCTATTTGACTAATGGAGAAAATGTCAGATTGGAATCTCCACTTCAGGCTTCTTGAAGGGAATTTCCTCTTGCGTGTAGATGATAAATCCAGACAGCATTGTGTGCAGGCAGGGAAATCCAACCCAGCTCATGTCAGCTCTTTTCTCCTAGTTTTCACATTAGTCAATGTGTTGTGACAAAGGTGTTGATTCTCACTGCATCTAGGTGCTGCACAGCTGTGAAATGATGTCAACCCATGCATTAAAGGAAAGCAATGGAGTAAACTTAAACTGAGGTTAACACTGGCCTGCAGGCAGTTAACTCAAATATACATTAATGTGCAACATTAGAAGATTAACCTTCTTTCTGTTAAATGTCTCAGTGCATAGAACATAGAACATAGAACATTACAGCACAGAACAGGCCCTTCGGCCTTCGATGTTGCGCCGACCAATATAAAAAGCAATGCCCTTCCAAACTAAACCATTCCCTTCTCTTCCATATACTTATCAACTAACCTCTTAAACGCCACCAAAATTGGCGCATCTACAACTGCTGCAGGCAGGGCATCCACTCCCGAACCACCCTTTGGGTAAAGAACCTACCTCTGATATCCGTCCTATAACTATCACCCCTTACTTTAAAGCTGTGTCCCCTCGTGCTAGCTTTTTCCATCCTAGGAAAAAGGCTATCACTGTCCACCCTATCTAAACCTCTAATCATCTTATATGTTTCAATAAGGTCTCCTCTTAGCCGCCTTCTTTCTAACGAAAACAACTCAAATCCCTCAGCCTCTCTTCATAAGACCTGCCCTCCATACCAGGCAACATCCTGGTAAACCTCCTCTGTACCCTCTCCAATGCTCCACATCTTTCTTATAATGTGGGGACCAGGACTGCACACAATACTCCAAGTGCGGTCGCACTAGAGTTTTGTACAGTTGCAACATGACGTTGCGGCTCCGAAATTCAATCCCTCTATCAATAAAAGCCAAGACTCCATATGCCTTCCTAACAACCTTCTCGACCTGACTGCCTACTTTCAGGGATCTATGCACATACACACCAAGATCCCTCTGTTCATCAAGACTACTAAGAATCCTACCATTAGCCCTATACTCTACACACTTGTTATTTCTGCCAAAGTGCATTACCTCACACTTTTCCACATTAAACTCCATTTGCCACCTCTCGGCCCAGCTCTGCAACTTGTCCAAGTCCCTCTGCAAACTATAACACCCCTCTTCACTATCTACCACTCCACCGACTTTAGTGTCATCTGCAAATTTAATAATCCATCCTTCAATACCCTCATCCAGATCATTTATAAAAATTACAAACAGCAGGGGCCCCAAAACAGACCCCTGAGGTACACCACTTGTCACCGAACTCCAAGATGAATATCTCCCATCAACCACCACCCTCTGTCTTATATCTGCTAGCCAATTCCTAACCCAATTAGCTAAATCACCCTCTATCCCATACATCTGCATTTTCTGCAGAAGTCTTCCATGGGCCACCTTATCAAACGCCTTAATAAAGTCCATATATACCACATCAACCGCCTTACCCCCATCCACCTCCTTAGTCACTTTTTCAAAAAACTCAATGAGGTTAGTAAGGCACGACCTACCCTTCACAAAACCATGCTGACTATCTCCAATCAATTCATTTCTCTCTAAATAACTATAAATCCTATCCCTAATTATTCTCTCCAATACTTTGCCCAGGTGCAGGTAGAATCTATGCACTGCAGGAATGCAGTATCATCGTGTCCTCATACTTTCTGTTGGACTTGTTTATCTATTTCATGACTTCTTTTTTAATGATTGTTTCAAGGACCCCTACAACGCAGAAAAAAGTCATTCAGCCCATCAAGTTGCATCAACTCTCCAACTTTTACTCTAGAACATAGAACATAGAACATTACAGCACAGAACAGGCCCTTCGGCCTTCGGTGTTGTGCCAACCAAAATAAAAAGCAATGCCCCTCCAAACTAAACCATTCCCTTCTCTTCCATATACTTATCAATTAACCTCTTAAACGCCACCAAACTTGGCGCATCTACAACAGCTGCAGGCAGGGCATTCCACTCCCTAATCACTCTTTGAGTAAAGAACCTACCTCTGATATCCGTCCTATAACTCATACCCCTTAATTTAAAGCTGTGTCCCCTCGTGCTAGCTTTCTCCATCCTAGGAAAAAGGCTATCACTGTCCACCCTATCTAAACCTCTAATCATCTTATATGCTTCAATAAGATCCCCTCTTAGCCGCCTCCTTTCTAACGAAAACAACCTCAAATCCTTCAACCTCTCTTCATAGGACCTGCCCTCCATACCAGGCAACATCCTGGTAAACCTCCTCTGTACCCTCTCCAATGCCTCCACATCTTTCTTATAATGTGGCGACCAGAACTGCACACAATACTCCAAGTGCGGCCGCACTAGAGTTTTGTACAGTTGCAACATGATGCTGCGGCTCCTAAATTCAATCCCCCTACCAATAAAAGCTAAGACTCCATATGCCTTCTTAACAACTTTATCCACTTGACTGCCTACTTTCAGGGATCTATTGACACATACACCAAGATCCTTCTGTTCCTCAACACTATTAAGAGCCCTACCATTAGCCCTATACTCTACACATTTATTGTTCCTGCCAAAGTGCATTACCTCACACTTTTCCACATTAAACTCCATTTGCCACCTCTCGGCCCAGCTCTGCAACTTGTCCAAGTCACTCTGTAAACTATAACACCCCTCTTCACTATCTACCACTCCACCGACTTTAGTGTCATCTGCAAATTTACTGATCCATCCCTCAATACCCTCATCCAGATCATTTATAAAAATTACAAACAGCAGGGGCCCCAAAACAGACCCCTGAGGCACACCACTCGTCACCGAACTCCACGATGAATATCTCCCATCAACCACCACCCTCTGTCTTCTATCTGCCAGCCAATTTCTAATCCAATTAGCTAAATCACCCTCTATTCCACACATCTGCATTTTCTGTAGAAGTCTTCCATGGGCCACCTTATCAAACGCCTTACTAAAGTCCATATATACTACATCAACCGCCTTACCCCCATCCACCTCTTTGGTCACTTTCTCAAAAAACTCAATGAGGTTAGTAAGGCATGACCTACCCTTCACGAAACCATGCTGACTATCCCCAATCAATTCATTTCTCTCTAAATAACTATAAATCCTATCCCTAATAATTCTCTCCAATACCTTGCCCACCACAGAAGTAAGACTCACTGGCCTATAATTCCCAGGAAGGTCTCTCTTCCCCTTCTTAAACAATGTGACCACATTCGCTATCCTCCAGTCCTCCGGAACCACACCCGTAACCAACGAGGACCTGAAGATCAGAGCCAGAGGCTCTGCAATCTCCTCTCTTGCCTCCCAGAGAATCCTAGGGTAAATCCCTATCTCTGTAAAATCATGCATTTGCTGCAGCTAATCCAACTAACCTACATATCATGGGACACTAAGGCACAAATTAGCATGGCCAATCCATCTAAACTGCACATCTTTGGAACGTGGGAGGAAATTGGAGTTGCTCGAGAGAACCTATGCTGACACAGGGAGAACGTGCAAACCCTATCTCTGTAAAATCATGCATTTGCTGCAGCTAATCCAACTAACCTACATATCATGGGACACTAAGGCACAAATTAGCATGGCCAATCCATCTAAACTGCACATCTTTGGAACGTGGGAGGAAATTGGAGTTGCTCGAGAGAACCTATGCTGACACAGGGAGAACGTGCAAACCCTATCTCTGTAAAATCATGCATTTGCTGCAGCTAATCCAACTAACCTACATATCATGGGACACTAAGGCACAAATTAGCATGGCCAATCCATCTAAACTGCACATCTTTGGAACGTGGGAGGAAATTGGAGTTGCTCGAGAGAACCTATGCTGACACAGGGAGAACGTGCAAACTCTACATAGTCCTCCAAGGCCAGATTGGAACATATGTCCCTGGCTCTGTTGAACCAGTTGCACTAACCACTGTGCCAACCCCTCTTCATTTTTATTAGTTATTGCTGATATTAGATTCCGCATAAGATTTGGTAAGGGCAGTGAATAGTATTCCTTGGCTAAAAAGACATCATTGCTGAACATACAAACACATTAGGAACAGGAGTAGGCCATTCAGCCTCTCAAGCCTGTTCTGCCATTCAATAATGGCCGATCTGATTGTCATCTTAACCTCACATTCCTGCCAATTTCCGGAGAACCTTACAGCTCCTTGTTAGTCAAGAATCTATCTCACTCAGGCTTAAAAATATTCAAAGACTCTGCTACCATCACTTTTTGAGAGCTCCACAGACTGATGATCCTCTGAGAGAAAAAAAAAATTCTCCTTACCTAAATCTAGGTTCTCCCACAAGAGGAAGCATCCTGTCACATCTATCCTGTTAATAACCTCTCAGAATTTTAAAGGTTTTGATCAAGTCAAAGCAAACTTGGAAAGAAGGATTGAAGTTCCATGGAGGTGACACCTTTCAGGACATACAGAAACCACTTCATAAATAATTACGTGATTAGCCTTCTTATTTAAGAAAGGATATAATTGCATTAGAAGCACTTCAGAGAAAGTGTACTCAACTGATTTCTGGGATGCAGGGATTATTTTATGTGGAAACGTTTTGTATGCTATCACTACTAGCGTTTAGTAGAATGAGAGGTAATCTTATTAAAAGATTGTGCAGGTACTTGTTAGGGTGGATGCTGAGAGGATATATCTATCTCCTTGTGGGTGAGTTGAGAACGAGGAACATTTTAGAGAGGTCTCATTTAAGACTGATTTGAGGATTTTTTTTCTCTCAAGAGTTGTTGTTAATTCTCTTCCTCAGTGAGTAGTGGAAGTTGGGTCAGGAAATGTATTAAAGACTGGGTCACATAGATTTTGGTCATCAAGAAAATCCAGGGTCATGGGACATACAGGAGAGTATTTGTGGAATAGTGAGAACCGACATAATAATAGCTATTTCTGTCGTATAATAGTTATCATATTTGCCTAACACATGAAAGGTCCACAGTTCAAAAGTGGTCAGAAATATTCATTACGTGCAGTATGGTAGCACAGTGGTTAGCACTGTGGGCTTTACAGCTCCAGAGATCCTGGGTTTGATTCCCGGTTTGGATCATTGTCTGTTGGAGTTTGCACATTCTCCTTGTGTTTACATGGGTTTCCTTCAGGTGCTATGGTTTCCTCCCACAAGTTAGGTTAGGTTAGGTTGATTGACCATGCTAAAATTGCCCCTGAGATGCATAGGTTAGAGGGATTAGTGGGTAAAATATGTAGGGATAGTGGGATGGGCCTGGGTGGGTTTGTGGTTGGTGCAGACTCAATGGGCCAAATGGCTTCTTTCTATGCTGTGGGGTTCCTATGATTCTATGATATGATGATAATCTTATTGAATAGGGGAGCAGGCTCAAGAGGCTGATTACTGCTCATAATTCTTGTAGGTTTTGTATTAATTGCCACACAATATCCCACAAGCAGCAATATCATTTGTTTGATATTGAGGGATGAGTATTGACTCCTTTAACAAAGTGGCAGTGAATCTTTCACATACAGAATGGGCAAATAGAGCCTTATTTTGTGGTCTCGTCTGAAATATGGCACCTACAACAATGCAGCACTTCATCAATACTCTCAGGATGGATATGTGTGTCACTTCCACATGCAGATGGTCTCCCTAGTTCCTCCCATTGAGTTTCCTCACGTTTTCATTCATTCCTAAGTCGTGGATGTTGCTGGTGGGCCAGCATTTATGGCCTATTCGTAATTCGCCTTGGGGAAGTTGAGAGTCAGGAGTCAGTCATATTATTAGAGTCATATAGACATGTTTCCTTCCATAAAGGGCATTAACGAACCTTATGGATTTTTTCAACAATGGTTTCATGGCCATCATTAGACTTTTAATTCCAGATTTTTACTGAATTCAAATTTCACCATCAGCTGGGGCAGGATTTGAACCTGGGTCCCTAGACCATTAACTTGGGCCTGTGGAATACTAGCCCAGTCACAATATTACTGCGCCACCAATACCTCCCCACTTGATGAAACACAGGTGTCTCTTGCTTTGCACTTGCAGTGCTATTCACTAACTGAATCAAGTGTGCAAGAGAGCGGAGCTCCTGTCCACATGATCCTCCCATAGAGATACCCTGCTTAACGCCTGAGAGACATGCTGAGGCATCACTCCCACCAATAGCTTTGCCAAGTGATGTCTTCAGACCTACACCATATCCTTTTCAGCTGGTGATCTGAGTTTCAGACTGAGTGGAGCTGCTTGCTGAATATAAATATGGTTTCACACACACGCAGGAGTTATCAGAGTGACACTCAGCTCCTGTGTGCTTTGGCACATATCTGTAAGTATCACCCCACCGCCCTATCCTCTGGCTCCTAGACAGTGCCAATTCCAAGGAGACTGGAAGGGGACTGAAAAAGAGGAAATACTTACTTTTAAAATGCCCTGCAAAAAATAGAAGATGTTTTTGGATTTTTTCTTTACCTTAAAGATTGTGGCACAAAAGTAAATTGGAGCTGAACTTGTGCTGACAGCCTTCCTCTGACTTGAAGGCTAATTAATAAATTGGCGAGTTTGTGGACAAAGGAGATTTGAATACTATTCAGTTCTAGACTTTGAAAGGGAAAGGTGGACACCGTGGGGGAGTTAGTGAGCATTCTCAGTGATTGGCTCAGCAATTTCAAAGAATTTACTCCACGCCAATGAGTTTGAAAGAGTTCATGTTAAGGAGAAGGATGTGTCGAGTGCAGTGTGAAATTTTACAGCCTGTTTGCTCAGCTTCCTTCCGTGTACTATTACTGGCTCACAGGTTAGCATGTTTGTGTCACATTTCTGGCTGTGCTGTTTTTGAGAGGCACGTTTAAGAGAACACAGCAAGCAACTCAACCTGAACCAGTGAGTTTAAAAATAGTACCCTAAGGAAATTAAAGTTGAAGGTGTTTCACTTTTATTATTTAAAAATATTTACAATTGTTGATGTGATAACATCACCGGCGTTCAACTTCTCAACTCCAAGAATGTCCAGGAAGAAGCACAACTCAATATCAAACCTGTTAATCAACCAAAATTGACCTTATTCCATTATGAGATATCATGACAGTAAAATCAGACCCACAATTACACTTTAGTGTGATAAAGATGAAGGAATTAGTTAATAACTCAATAATTGAATGATATTAATTACAACTGATCGTTTGCCTTGGCATAGTTTCAAACACAAAGTCACAATGAAAATGACAGACATACGCGTAAAGCCCTTAATAAACCCTGATCAATACTGATAGCTCAGGTCAATGAATGTCCTCTTTCATGCTTCGTCTAAGGAGACTAGACGAAATAAAGACAAGAAAAGGCTATTTAGGCTTAACTCTTGAGGCCACTGGATGAGCAAAACTCATTAAAACCAATGCTCCACATTTACTGACTCCAAATGAATTCAGTGAGAAGCAAGGAAGTGAAAGACCAGTCTCTATTAGAATTCAGGAAGCAGTGTGTGGCTGTAGGTCACATGGTAAATTAAGCCAATCCCTTTCGTCATTCTTGTTCATTGGAGGGAAAGTTTCATGGAACTCCTCCTGGATTGCCAGTTCAAAAAGAATCCCAACAGTATAGTACAGAAAGTTAACAACTTCAGTAAAGTAATTTTACATTAAACCAGGTGGGAGTAAGTGAATATAAAGTTGTATTATGGTCTGGAAACAGCATTGTTTGAAATAAGATCATGCTGGTGGCAAGTGTGGAATAAAAAAACTCTCATAATTGGATATTTTTTAAGTACAATGTGGATAATTTCAGCAAGTGTCCCATCTGATTTTAATGCTTACATTTCTCCATTTGAAACTATTTGGAAATGGGAGGTTGCAAATGGAGATAGGCTGGTCACTGCAACAAGATCATCCTGCAAAGTTCATCTAAATTGGCTGAAAGAATCACTAAATTCTCATCTTTACCCTTTGGTTGTGGCAACTTAGTCTCTCTGATACAACACAAAGAATACAGGCCAAACTGCGAGGGAAAATTAGAGTATGCTGTCTGTGACATAGTTGATGTGTGATTGTGGATGTTACAGTTTTGACATCGATGCAACTGTGATAACAGCGCGCTGTGAAGCATTAATGCAATGTGAGCTGGGTGTGCTGTGATGCCAGTGCGCTGTGTTGCAAGCACATTGTGATATCGCTTGCTGTAATATCTGCACAGTCTGCTGTTGTGTCAGTCTGGTGCATGGTTGTATGGGCCTGATTATTGATGCAACGGCATCCTAGCCCTTGCAATGTAATTTTTTTTTGTGTCACATCTTCTGCAACCCTTTTTCACACCTGGTCTTCAAAGAAAAACAGACCCTGTCTCTGCTATTTACTATCTTGTCCTTTTTCCTAGTAGCATTCGCATTCTGTGGTTCACACCTAAACTACACAAAAATAGTCAGAATAAAGTAGCTGGGAATACTCAGAATGGCCTGGCTTATATCCAGCTCTGTTAACAGCAGGATTTCTGTGTTTCATTATACCATCTCCCCATGCCACTACAAACAGGGTCATCTTAAACCTGCCAGAACAGCAAGCTTTGGCTGTAATTATCAGCAAATCTGTGAAGCCAGACAGAATATAAAAATGGACCACTGTTCCTTGTAAGACAGCAACGTTTTTAGTCTGCAGGAGTTTGAATTACAAAAAAATCATTTAAAAAAAGAGTTTGAATAACCCAGAGGAATTCTTCCATTAGATGCTGTAACTTTTGATAAAGTGTTTGAGATTTGTAACAAAGTGACTATCCTTCCCAGTGATTCATTTTACTGCTGTGTTATGCAGTGTGTCTAATTCTTTGATTGATATTAAATGTGAGTATCCAGCTGGTTTATTACGTTTCTCTAAGTAGCTCAGGCATGTAGCCCAAGAAGACCCAAAGCTTAATCCTTGGCTTGACTGAATTATCTGCCCTCAGATGAGCCATCTCTTCGTGAAGTTGGCACCAGACAGAACCTCAATTGTTCACTGAACACTTGCCGTAATGTTAAGGATAGGATTGGATTTTGCAGTGAGGCTTTCATTGTCAAATAGCCTGCCTAAGATTTTACACATGAATAAAACCCATTGAAGCATATACCTATATGGAATCAAGAATTTGAGAAGAGGAGGAGAAAGGAAAATTGGTAAAAGGGCACCAGAACACAAAAAAAAATGCTCAAAGTAAAGATTCTACTCTCTCTCTACTCATTAACAAACCAACTTGCAAAACTGTCAGTTCAGTGAAAGAATACATAACACTCTCTACATCCAATATATGTATCCTATTACCAGCCAGGAGCTGATTGATAATGAATTCTGTCTGCACAACATATACACTTTCCAGCATCAACTTGTCTGCCCATTTCATTGATTTCATAGAAGCAATTAAAAGGATTTTTTTTGTTGAATTGAAAAAACGTTGTGGCATTACGTAATGTTCAAGTTAATTTGGCTGTCTTCAGCAATCTTACAAGACAGCCATTGACTGCAGTTTTGAGAGGCTAATGAGCAAAGATTGAAGAGGCTTGGTGTTCTTTTTCCAGAAATGAGTAGTTTGAAATGCGATCTAACTGAGGTCTTCAAAATTATGAAGATATTTGCTAAGTTAGATTTGGAGAAAATGATTCCACCTGCAGAAAAAACAGAGCCTTATGAGTTAATCACAATTAATCATAGAAGAGGCGACACTTCTATGCCCAGCAAATGATGAGAGAGTGGAACTTGTTACCATATGAAGTGGTTGAGGTGAATAGTAGTGACTTCTTAAAAGGGAAATGAGGGAGAAAGGATTGGAAGGTTATGTTAATAAGATGACGTGAGTGAAGTACTTGGATCTGAGGCCACATAGTTTTTTGCAGAATTGAAAATACTGGATAATAATCATATTAATAGTGACTTTGGCCAGGAATCCACAGAGAACATGGTTGCAATTAGTATTTTTTTTATAGAGAAAAGACCAAGCCTGTTCAATCTTTCCTGGTAGGTACTGCCCCTCAAAATGGCTTACCACGTGCTTTTCTTTGAAATGATGCTGTGATATCCTTTCCATCACAGAGGATGTAACATTCCTTTTGGAAGATGTGATGTACAACATATTATTCTGTAGCTAGGCAGCAGCTGAGTTTATATTGACATCATCCCCTGAAGACAATGAAGCCCAATTACTGTCAACACCCAGCAGTGAACCATTGTGCTAGGTGCTGTAAGTTTGTCGATTGATAGGTTTAAAAATTCCTATGTTCACATACAAGCAAATTGATAGTAAATCAGTACCTCTCTTTTAATATGTTGCAGTGTGATAGTCCCTTTTAGAACTTAACTATGTTAGATGGTCTTTCGTGACATTGTTCTAAATAGATTAGTCTCTTCATATTGTGATTATTGCCCTGAACGAGTAACCCAGAGGTTGATTCAGCTTTGGCAGAATGTTGTGAAACTGAGTTGAAAGATAAATTGTGATTGACATCAGCAGAAATATCCGGGATGGTTGCTTTGTTGTTGTAAACAGCTGATTGGTTAAGTTGATGGTAGACCCCTCACTTCCCTGCTCTGATGAAATCAGTCCTACTCAGTGAGGAATAAAATTTGACTACATTGGAAAAGGATATATGTCGAATGGACAAGTCATTCACTGTCACCAATTTTACATTGAACTTTACACTGTTTCGCTGGCTTACTGCCTCCTGAAATTGTTTAGAAAATTGCTCCATGAAGAAAGAAGTCCCATGGACGTTCCAAATAAAAAAATTATTTGGAACGAAAAGCTGTCAAAGTTCAAGAAGAAGGCCCATCAGTAACTTTTGGTGATAATGAGGGGTGGGCAATAAAGACCATCCATAGAATCATAGAGTATTAGAGGTCATAGAGTCATAGAGGTTTACAGCATGAAAATAGGCCTTTTGGCCCAACTTGTCCATACCGTCCTTTTCTTTTAAAACCCCTAAGATAATCCCTAATTGCCCGCATTTGACCCATATACCACTATACCTGTCGTATCCACGTAACTACATAAATGCTTTTCAAAAGATAAAATTGTACTCACCTCTACTACTAACTCGACAGCTTGTTCCAGACACTCACCATTCCTTTATGTGAAAAAATTGCCCCTCTGGATACTTTTGTATCTCTCCCCTCTCACCTTAAACAGATGCCCTACCTTTGGGAAAAGATATTGACTACCTTGCTGGTCTGTACCCTTTATTATTTTACAGACCTCTATAAAATCTCTCCTCCGCTCCAGAGAAAGAAGTCCCAGTCTATTCAGTCTCTCCTTATAACTCAATCCATCAAGTCCCAGCAGCACCCTAGTAAATCTTTTCTGCCCTCTTTCTAGTTTAATAATATCCTTTCTATAATAGAGGACCAGAATTGCACACAGTATTCCAAATGTGGTCTTACAATGTTTTTCAACTCCAGTATTCAGTGTTCTGACAAATGAAACCAAGCATGTCGAATGCCTTCCTCACCACTCTGTCCATCTGTGACTCCATTTTCAAGGACATATGAACATGTACCCCTAGCTCTCTTTCTTCCGTAACTCTCCCCAACACCCTACCATGAACTGAGTAAGTCCTGCCCTGGTTCAGTCTACCAAAATGCACCTCGTATTTGTCTAAATTAAATTCCATCTGCCATTTATCAGACCACTAGCCCAATTGATCAAGATCCTGTTGCAATTGGAGATAACTTTGTTCAATGCCCAGTATGCCACCAATCTTGGTGTCATCTGAAAACTTATTAACCATGTCCCCTATATTTTATCTGAATCATTGATATAAATGACAAATAACAGTGGGCCCAGCATTGATTCCTGAGGCACACCACTGGTCACAGACCCCCAGTTTGAAAAACAACTCTCTACAACCACCCTCTGTTTTCTGTCAAGAAACCAATTTTGTATCCATTTAGATATCTCACCGTGGATCCCATGAGATTTATGCAACAACCTACCATGTAGTACCTTGTCAGAGGCCTTGCTAAAGTCCATGTAGACAACATCAACTGCACTGTCCTCATCTACCTTCTTAGTTATCCCTTCAAAAAACTCTATTAAATTTGTGAGACATGATTTTTCCCCTCACAAAGCCACACTGACTGTTCTTAATCAGTCCTTGCATCCCTAAATGCTTGTAGATCTTTTCTCTCAAAATATGTTCCAACAACTTATGACTACAGATGTGAGGTTTAAAGGCCTGTAGTTACCAGGCTTTTCCCTGCAGCACTTTTAAACAAAGGCATAACATTTGCCATTCTCCAATCTTCAGGCAACTCAGTTGTGACAATCGATGATCCAAATATCTCTGCTAGACAATCTGCAATTTCCTCCCTAGCCTCCCATAATGTCCTGGGATACTCTTCATCAGGTCCTGGGGATTTATCTATCTTGATGCGTTTTAAGACTTCCAGCACCTCCTTCTCTGTAATATATACACTCCTCAAGACATCACTATTTATTTCCCCAAACTCCATAACATCCCATACTTTTCTCTACAGTAAATACTGATGAGAAATATTTATTTAGGATCTCGCCCATCTCTTATGGATCCGCACATAGATGACCTTGTTGGTCCTTAAGAGGCTCTACTCTCTTCCTTGTTACTCTTTTTTCCTTTACGTATTTATAGAAGCTCTTTGGATTCTCCTTTGCTTTATCTGCCAAAACAATGTTGTGTCCCTTTTCTGCTCTCCTGATTTCTCTCTTAACTCTACTCCTATACCTTTTATACTCTTCGAGGGATTTGCTTGATCTCAGCTGCCGATGCATTTCATGTGCCTCTTTCTTCTTGACCAGGGCCTCAATATCCCAAGTCATCCAGGGTTCCCTAATTCTGCCAGCTTTGCCCTTCATTTTAAGGGGAATGTGCTTACCCTGAACCCTGGTTAACACGCTTTTGAAAGCCTCCCACTTACCAGACGTCCCTTTGCCTTCCCAAACACTCTTCCAATTAACTTTGATACCATCAAAATTGGCCTTGCCCCAATTTAGAATTTTACCTTTTGGGCCAGACCTATCATCCTGCATAGCTATCTTTAAACCAATGGAATTATGGTCTTTGGTCCCAAAGTGATCCCTCACTAACACTTCTGTCACCTGCCCTTCCTTAATTTCCAAGAAGGAGTCAAGTTTTGCCCCTCTTTAGTCGGGCCATCCACATATTGAATTTTTCCTGAATACACTAAAAAAACATTTTCTCCATCCAAGCTTCTAATACAATGGCTGTCCCAATCAATGTTAGAAAAGTTAAAATCTCTATTATCACCCTTTTTTTCTTGGAGCTATCTGTAATCTCCTTACATATCTGCTTCTCAATTTCCCACCATCTATTTGTAAGCCTATCTAACAGCCCTATCAAAGTGATTTCTCCCTTCTTATTTCTCAGTTCTATCCATATAGGCTCAGGGGCTGAACCCTCGGATATATCCCCTCTCAATGTGGCCATGATGCTTTCCCTAATCAAAAGTGCAACTCCCCCTTCTCTCTTGTTCTATCTTACCTATAGCTTCTGTACCCTGGAACATTGAGCTGCCAGATATATCCCTTCCTTAGACATGTTTCAGTAATTGGTATAATATCCCCATCCATATACCCATCTATGCTCTGGGTTCATTTGCCTTGTCCGTCAGGCATTGCATTGAAATAAATGCAGTTTAATCGGGACTTCCTTTGCTCTCTGTCTTACTTTTGCCTGATCTGTCTGGTACTAGGATTACTGACACTCCCTTTATTACTTAATATGCTCTCTTTAACTTCAGTTCAGTGCTCAAACTTCTTTTCTGTCTCCCTACTGCTTTGGATTCCCCCTCTCCCCCTGCCAAATTAGCCCCCCCCTCCCCCCGCCATCAAACTAGTTTAAAACCTCCCGAGTGACTGTGGCAAATCTTCCCGCCAGGATGTTAATCCCCCTCTAGTTCAGCCTTGCCAACAACAACCACATTGTGAGAATAGCTTATAAAAAACAGATTTGTACAATACAATGCAGTGTGTATTATAAAATCAACAGAACAAATTCACATCATTTTGAAGTAAACTTTGAAGAATATCATTTCAGACTTTACGGTTACTCAAGATTTATTTGTGTCTTTGTTGAGAAAAATCTCTGATAGGCAAATAAAGGGCTTCAAACTCTTCATATTGAAAAGCAAAAGCGGATTCTTATTTATACAGTCCCTTTTATGACCACTGACCTTTACAAAATGCTTTGTAGCCAATGGAGTACTTCTGCAGTGTTGTTATGTTTGTCATGCAGATGTATGGGTTAGATTAATTGACCGTGCTAAATTGCCCTGAGTGTCAGGGGACCAGCAGGCTAAGTACATGGGGTTAAGGGGATAGAACCTGGATGAGATTGTTGTCAGTGCAGGCTTGATGGGCCAAATGGCCAATCTTCTCCACTATAGGGATTCTAGGATTCTCTGATATGTGACAGCCCGTATATTAACATAAACAGCAATGTATCAATGACCTACAAACCTATGTTCCTGTGGGTTAGATATTGGCAAGAACACTGGGATTAACCTACTGTTCTCCTTCAAAATAGTGCCATTGGATCTTTTACATCCATCTGAGAGGGCAGACAAGGCCTGGGTTTAATGCCACATCCCCATGATAGCATCTTTGACAGTGCAGAACTCCTTCAGTTAGCCTAGGTTGTTATCCTCAAGTGGGATTTGAATTCACAGCCTTCTGATCCAAAGCAACACATATCCACACAATAATGTACAATATCAAAGAACAAAAAAAAAGTGCAGCAACAAGCTCTCCGGCCTTCAAGTCTGCACCGACCATGCTGTCATAGATATAAACATAAATATATTTAATTCCTTGTGAAGATTCCTGAATTTTCTCAATAGCTGCTTAAAACATTGCAGTGAGTTGTGAATAGAGAGGAAATTACAGGGAAGAATTTTAGTTTCACTTGGTGAAAGCATCAAGAGAGCAGCAGAAGGAGGTCTTTTAGTAGCCACTGTCTGAAACAGCCCATAAGCAAACTGGCCAACCTCTCCCACCAGTGGTAAAACGGTAGTTTGGGTTGGGTAGGTAGGTGGTGGGCACAGCACCAATTTTACTATCATCCCATCTTGGGAGCAGATTCTCACCTGTGGGTTAGAATTAGGAGTATTATCAATGTTCGCTTAAGGAGGCATTTTAACAAGTTCAGTTTTGTGTGCTGTTTGACAGAATTGTGCTGACAGTATCTTAAAGCAGTATTCGGTAGTACAGCTAATATTGGGTGAGAGTTCAGCTCCTGAAGTGGTGTGTAATGAATGTTATACCTCAACCTCATCTTTGTCATTTAAATCTGCCAATTCCAAATCCATCGTCTCAGAACAGCTTCCAGCATGGACGCTGCTGCCTTTTGAACCGATAGACTTGTGAAGGAGAAAGGGGATGCTTCAAGTCTCTGAGACCATTTTAACTTTCTCCTCATCTTTCACACCTTATTGTTCCTTCCCCTGAAGTGCAAACGGCAAATTTCACTTCGCAGGAAGCTGTGAAGTGTGAAATAATCTGACTCTGCTCGAGAGCCTTCTCTCATTATCTGGGCACTCAGAGTTCCACCCTTAATGTTTGGGAAATTCCCTATGCATTCTGATGATTTAGTCTATGTGATAAGCTGGCTAATAGTGTGCTTCTCCAGGATTCTGCAAATTAGTGAGCTCAAAGAGGGACTGATGACAAATCTTTCAGTCCAGCATCGACACCTGCAGCTGGAGCTTGACAGTTAGTGGAGTTAGCAAACTTGTTCCTTGCTGAAGAAGCTTCCATATAATACTGTGATACCTTAGCTTGTTATCGTCTCTCTTCAACTGCAACTTCTGAAAATGACAACAGCCCCCATTGGTGGCACAAAATCTGACTGTTGACATATTGTGTCTTCCTTATTGTGTTCACCATCAAACAGAAAATGTAATGCATTAATACAATATATTTATTTACTTTGCAGATAACACTTCATCAGAAAAGTGTGAGATAATGTGAAAAATGATTTTTTTTAGAATCATAGAACCCTACAGTGCAGAAAAAGGCCCTTCGAGTCTGCACCCACCACAATCCCACTCAGTCACTACCTCCATATCCCTACACATTTATCCACTAATCCCTCTAATCTACGCATCTCAGGATACTGAGGGACAATTTTAGCATGGCCAGTCAACCTAACCGGCACATCTTTGGACTGTGGGAGAAAACCGGAGTACCTGGAGGAAACCCAGGCAGACACGAGGAGAATGTGCAAACTCCATCCAGACAGTGATCCGCACCGGGAATCGAACCCAGGATCCTGGAGCTGTGAAGCACCACTGTGCTTCTGTGCAAAATACTGCAGGGACTGGAACTCTGAAACAGAAACAGAAAATACTGCAAATACTCAGGAGATCAGCCAGCATTTGGGAAAGGAAACAGACTTAAAGGTCTGTGTGGGAAAACAATAGAGAGATTTGAGACAAAGAGGAGAGGAAAGAAAAGGAAAGGATCAGGTGGAAAATGAGGAAGGTTAAATTATTAAAGGTATAAGATAAAAGGAAATGATAACTGAACAAATAAAGAGACAGAAGATTGGTCAGAGAAGATGTAAATACAGAATCATCACTGCTGTGATTGTCCCTTGTAAGAGTTACATGGCTTAGCTGACCAATTGGGAAGAGTGATGGAATAAGAAAGACTCTGAGGCTGGCATTTTGAGAGCCAGCTACAGCCATTGTGACTGCTGTACAATTCGTATTAATAAATACCTCTGCGATGACTGATGAAGTCTGTGAGAATATATCTTTTATGATCACTTGCAACTGCCAACCAAAAATAAAATGGGAATAATACGGCTTGAAATAGTGGAATTGAATGTTGAGTATGGAAGGTTTTGAAGTGCTGGATTGGAAGATGAGTTCTTTGAGCCTACATTGAGTTGCACTGGAACGGTGCAGGAGGCCAAACACAGTCAGGTCGGGAAGGGCTGGAGGATTGAAATGGAATCTTGGCATTGTGCTTGTGGACTGAACAAAGATGTTCTGCAAAGCTGTCATCCAGTCTGCATTTGATCACTCAATGTGGAGAAGACCATGTTGTGAACCGTGAATACAGCAAACTAGCTTGAAAGAAGTACAGGCAAATCACTGCTTCACCTGGAAGGAGTGATTGGGGTATTGGATAGTGAAGTGGAAAGCATTGAATTTCTTGTGTTTGCACAGAGTAATGGCATAGGAAAGAGGGGTGGGGGACACAGTTGAGAGTGACTGAAAAACGGCTGGGACAGGAGGTTAAGATATATTTGGTATACCCTGTCCCCCAGCCTCTAGTCTTGCTTTACTCGAAGATTGTGTATGGTTTGAATTCCTCACGTGGAACACTGACTCAGACAGCTGCTGACAAAGGTTCCTTTGTTTGCAAGCTTGCTGCTTGATCTCTGGTGAATGAAGAAATTGGTCCCTTTCCTACTGTTATAGATGCTTTATATAAGCAGATTTTCACTTTAAATGGCACAGACATTCGTGAATAACATTAGCATGAGTAAATCGGGGGAACAATATGAATAGGTTCTCATTTTCTCTCTGCTCCATTTCCTTTAAGAAGTCACAACAAAGTGTTAGATCTATTGAAAAACAATGCACAAGAATTTCCTGGGCAAGGATTAAACAGTTAACTAGTAAACCAATTAATCAGAATGAAGTGTGTAACTTTGTATGGTGGACGTGGAACATATCAGAATGATGGATGAAAAATACCTGAAAAGTCCCTGGCCAGATCTATATTCTATGTCCTATATTCTGGGTCATGTAACATAGCAACCAAGATCACTCTGGAGTAAGGTGTATATGTGATCACATTGATTGCTAATTCATTCAAACAGATCAGTTGAAACTCGAGTGTGATAGTTACAAAAGTGTCAATATAGTCAGCTGATGTTTCTCTATACTAACAAAGGGATTGTCTGATTTAATGTGGCAAGTTTACCTATCATAAAAACTACAGACAAAGGAACTACACACAGTTATATTAGCTAACATGACTGACACCTGGTAGAGAAATGTCAAGTCTGTGGTCAGAACAGACTCATAATATTCTGTTCAGATGAGTGTCAGTGTGGTGGGATCTGTGCCCCCCCCCTCCGCCCAACCACCCACCCTCCCCCAAACCCATTCCAAAGACCTTCCAAGAAATAGATTCCTGGAACCTTTTGATTTCTCACGTTGACCTAAAAAAACCTTCTAAATATCAAATGAGAATTTATATAAAACATCAAAGGCAAATTGGAGACAAACCATTAAATTAGTTCTATTCTTTCCCTCGAGCACTCAAGTGTATAATTACTAATGGGCCTTAGGTTATCCATTTGGTGGTATCTGGTGGAATTTATGATTACCTCATGCAGCATTTTGCAAGACAGTTCAGAAATAAGACATGGAAATTCTGGCTGTGTTTCTATTCTGCTATTCTGAGGGATCACACTGTATAATTTGGATCTAATTATGTATTATTAAATCCCTATTGTTTAATGCATTTTATTTTATCTTTTCTTTGATGGCTGTATGCACAATGTGCTAGTGGCAGGCTATTCAGTTCACTGCTTGTCTGGGAGATGTTCAGTGCCCGAGTGCATTTTTGGTTCTTATGCTTTCTGATTAGTCAACACCCCAAACCCCTCCCGTGAGTGAAAGCTGGGTTTCCAGCAACATTGGAGCAGGAGGATAAAGCCTTTGAATTTAATCATGGCTGATCCACCATTGATCTATCCTCCCTTCATAACACTTGCTAATCTTACTTCACAAAAACCAATCCACTTCAGCCTTTGAAAGTTCCAATTGTTTCGCTGCATTAACAGCCTTTTTTGAGAGAGAGTGCAAAATCCTCTTAACTCTTGCATGAAAAATTTCTTCCTGATTTCACTCCTGACTAGCTTGTGCTAACCTTAGGATAATTTCACTTTGTTCCAGATTCTCTCATCAAAGGAAATAATTCCTCCTGATCTCCCTAGATTGGTAGATCGGGATGGGAGACCGATGTAGGGCACTGTCGTTAGCACTATTGCTTTACGGCACCAGGGACCCAAGTTGAATTCCGGCTTTGGGTAACTGTCTTTGTGGAGTTTGCACGCTCTGCTTGAGTTTCCCCCATGTGCTCTGTTTCTTCCCATAGTCCCAAGATATGTAGATTAGGCAGATAGGCCATATGTGGAGTTACACAGGGTGGGAGCAAGGGTCTGGGTAAGATGTTCTGTCAGAAAGTTGGGGCAGACTCAATGAGCCGAATGGTCTCCTTCTGCATTTGAGGATTCGCTACCCTTGGGAATCTTTTTAACAATTCGCTCATGGAAATTATAGAAGTCAGGTTTTTTTCCAAATTGTCTTTATAATTTAACTCCACACCCCAATGCCATTCTGAAATAGCATTTTCCTGAAGTGTGGTTAAGTTAGCTTTGGAGAAAATTAAAGGTACAACCCTATGTCTGACCATTCCATAACACGTTAGGCTGAATTTTACTGCCTGACATGTTTTTTGTAGGGGCACACGTGTAAAATATGAGAGGTGATGGTGAATCGACCACCACCTTGTCCATCTTGAGCTTCCAGATCTTGGTGTAGCTTGGCAGGAACTTCAAGCCACTGTGCTTTGCCATTTTTGGAACAAGTAAGGCACTTGTGTCAGGGAGTGAAAACAGAATTGGAATCAGAATTGAGGGTTTGGAATTCTATGGCATTGATGTGAATGGGAAGTGATCTCGTGTACATGATAATTCTGAGGGTTTGTGAGTCAGCACAACTATAAGTGCAGGTATGGAATGTTGGTCTTGTTTGTCTGCAATGAGCAGGGACAAGGGATTCTGTACTTTGTTTACACAACCATTCTTAACATTCCCCTCATACTTGTGGGACACACATACTTCACTGCCATGTTCATTTGATTTGGTTTACTATTGTCATATGTATTAGTGTACATGAAAAGTATTGTTTCTTGCACTATACAACCAATGTATACTGTACATAGAGAAGAAAAGATGCACAATGTAATGCTAAGTCATAGCTAGGGTGTAGAGAAAAATCAACTTAATATAAGGTTGATCTGTTCAAAAATTTGCAGCAGGGAAGAAACTGTTCCTGAGTTCAGTTGGGCCATAACCTCAGACTTTTGTATCTTTTTCCCAATGGAAGAAGATGGAAGACAATATGTCTGGTGCATAGGATCATTGATTATGCTGGCTGTTTTTCAGAGAGAGCAGGATGTGTAGACGAAGTTAGTGGATATGGACTGTACTTCATTCATGATGCTTTGTAGTTTCTTGCAGTCTCGGACAGAGCTGGAGCAATACCACGCTGTGATGTAACACTTTCTATGGTGCATCTGTAAACGTTTGTGAGGGTTGTAGCAGACATGCCAAGTTTTCCTTAGCCTCCAAAGCAAATAGAGGTGTTGGTGAGCTTTCTTAACTATAGCGTGGTGGGACTAGGACAAGTTGCTGGTGACCTGAACAGCTAGAAATCTGAAGCTTGTGGCCATGTCCACTTCATCCCAGTTGATATAGGCAAGGGCATCCTCCACTACACTTCCTGAAGTTGATGACTATCTCCTTTCCTTTATTGACATTGAGGGAGAGATTATTGTTTTCATGCCATTTCACCAGGTTCTCAATCTTTTTCCTGTACTTTGTTTCAGCATTTTTTGAGATCCAACTCATTATGGTAGTGTCATCGGCAAACTTGAAAATCATGTTGGAGGGGAATTTATTCTCATATATACATGTACATGCATACACAGAAACACAAAATACATCATACTTACATAAAAGATACATCATACATGCACACACACATACTCTCAAGTGTGAATACGCATATACTCATTTGCAACCTTTTTTTTCTCACATACACGCAGATACACAGATATTTCTTGGCTATGTTGATAGAGACATGCAAGCATATGTACAAACTCATTTGTACTGCTGATCCCTAAGTTGAATTCTCCCATTGTGACTGAATTGTTTTCTGAATTGGGGGTATTCCCACCTTCCCCCGTCCCCATTCCTTGTCTCTATTTGTACAGGACTAGCATTCCCATGGACCGAATATAATCTAAAAGAGTCATTTCTCATATTGCCTGTTGAGAGAAATGTCTGAATGTGACACACTGCTGTTGTAACATGCTTCATTTGACTTTTCAAACTGAGTGATTAGACTTATTACTGGCAATATATTGCTCTCTATGTGAACCTGATTCTGATCGTTGACATGTATTTCATGGGGCCTATGATTCTTGACTACAATGCTTATAGTTTAACACCAGTTGGAGCAAAGTCCGTTGAGAGGAACAAAGAAAATTACAGCACAGGAACATGCTCTTCGGCCCTCCAAGCCTGCGTCGACCATGCTGCCTGACTTAATTAAAATTCCCATCCTTCCGGGGATCATATCCCTCTATTCCCATCCTATTCATGTACTTAGTAAGACATCCTTTAAAAGTCACTAGTGTATGCGCTTCCACTACCTCCACCGGCAACGAGTTCCAGGCACCCACTATTCTCTGTGTAAAAAATCTGCCTCGTACATTTCCTTTAAACCTTGCCCCTTGCACCTTAAACCTATGCCCCCTAGTAATTCTGACTCTTCCACCCTGGAAAAAAGCTTCTGACTATTCAATCTGTCCATGCCTCTCATAATCTTGTAGAATTCTATCAGGTCTCCCCTCAATCTCCATCGCTACAGTGAGAATAAACCAAATTTCTCCAACCTTTCTCGTAGCTAATGTCCTCCATACCAGGCAATATCCTGATAAGTCTTTTCTGTACCCTCTCCAAAGTTGCCACATTCTTCTGATTGTGTGATTACCAGAACTGAACACTATGTTCCAATTGCAGCCTAACTCAAGTTCTATAAAGCAAATAACTTACCAATTTTTAAACTCAGCATCCTAGCCGGTGAAGGCAAACATACCGTTTGCCTTCTTGACTGCCTTCTCCATCTGCATTATCACTTTCAGTAACCTCTGTGGATGTACTACACCACACGGACCACAACAATTCAAGAAAGCAGTCTTCTTTGCCATCTAAAAATAGAGGTCACTATTTAAAAATAAACAGTTGCCCATTTAAGACAGAGATGAGGAAAGATTGTTTTTCTCAAAGGACGTGAGCCTTTGGAGCCTTCTTGCTCAAAAAAGGTGGCGGAAAGAGAGTTTTTGCATGTTTTCTTTAAGGCAAAGATAGCCTGATTCATAATGAGCAAGGGGGTGAAGGATAGTTGGAGGTAGAAGATGGGTGAGAATGCGACCTTATTGAATGTTGGGGCAGACTCGAGACGTTGTGAGGATTCCTCCTACTCCTAATTCATACATATGAAATTAAATGAGTGAATGGATTTTTATCATGGAGATTTTATTTTGGAAGGGAAAATCATCAATTGCAATAAAGAACTTTATTTAATCTTGGCATGGATCCTGAGGCCTTCCCATGTGGATATTGGGTGATTTGGCACAATAAACGTCAGGGCAGGTTGGTAAGAATATGGGTTGGCATGAGTTGGCACTAAGTTAGTTTAGGGGCTATAGAGGGCCATGGAATGGCGACTACAAGGGAATAGTTTGTCTAGAGAGTTCTGGGGGGCAGTATGGCGCAGAGGGGGTAGGGGATGAGCTGGCATGGATGGAGCATGGCGAATGTGTTGGGAGCAAATGAATGTGATGGCTGTTCTTTATTTCAGTACTTTCTTTCTATAGCTTTAACAAAATGTCAATGTACTGACAGGGCTCTTCTGCCCAGCTTGTCCCCTCACCTGGCAGCCCTTGCACTGTTTCTGAGGTCACCCACCATGACTCCCATCACCTGGACCTCAGAATGAGAATCTAATCTTTTCAAGACACGTTTCCAGTTAGGGTTTGTGGAGCTGCAAATTGTCTTGACCTTGTACTCTTAACCCAGGAGTCAAAATCCAGGCCATCTTATCATCCACCCTGTCAAGTCCCTCAGAATCATAGCTTTCACTAATCACACCACACATTCTTCTAAATTCCAGTGAGGACCGACCCTGCTCCACCTTTCCTCCAGAAGACAATCCCTTCATCCCAAGAATCTGTCCATCTCTGATCTGCTTCCAATAAAGAACTTTAATTAATGAGAGCTAATCCCCTAGCAGTATTCTAAGGGCAGTTTCATCACTGTCCTCTTCAGTTGCAGCAAGCTTTCCCTCCCTATTTTCTTACCCCATTCTCTTTGCAATAAAGTCCCACGTTCCATTTGTCTTCCTAATTAGTATGTGCATGCTGACATTTTATGATTCATGAAGAAGGGCACCTAGACCCCTCTGTAACTCAGCAGCCTCTCTATTTAAATAATGTTTTGTGTTTCTATTCTTCCTGCCAACATGGACAATCTCATATTTTCCCACATTCCACCTGCCAAACCCTACCTATTTTCATATTGTCAGCAAATTTGGCTGCACGTCAATGATATTGATCGTAATTGGTTGAGGTCTCAGCACTGATCCCTGTGTTATGGTTTGCAAAGTTGAAAGTGACTGCAAGACAGGTGGAATTTGAATTGGCCGTATTTTCTTCTGTAGCCACTCCAAGTTTCTAAAATCTGTGAACTGGAGCTTAAGTGGCATAAACTGTTACAAGTGAGTCTTCACCTTCACTCCTCAGGTTTGAGAGTATTGTGATGTACTTGTAGGTCGAACAGAGCTTCATTCAAGCCTCATGGAGGCATAAATCTGTCTGGGCCCATTTTCTGGTCTGGACTAAGTGATGCATGCATTGCATTCTTCGAGAGATCAGCCTGTCAATCACTTGACAGATTTCAGAGGATGGACAGCCTTCTCACAGCCTGTGCAGCAGATTCATTCCTCCCTCCAGTCCATCAGGGAGGGAGCTTGGTGTGTGCTGTGAGGAATGCATCTCGTGGATTTAATCTGGCTATTCAACTCACATGAATTGCAACAGAAAAGTCAAAACAGAATGTAATTATGCAAATATTCACTAGATTGGATGAGATGGTTGTCTAATGAAGGAGCTGAACAAATTGGATCCATATTCTCTGGAGTTTAAAAACTCCATTGAAACCTACAAGACTGTGAAGAGACTTGACAGGGTAGAGAATAAAGAGAGCAGTTTCAGGATAAGTGACTATATGGATGTGAATTTTGGAACTGTCTGCCTCAAAGGGTTATGGAAGTTCCATCATTGAGCATATTCAATACGCAGATTGATTGATTTTTGATTTGTCAGGGAAATCAAAGGATTGGAATGGAGTTGAAGTCAAAGATCAGTCATGGAGCAGGCCGTGTTGTCTACTCCTGTTCCTATTCCTTATCTGTTTTTGTTACTAGGCACACATTCTGAAAGAGAGAGAACCTTGAGCGAGATTTTCCATTCAACCCGCCATGGGTTTCATGGCGGCAGAGGGCAGTTCACCATTGGCTGGTGGTCAGATCTTCTGATCTCACTATTGCCAATAGTGTTTCCTGTTGAATGCACCCCTCGTTCCCAGGAAACTCGTGGCAGGAGTGCACTGTCAGTGGGACCAGAAGATCCTGCTGATGTGAACAGCTGGAAAATCCTGCCCAATATCCATACTTGGTGGAGTAAAGGGTTAACATCAAAGCATACATGGATACTGATGCAATAATAATGTCAGGTCAAGTAAGAAAGACTTGGAAGGTAAAGATCCAACTTTGTATAGTGGTCCAATTGTATAGCTATTTGCCATAAATAAAAAAAGGGTTTTGGGCACTGACAGATTCAAGCAGCATACTTTGTAGAAAATAAACAATCCCCAAACTCCCATCTAGATTCTGACCACATAACAAACCACACGCACAAATGACAAAAAATGGTGAGAGAATCAACTAATACTAAGTATATTAACTTTCTCGAGAAAAGAATTAGTTTGAAGGCCATTCAAACCCTTAAACTTGTTCTATAATTAAATTGTATAATGGCTTCTCAGGATCTTCAATCCATTGATTCATCTTGATTCTATCTCTTTACTTAACCAAATGGAAATTTCATCTCCATTCTGAAATTTTCAATCCAACTTCAATTGCCTTTTGGGGAAAGAGAGATCCAGTTTTCCGCTATCTTTTGTATAAGGTGGTGATTCCTGATCTTGGCTCCTGAAAACCTAGCTGTAATTTTAAGACTATAGCTCTTAATCTAGACTCCCCCAATCAAAAGATATAGTTTTTCACCATCTGTTGTATGAATTCCTTTCATCATCTTTAATGGTTTAGTATCTGGTTGGTGAATTTTCAGGATATTGAAATAAATAATATCAAAAATAATGAAATGGAATGCTACTGTCCTACAAGGAAATGCCAGGTAAGGAAGCAACAGGCTAGAGATGTGGCAATGGAGATACACTCTCTGTAGTTCTGTTTGATTACCTCTATAACTCTGGGAGAATTTACAATCATTTAATCTCGGGGATTAAGTAGTTTTGGAGCTGATTTAATGTCAGCACAAGTGATATGCGGCCTTTGGAAGTGATAGATTTGATGTCCTTATCCGGTTCCGCACTTTTTATATTCTATACCTTTTAAAACTGGGCCTTTATGTCAGAATCTGAATGTTTGGCATTCCTCCAGTCAGCTCCTGTTTCACAAACTAGTGGCAGATTCATTGAGGAGATTACAACTCACTCAAAACCCATTCAATTTCATGAGATTAGAAGTGGGCTTGTGGATTTGGTCGAGGAGCCAACCCCTCCATTCTGATCACAGCATGGGTGTGAGGCCAGCATGTTGTTGCCAGTGTAACATGTGGGAGGTCTTGGAGGCTCCTGGTCTCCCAGATGTCCATACCTGTGATCGCTGTGTGGAGCTGCAATCCCTATGGGACCAGGTAAAAGAACTGAAAATGCAGCTTGAGGACCTTCGACTCATTAGGGAGAATGAGGAGATTATTGATAGGAGCTACAGACAAGTAGTCACACCAGGGCAAAGGGAAGAAGGCACATGGGTAACTATTAGGAAGGGGAAACCTCAGGTGATGGAGAGTACACCGGTGGATGTCCCCTTCAAAATAAGTACTCTTGCCTGAGTACTACTGTGGGGGACAGCTCATCCAAGGGAGGCAGCGGTGGCCAGCTCCCTGGAGCTGAATAAAAACAAAAACCTAAAAAACAGAGCAAAAAGGCAGTGCTTATAGGGGACTCCCTAGTGAGGGGGGCGGACAGGCGTTTTTGTGGACGCAGACAGGAGTCGCGGATGGTGATATGTCTCCCTGGAGCTGGGATTCGGGATGTCTCTGGACGCGTCCCAGACATCCTGAAAGGGGAGGGTGAGGAACTGGAAGTTGTAGTACATATAGGTACTACTGACATAGGCAGGAAGAGGGAAGTGGACATGAAAAGGGATTATAGGGAACTAGGTAGGCAGCTGAGAGAGAGGAAAGCGAAGGTAGTAATCTTAGGATTGCTGCCTGCGCCTCGGGAGAGTGAGAGCAGGAATAGTATGAGGTGGAGGTTGAATAGATGGCTGAGGGACTGGAGCAGGGGGCAGGGATTCCGGTTCCTGGATCATTGGGACCTCTTTAGGGGGAGGTGTGACCTGTACAGCAAAGACGGGTGGCACCTGAATCCCAGGGGGACTAATATCTTGGCGGGAAGACTGGCTAGGGCTACGGGGGGGACGTTAAACTAGAAAGGTTAGGGGGAGGGAATAGTGATGTGGAGACTGGGAGCAAGGAAGTTAGCTCCCAGGTAGGGAAGGACTCTAGGCGGGATGAGAGGCAGGTTAGACGAGTGGGGGAGAAGGGAAATGTCCAGTCTGAGGGACTGAACTGTGTCTATTTTAATGCCAGGAGTGTAGTAAATAAGGTGGATGAACTTAGGGCGTGGATTGCTGCTTGGGATTGTGATGTGGTGGCCATGACAGAGACTTGGATGTCTCAGGGACAGGACTGGGTACTACAGGTCCCGGGATTCAGATCCTTCAGGAAGGACAGGGAGGGAGGCAAAAGAGGTGGTGAAGTGGCACTGTTGATCAGGGACAGTGTCATGGCTGCAGAGAAGGTAGATACCGAGGAGGGAATGTCTACGGAGTCTTCGTGGGTGGAAGTTAGGAATAGCAAAGGGTCGGTGACGTTGCTGGGTGTATTCTATAGGCCGCCCAATAGTGACAGGGAAGTTGAGGTGCAGATAGGGAAACAGATACTGGAGAGATGTAGAAATAACAGAGTTGTTGTGATGGAAGACTTCAATTTCCCAAACATCGACTGGAATATCCCAAGGGTAAGGAGTTTGGATGGGGAGGAGTTTGTTAGGTGTGTTCAGGAGGGTTTCCTGACACAGCACGTGGACAAGCCTATGAGAGGAGAGGCTGTACTGGACCTAGTACTAGCTAATGAACCAGGACAGGTGATGGATCTCTCGGTAGGAGAGCATCTTGGGGATGGAGATCATAATTCTATCTCCTTCCCCCTTGCATTGGAAAAGGATAGGATCAGGCAGGCTAGGAAGGTGTTTGTCTGGAATAAGGGAAAATATGAAGACATCAGGCAGATGTTGGGGCGAATAAACTGGAAGGAGGTGTTCTTGGGGAAAAGCACAGAAGGAAGGTAGCAGATATTCAAGGAATGCTTGTCTGGAGCTCTGCACGACAACGTTCCGGTGAGACAAGGAGGTTTTGGTAGGATGCGGGAACCGTGGTGCACGAAGGCAGTGGTGAACATAGTCAGGAAGAAAAGAAAGGTGTATAAAAGGTTCAAAGAGCTAGAAGATGTTGGGGATCTAGAGAAGTATAAGGCTTATAGAAGAGAGCTTAAAAAGGAAATAAGGAGAGCCAGAAGGGGTCATGAGAAGGCCTTGGCTGGTAGGATTAAGGAGAATCCCAAGGCCTTCTACAAATATGTGAAAAGTAAAAGGATGAGAAGAGAAAGGATAGGACCTATAAAAGGTGAAGGGGGAAAAGTCTGTATGGAACTGGAAGAAATGGCAGAGGTGCTTAATGAGTACTTTGCCTCAGTATTCACGGTGGAAAGTGATCTGGGAGGATGCACTACAAGTTTGCGGCAGACTGAAAAGATTGAGTATGTAGATATTAAGGAAGCGGATGTGTTAGAACTTCTAAATGCTATCAAGATAGACAAGTCTCCGGGACCAGATGGGATGTACCTCAGGTTATTGTGGGAGGTGAGGGATGTCATTGCAGAGCCCCTGGCAATGATCTTTGCGTTGTCGATGGAGACGGGAGAGGTTCCGGAGGATTGGAGGATTGCGGATGTGGTCCCTATTTTCAAGAAAGGGAACAGGGATAGTCCTGGAAATTACCGACCGGTGAGTCTGACCTCAGTGGTTGGTAAGCTGATGGAGAGGCTTCTGAGGGACAAGATTTACGAGCATTTGGAGAAGGTTAGGTTGATTAGAAATAGTCAGCATGGTTTTGTAAAAGGCAGGTCATGCCTTACAAGCTTAATTGAGTTCTTCGAAAATGTGACTGAACACATTGACGAAGGAAGAGCAGTGGACGTGGTGTACATGGACTTCAGCAAGGCATTTGACAAGGTCCCCCATGCAAGACTTCTTGAGAAGGTGAGAGGGCATGGGATCCAAGGGGCTTTGGCCTTGTGGATCCAGAACTGGCTTGCCTGCAGAAGGCAGAGGGTGGTTGTGGATGGCTCTTTTCTGCATGGAGGTCACGGTCACCAGTGGAGTGCCCCAGGGATCTGTTCTAGGACCCTTGCTGTTTGTCATTTTCATAAATGACCTGGATGAGGAAGTGGAGGGATGGGTGAGTAAGTTCGCCGATGACACGAAGGTCGGTGGTGTTGTGGATGGTCTGGAGGGATGTCAGAAGTTGCAGCATGACATCGACAGGATGCAAGACTGGGCGGAGAAGTGGCAGATGGACTTCAACGCGGATAAATGTGTTGTGGTCCATTTTGGCAGATCCAACGGGATGAATGAGTACACTATCAAAGGTAGGAGTCTTAGCTGTGTGGAAGAGCAGAGGGATCTTGGGGTCCGGGTCCATAAGACTCTCAAATCGGCCTCCCAGGTGGAGGATGTGGTTAAGAAAGCTTACAGTGTACTGGCCTTCATTCATCGAGGGATTGAGTTCAGGAGTCAGGAGGTAATGCTGCAGCTTTATAGGACCCTTGTCAGACCACACTTGGAGTACTGTGCGCAGTTCTGGTCGCCTCACTATAGGAAGGACGTGGAAGCTATTGAAAGGGTGCAGAGGAGATTTACAAGGATGTTGCCTGGATTGGGAGGCATGCCTTATGAAGACAGGTTGAGGAGCTGGGACTGTTCTCCCTGGAGAGACGAAGGTTGAGAGGCGACCTGATAGAGGTTTACAGGATGTTGAGAGGAATAGATAGGGTGGACTCTCAGAGACTATTTCCCAGGGCTGAAATGGTCGCGACGAGAGGGCACAGATTTCAGGTGCAGGGAAGCAAGTACAGAGGGGATGCTAGGGGAAAGTTTTTCACTCAGAGGGTGGTGAGTGAATGGAATAGCTGCCGTCGGTGGTGGTCGAGGCGAACTCGCTGGGGTCTTTTAAAAGACTTCTGGATGAGTATATGGGATCCAATGGGATTGGGGGTTATAGATAGGTCTATGGCTGGGTAGGTTTTGATGTGTTCGGCACAACTTGTGGGCCGAAGGGCATGTTTGTGCTGTAGTGTTCTATGTTCTATGTTCTAAAAGGACGAAAGGCATGCCTCTCGTTAGCAACTTTCAAGACTTCAGAACAGCTCAGAATGTTTTCCCAGCCAGTGAAATATTTTTAAAATGCAGTGATTTTTGTAATGGGGAACACATGGAGCCATTTTGTGCACAGCAAACTCCCACACACTGTAACATTAGAGAATTTATGTTTTATTGATGTTGGTTGAGAGGAAATATTTGCCAGGCACTGGAATAATTTAAGTGCAGAAGTAAAATACTGCACATACTGAAAATTTGAAATAAATACATAAAATACTGGAAACACCCAGTAAGTCAGGCAGCATCTATGAAGAGAGAAACATGGAAGAACAATTCAGATCACTGACCAGTCATCATTGGGATAATGCCCCTCGTCATCTCCCAATTCTCGGCACACTATTTTTGATGTCTGTCTGAGAGAGCAGATATGGGCCTTTGTTTATCTTACCCAAAGATGAAAATGGGGACAGGGTGGGGGAGTATCTTCGTGGAAACTTCCTGAGGGATGCAGGTTACTCAGTCACAGCTCGGTAGTATCGCGGTTAGCACTCTGCCTCACAGTGCCAGGGATCCAGGTTCAATTCCTGGCTCGGTTATTGTCTTGTGTGGAGTTTGCACATTCTCCCCATGTTTGTGTGGGTTTCCTTCCACAGTCCAAAGAAGTACAGATTAGATGGATTGGCCATGCTAAATTTCCCCTTAATGTCGAAATTGAGTTGGCATGAAGCTAAATTGGTTAATGCCATATCCATTTGAATTGATCAAGGGGCTGAGGGTAATGGCTTTAATGTTGATCCAGTCTTTAAAGTAAACCCAAAGCTCCATCTCAACCAGAGTGCCGTTGTAATAACTGGAGGTGACTCATTGTGACTCCAACAACAAAAAGGGTTTTTAAACTATGGCTGGAATTCTCCAGCCATTTCCCATCTGCGGGATTCTCTGGTCCCGCTGCAATCAATGGAGATTTGACTGAAAACAAACTTCTCCATCCTTATGTGCAGTGGTGGTAGGGTGGGACCTCTTGGAGGATTCTGGCTTATGATAACTATTTACACTCTAAAGGTCTGACAGAACTATTGCATAGGTCTGCTCTCTTCTGCACCTTAGTTCCAATGGAACTCCTCCCAATCTTTAGGACTTGCCACACTGCACGTAAGGATTCAGTCAAATCTCCATTCGTTGTAGCAGTAAATGGCTGAAGAATTCCAGTCATAGTTTTAAAAACTATGCGTTGTTATTTTGCTCACGATTGGCTTGGTTCCTTGTGCCTCCATCCAATAGGCCTGGCCCAATCAAGTAGCTTGCAAAAGATTGTCCCTTAAAGTGGCCCACATTTCCACAGCTGACATATTCAATGCGATTGTAATTCACTTTGGTTTTTCTGAAGGTTTATTCTTTACACCCTGTTATTGTCTAATTGTTTCCTTCTCTCAATGTCTGTCATGACTTGGTTGGTAGCACTCTTACCATTGGGTCAAATGGTTCTGTGTTAAAGTCACACCCCAAGACTGGAGCTCAAAATCAAGGTTGACCCTCCAGTCAAGTCCCTAAGGAGCACTGTTTTGCTGAAGGTGCAATCTTTTGGTGTCAAGTGGACGTAAAAGATTCCATAGCAGTACTTTGAAGAAATTGTTTCTTTATTTTTGAAAATATTGTTTCGGCCAGTATTGATGCTTCAATCAACATAACTGGTCAGCATCACTTTGCTGTTTGTCGGAGCTTACAGTACGCATATTGGCTGCTGATTTCCAGCATTTGAATTGTGACTACCCTTCAAATGTACTTCATACAACTTTTAGAAATGGCATAATGATGCTGTATATCTTTGGACAGGTTGCCTTAAATGAGTAAAAAAAGATAAAACTTTTTGAAATGTTCTATGAGAAAAAAACAATAGCTGTCAAAATCCAGTGACTGACTATCCATCTATCACCATGCAGTCTGAGCAAGTGCAGTCACTGTTACCCGTTGCTCTCTTGTCATTATTGTCTTTTATCTTGTACCAATTAAAATGTAAAATACTGTGATTAGGATGCTTTCAACTCACTTACATTCCATTAATGTTCCCTTCCATGGGCTGATCCAGAAAATGCAGAAAAAATATATTGGACCATAATTTGCTGTCAAAATAATGATGAGGCTAATGGCACACAGTTAATAGTATGAAAATCCTGGAGTAAATAACGTAAAAATCCAAAAGTTATTGTCCAAGATGCACTTTTCGGCCATTAATTTTGTGAAAATGGCAACTTGCTGCCTGAAATAAAAATATTGCATTTGATCTTGGATTTGAGCTAATCTTGTCAAGAGAAAGTTAATTGTTATTTATTTCAACCTAAGCACTCTTTAACTGTTCGTGGCACCAAAGTATGAACTCTCATTCCTTCAGGCAGCAATTGTTGTTGGAGATTTCAACAAGGCAAATATAATTTTGCTTTACCTTGTCATTTTCTTTTTTTCTCTGTCACACTCCAATATTTCTTTTGGTCTCTTTATTCCTCTATCTGTATGTGATTTGACATACAATTCACCCACTCAAATTTATTAACCATATTATTTATTAACAAGACTTCAGACTGGTTAAGGAAAAACACAAGTCATCTGTCCAGTTCATGTAGCTGGCTAGTTTCCTTCAATGCGCAGTTACTAGTTTGCACTTGTGACAAAATATTGTTGTGTTTAAAGGACAAGGTCAGGCCGAATTAATATCGTCCCGGGCATCAAACTGTTAACTGGAATAAAAAAATACATTAATACATTGTACACTAATGTTCCCTTCCATGGGCTGATCCAGAAAATGCAGAAAAAATATATTGGACCATAATTTGCTCTCCAAAGATGTGCAAGTTAGGTGAATTGACCATGCTAAATTGCCCATAGTGTGAGGGAGATTGAAAGGTAAATATGCGGGGTCACAGCAATAGCTGTGGTTGTGGATGGTGCAGACTCGATGGGCCAAACGGCCTCCTTCTGCACTTAGCGATTCTATGATTAGTTAAGAAAAATGCATCTGCCAAGTATTAACCAAAAATTACAAAATCTGTGATTTTACAAAATGGTTGTAACCTTTTTCCACCTGCTCCTTTAGATCAGAGCATTAACCAGCTTCCCTTTAACACCTTTTTATTCTGGGACAAATTGCAATCCAAACATCAGCAACTTTCACCGGCTAGAGATCTCATTAGCATATGTAATTAGGCTCCCTGTCCAAATGAGCTGAACTGAAATGCAGTGGCACATTGACAGTGGACAGCAGGATGGTATGCAGGATCATCAAAAGCTGAGCAAAGGAACTCAGTGTTCAATTTCTCGATCCTCGCTTGCGTAGATGTATTTGGCAGTTCAGGTTTCTGAGACATAAGGGAACTTAACTGTGTAATTCTATCAACCATAGATCACATTAACCAAATGACCCTGACAACTGGCGATTTGATAAACCAATGCAGGAAGGGATGGATCTTGTGCCAGGAGACAGAAGTTGAAGCTGGCACCCTGGACTTATCTAGGAAGCTGCTGCAGTGGGAATATGACAGATGTGAGATTTGGCAAGATCCATCCATGCCTAAACGTTCTTTGCAAACTAAATGCTGATGAGTTACAACGTGATGCACTAAAGACAGTTGATACTAGAAATACTCAGCAGCTCTGAGTTATCAACTAGAAACCACGGGCAGGATTTTCCACGTGTCTCTGTGTGTTTTTTGCAGCGGTAGAGGTGGCCCACCATTGACCGGCGGCACAGTCTTCTGGTCCTGCCAATGTCAGCGGGATTTGCCGTTGAATGCACCCCTTGCCTTGTTTCTGTCTCCACAGATGCTTCTCTCTTCGCAGATGCTGCCTGACCTGCTGAGCTTTTCCTGCTTTTCAGTATTTTTTTATTTCAGATTTCCAACATCTGCAGTATTTTGCTCATACAATGTGCCGTTTGCTATATTGCAATCATAGCTTGCTGAGGGAAATTCCTAAAGCTCTTTAACATTAGGGTTTTCCTCACCTCACGTGTCATTGTGTTGTAGACTGACATAGATTGATTGTCATGATTGATGCATTTGAACAGAAGCTATACTAGTAGAATAAAACAACGTAGGGTGGAGGAGGCTCATGTGGATCTTAAGCACTGGGGTAATCCATACAGGCTTTTCTGTACAGTAGATTCAATGTAATTGAATAATGAATTAACCATCCCATTATCATAGTATCATGTGACTACCAGGATGGTCAAAATAGAAAGACCTTGTTTTTTTTTTATCCAGCGATTCCTATTTAATTGTTGACCGCACTTAACTAAGTAATTCCACCGATGAATAATTGCAATTAAATTCCTCCATCAAACAATCTATGATGAAGTGCTAACCAGAAGGCGATTACAGCCAACAGCTTCCACTTTATCACTCTGCTATAGTTAAAACTTTGCTTAAAATAAGAAACAACACTTAACCTGTAACAGATTCTCCTGCTTCACATTCTTTAGTCTACTTGTAATTGTGAAGGTTGCATGAATAATACAATTAATTACATTGAACTTTGATTAATTCACTTGGTGTGAGTCAAACAGTGGAAATGAACAGTTTGTCTGTGACCTCAGTACAAATATGAATTAATAGGGTCAGCATTTTATAGGGAATTAATTTGAAAAAAAATTGCACAGTGGAAGACATTTTGGTTTTATACATAAGCTGGACTCAAATTGCCTTCTCAATGAGGGAGCTGTCAATGCTGCTAATGAATTAATTTTCAAAATCAGTATAATTTTATTGCAAAATCCCAGGATTAAACTACTGACGAAGCAATCTTAATTATCCGTGAGTTCAGTTGGGATTCAATTAAACCTGAAGCTACTGAGAGATGATTTCAGAGCACCTGTCGGTTGTTCCTGCAGCCTGGGCTTCATTTTGAATTTATCAAACATTTCCTCACAATATAAATGCTTGCCTGCTTTAATTTTTCCATTAAATTGAGAACTGACTAACAATGAGTTGAACTGGCAGTAACAGAAGACAGCAGGCATTGCATTTGCTTTTTCCTGAAACTGGCCAAATCTCCAGGTGGAAGTGAATTCATTGGCTTAAGCTGTCAGGTCATTGTGGGAGCCGAGCAGTGGGAATTGTCTGGGATGGTTGGTGATGTGACAGCACTCAAACTAGTGCTGCAATGCATTTGCGTAATCATTGCAATTGGATAGGGATACAAAGCACATTATTAGTGAGGGCAAAAGATTCAACAGTGACAAGGAATAATGAAAAGTTTATGCCACAACAGGGCAACATATGAGGCCTAATGCTGATTTTCTGAGGATAATTAATCACAGAGCAATCGACCGATATTCAGAAAGTGATTACAAAACGAATGAGTTCTATAACTAATACATTCTTACCATTTTGCCTTCTCCGATGCCAACCACAATATACCATATATAGATATGTACAGGTATACCAATATACCTTTTTTGTTAATGACACTATCCCCAGGATTTGTCAGTCACACATCTACTTAGGTAGATTGAGTTGCTGATTGAATTTTACAGAGAAGAATGAAATAAGGTACAAAAATGGCCTCAACTCAAAAATGGAATTGCTTCCCCTTCCTCCAGAAGCTGTTTTATAAATTGGGTTGTACACTGTGAATTTACAGCCTGAAATGAAAAACATTTAATTAATAAATGAGAAACTCCAACAATAATAAGAGTAACAACCCTCTCATCTCACACCATGCCATCCATACGACCCTCCCACTATATAGCACTTCCCATTGTCCCCAATCTCTCCGCATCCCAGCAAAAGCCCCAAACACTTCTGCCCCTCCAAAAGCTCCTGACCTCCCACACCTCTGTAACAGCCTCCCAGTGTCTCCCTCACCCCTCCAACACTCCCAAACTTACTATTTCACCTCTGTATTGAATCAGTGGGCCTTTCAAAAGTGCCAGAACCACTAAACGGCTTGAAGGTTAGAAGCAGCAGCACACCACCTCTGTGAAATTGACTTGACAGACCAGCTTTATAAAATTTCAGTATTCAGCCTGAAGCTTCCAATCTTTTTAAGTCTGTTTCCCAAGTCTGCAGTTCTGCCACTGACAATTCAGACTGGGGGTCATCATGAGACTTCATTTAGAGCAAACGGCCATTCTCCCATCTTAGCCCCGGGTTCTGGTGTTTGGAACAGGCTTCATCTCCCTGTTTTGAGCTCTAAACAATATAATGTTGGTTTGAGGGGTAAATATTGATCTGCACAGCAAGATAACTTCCCTGCTCTTTTTCAGAATGGTGAAATGGAATCATTTATATGTTCAGCTGAGCGAGTGTAGAATCCCTACAGTGCAGAAGGAGGTCATTCAGCCCATCAGTTCTCAACTTAATGGAAAAATTAAAGCAGGCAGACATTTATATTGTAAGGAAATGTTTGATAAATTCAAGATGAAGCCCACCATTCTAAAAAAGAGCAGGGAAGTTATCTTGCCATGCTACTGTGCCACAATGGGGTCTCAGTTTAAGAGATGACACCTCCAAGTGTGCAGCACTCTCTGGGTGCTACACTGAGTGTATCAGCTGGATTATGTGCTCAAGTCTCTGGAGAGGCAGCTGCAGATCTTCCTTCAAGTGTCCCTCCTTCAAACAGAGGAGGAGAAAACATGAATATAGGTCTTCTGGGGACAATAAAACTGCCTTCTGTGCTTGTTTCAACCTGGAAAGGTTTCACATTATCTATTTATGCAACAAGGATTACAATGATTTCTTTGCATGGAATACCCAGGAGGACAGAGTTTATGACAATAAACATGGGTTTCAATGAAATATTTCAAGACTCACTAAATGCCACTGATTTGCCAGACAATTATCCTCCCTCCTAAAATGTCGGCGTAGTCTATATATTTTGTACAGATGTCATTAAAACAAAATTAGCTTCCCTGTATTTTCCTCAGCAGTTGAGAAGCAGTGCTTATTGATTTGAGGCAAATTAACATTAATTGCCTGCTGAAAACAAACAGTTCAATTGCAAGGCAAATAAATAAATAAAAGATTGTGCCGGCTGCAAACTCCATGATTAATTCCATTATGTGGATGAGAAAAGACATTCCTGTTGAAACAGCCCGCAGCATAATTCCTTGTTACATCGTAAAAATCACATTAATGCTTGCAAACGATATGGAGTGCGATTATTGCTGTCATTGCAGGAATAAACTTTAAGTGGAGCCAGATAATGTTTCTTAATGAGTGGGTAGCCAATGAGTGATGTTAGTTATCACCTGCTAACCAGATTGGGAGATACCCAAATATCCGATTGCAGAGCTGGGGATTATTTTGTGATAATCGATGGTGATAAGCAATCATTGACTAGCTACTGCTCAATATTTTATTCTCACGGCTACAGTTAATGCAAGGAATATAAAAGGAGCAAGAGGTTCTCGCTTGAACCTTCAAAAGTTACCTCAGAAACCCCACTCCTGTTAAGGACTTACTTCAGCATATTAAATACTCTATTATGTTCTCTAGTCCCCTCTCTGTTCTCTCTAACTCCCTCTTCAACTCCCCAGATCTCCCTCACGCCATACCTCTTCTTGTTCTTAAAACTCCCTTCCTACCCATTAGTGAATAATAGATTAAGGCTGTGACTCTCTGACATTATTCCAGATCTTAGAATTGATTCTGGATTCTTTTCTTTCAGCACTGAACCCAGAATTGCTGACTGAATGAAACAGATGTTTGACTTTTGACCTAGGGTGACACAGCAGTAAGCACTGCTGTCTCACAGTGACAGGGACCTGGGTTCAGTTCTGGCGTTGGGTTCCTCGTTTATGTGCAATTTACATGTTCTCCCTGTGTCTGCGTGGGTATCCTCTGGGTGCTCCAGTTTCCTCCCACAGTTCAGGTTGGGTGGATTGTCCATGGTAAATGCATAGGTTTGGTTACAAATTGGTTTGGAGGGGGGCGGGGAGCGCGTGGGATGTGGGGAGCTGTGTAAGACACTTGCTCAGAGGAGCTCAACAATTAGCTATTGGGAAACAAGAGAGTACCAGTTTGGCTCAGTTGATAGCACTCTTGCCTCTGAACATGAAAGTCATGGGTTCAATCCCATTTCTTGAACTTGATGATTCTCCTTCAGTACAGTTCCCCACAATTATCAGCGTTCAAAAATGCAGCAGCATCAGAACCTCCATAATTGTCCAGGAGTACTAAAGAAACTAAACATTAATCCAACGGACACTCCTGTCAACAAGCCAAGAGAACAGTCATGTGAATATTTGTGTTTTTTAAAAATATTTTGTTTGGGCTTCTTTTGTTTTCTATTTGTAAAGGTATTGCAGACTAATGGAGGAAAATGCAGAAACTTGAAGATAGGAGGTCACTCACGTTGCAACCGTCTTTATCATGAGCCAGAATGTTCACACTAACTGATAATCAAAATATTGTAGATACTGGAAATCTGAAATAAAATGCATGTGTGGAAGACAGGGTTTCGGAGCGAGGTCTTCTGTCCTCCCCTCAGTTTATCTTGGTGGCAGGATGCAGCATGCTGTTCACTGGCAGTGGGACTCTCTGGTACCCCTGTTGTCAATGGGAATTCCTATTGAAGTCAGTCCATGTTACTGGGGAACGTGAGGCAGGGTGTTGACCACTGGTGGGACCAGAGAATTCCGTTCTTGTGAATGGCTAGAAAATTTCGATCAATGCTTCATAGTCTTTCTTCTGAACTTGACACACAGTTTGACAATTTTAGACTAATCTTTGTGACTTTTGGTTTCCTCTTCTTTGCTCATTTTGGCTTTTCTCTTATTTTCATTCAGCCAGCTGCATACCTGCTCCAGGCATGTTTTCCCCCCTTATTTCATTTTTTTGCTCCATCACCATTCCCTTTGGCCCGGGCTAACTTTTTCCGCTATTCAAACTCTACTGCCTTTCAGCCAATCACAGATATATTCCTGACCTACATATCCCTTGCTCAAGACTGATCGCATCTCTCCCCTTTGCCAGCTCATGCACAGGCTCAAACGTGAACTGTTTTTCTCTCCTCGAGTGTTGCCATAACTTGCTGAGTATTTCCAGCATTCTCTCATTGTCACTCAATTTGTTCATGTGAATCGTCAAAATCATAAAACCATAGAAACTCTACAGTACAGAAGGAGGCCATTCGGCCCATTGAGCCTGAACCAATCACAATCCCATCCAGGCCCTAACCCCATATCCCTAAATATTTTACCCATTAATCCCTCTAACTTACACATCTCAGGACACTAAGGGACTTTTTTTAGCATGATCAGTCAACCTAATGTGCACATCTTTAGACTGTGGGAAGAAACTGGAGCACCTGAAGGAAATCCATGCAGACATGGGGAGAATGTGCAAACTCCACACAGACAGTGACCCAAACTGGGAATCAAATCCAATTCCTTGCAGCTGTGAAGCCGCAGTGCTAACCACATGCCTCCCAGACATATATGGGCTATAACCAGGTTTCAGGAGAGTGAATGCAATGTGCATTTGCTAGCGTAAACTTCAAGCCTGAGGTTGTCTAGATATTTTAATTCCAAAGCTTCTGTTGAAAGCCACTTGTCCAGTTCTCACTCCGCCCTATTTCTGTAAAATTCCAGCCCTGCAGCCATCCAAAATATCTGCTATTTTACAATTCTGGCTTCCTGCGTATTGTTTTTTATTCACTTATGGGACATGGGTGTTGCTGTCTGGCCAGCATTTATTGTCCATCCCTAGTTGAAAGTCAGCCACACTGCTGTGATGGTGAAGTCACATTTAGGTCAGACCAGGTAAGGTTGGCAGGTTTCCTTCCCTAAAGGTCAGTAGTGAACCAGATGGGTTTTTCCCACAATTAACAATGGTTTCATGGTCATGTGTAGATTCTTAATTCCAGACTTTGTTTTAATTGAATTCACATTCCACCATCTGCCATGGCAGGATTCAAATTCAGGTTTCCGGAACACTAACTGTGCTGCCTGGATTAATTGTCTAATGATAATACCATGAGGCATTGCTTCCCCATTTTGCTGATTTTAATGTATCCATGGTTAGTAGTTTTGCCCTCATCCATCTTGGCCTGAAGCATTGAAGTGTCCTCCTTAAATCTGCTTTCCCTCTCTCTTCTCCTTAAAGGCGTTCCCTAAAATTTGTCTCTTTTATCAACCTTTTGGTCACCGGTTCCTGTATCTCGATATGCAGCAGAGTGCTAAATTTTTCCTGTTAGCACTTCTATGAAATGTTTTAATATATTAAAGATAATATATAAATACAATTTGTTTTCTAATTTTGGAGATGGCAGGAAAGCTCCAAGTTGCTAAGAAACCTTGTTGTTCCTGCCAGAAATCAGGTGGACTGGTTCCAAGTCATATATGTTCTCTCTGAAAAGGAAATTGAATAGTAAGAATCACCCTGTAGAGAAAGATCTGATTTGAACTTTCTTATGGAACATTCTCTATTTTAGAGTGGTCTCGTTGAAAATAGAACATAGAACAATACAGCACAGAACAGGCCCTTCGGCCTTCGATGTTGTGCCGACCAAAATAAAAAGCAATGCCCCTCCTAACTAAATCATTCCCTTCTCTTCCATATACTTATCAATTAACCTCTTAAACGCCACCAAACTTGGCGCATCTACAACAGCTGCAGGCAGGGCATTCCACTCCCTAATCACTCTTTGAGTAAAGAACCTACCTCTGATATCCGTCCTATAACTCATACCCCTTAATTTAAAGCTGTGTCCCCTCGTGCTAGCTTTCTCCATCCTAGGAAAAAGGCTATCACTGTCCACCCTATCTAAACCTCTAATCATCTTATATGCTTCAATAAGATCCCCTCTTAGCCGCCTCCTTTCTAACGAAAACAACCTCAAATCCTTCAACCTCTCTTCATAGGACCTGCCCTCCATACCAGGCAACATCCTGGTAAACCTCCTCTGTACCCTCTCCAATGCCTCCACATCTTTCTTATAATGTGGGGACCAGAACTGCACACAATACTCCAAGTGCGGCCGCACTAGAGTTTTGTACAGTTGCAACATGATGATGCGGCTCCTAAATTCAATCCCCCTACCAATAAAAGCTAAGACTCCATATGCCTTCTTAACAACTTTATCCACTTGACTGCCTACTTTCAGGGATCTATTGACACATACACCAAGATCCTTCTGTTCCTCAACACTATTAAGAGCCCTACCATTAGCCCTATACTCTACACATTTATTGTTCCTGCCAAAGTGCATTACCTCACACTTTTCCACATTAAACTCCATTTGCCACCTCTCGGCCCAGCTCTGCAACTTGTCCAAGTCACTCTGTAAACTAAAACACCCCTCTTCACTATCTACCACTCCACCAACTTTAGTATCATCTGCAAATTTACTGATCCATCCCTCAATACCCTCATCCAGATCATTTATAAAAATTACAAACAGCAGGGGCCCCAAAACAGACCCCTGAGGCACACCACTCGTCACCGAACTCCACGATGAATATCTCCCATCAACCACCACCCTCTGTCTTCTATCTGCCAGCCAATTCCTAATCCAATTAGCTAAATCACCCTCTATTCCACACATCTGCATTTTCTGTAGAAGTCTTCCATGGGCCACCTTATCAAACGCCTTACTAAAGTCCATATATACTACATCAACCGCCTTACCCCCATCCACCTCTCTGGTCACTTTCTCAAAAAACTCAATGAGGTTAGTAAGGCATGACCTACCCTTCACGAAACCATGCTGACTATCCCCAATCAATTCATTTCTCTCTAAATAACTATAAATCCTATCCCTAATAATTCTCTCCAATACCTTGCCCACAACAGAAGTAAGACTCACTGGCCTATAATTCCCTGGAAGGTCTCTCTTCCCCTTCTTAAACAATGGGACCACATTCGCTATCCTCCAGTCCTCCGGAACCACACCCGTAACCAACGAGGACCTGAAGATCAGAGCCAGAGGCTCTGCAATCTCCTCTCTTGCCTCCCAGAGAATCCTAGGGTAAATCCCGTCCGGCCCAGGGGACTTATCCAACTTCAAACCCTCGAGAATTTCTAACACATCCTCCCTATCCACTACAATACTCCCCAATTTGCAACCCTGTACCTCAGTGCTCTCCATAGCTACATTTCCAGCACTCTGCGTGAATAGGGGTGAAACTTTTGACAGAAGGTTTTGTCTGTATCTCAATGCAGAATAATTTACATTAGTTGTGTAGAGATGAGGAAGCTTTAAACCTGACCATAACAGTGTTGACTTGGTGACATCCGCTCTTGTCTTTTTTTTAAATTTCCTTATAGTGGGAAGAGGTGAGCGGCTATGATGAAAACCTCAACACCATCCGTACCTACCAGGTCTGCAACGTCTTCGAGTCCAATCAGAATAACTGGCTGTGGACCACTTTTGTCAATCGCAAAGGTGCCCAGCGCATTTACGTGGAGATGAGGTTTACTGTACGTGACTGCAGCAGCATACCTAATGTCCCAGGCTCCTGCAAAGAAACATTCAATTTGTATTATTATGAGACTGACTCTGGTCTGACCGTCCAAGGGGCAGCACTGTGGGCCGAGATGCCGTACCTCAAGGTGGACACCATTGCTGCAGACGAGAGTTTCTCCCAGGTGGACTTTGGTGGCAGGCTGATGAAGGTTAACACTGAGATCCGCAGCTTTGGACCTCTGAGCAAGAATGGTTTTTACCTGGCCTTTCAGGACTATGGCGCCTGCATGTCCCTGCTCTCCGTCCGGGTCTTTTTCAAGAAGTGCCCAAGAGTCATTCAGAACTTTGCCACCTTTGCTGAGACTATGACGGGCACAGAGAGCACCTCACTGGTCATCGCCAAGGGCACCTGTGTACCGAACGCTGAAGAGGTCGATGTGCCCATCAAACTCTACTGTAACGGTGATGGAGAATGGATGGTGCCCATAGGGAGCTGCACTTGCAAGGCAGGCTACGAGCCGGAAAAGGCTATGGCATGCAGAGGTAAGGCTTTAACATGTATGTATGAGACAGTGGGGATAGCAGCCAACGTTGACACATTCCTTCCTTTTCAAAACTTTGTATGCTCCATTTTCCTGTTTTGTCACTTTGTTCATTTGTTATATGATCTGATGGGGAAAAAGGGCATTTAACTGCTGCTTTGTTTTGATAATAACCATCTTCTTTATTTAGCAAGGAAGCCAAGTGAACTGGGAGAGGGGCAGAACCACAGTGCTCTCAACAGGGTCTTCCAGGATGGCATCCCTCCTCCCCACCCCCCCACTCACTATCACAGACAAACAATGGATGTATATGTTACATCCATTCTTAGTGTGCTCTGTGGCTCATACTACATCATTACTACAGCGTGTGCCTCACTATGGGACACTACCATCTGATAAATAATGCAGCTGTACATCTATACAGCATGTTACATAGAAACAGTAAAACCTGGAAACTATGTAAAGAAAGTCAAAACGAGCATTTATATAGGAATCTCAAATTGGGCTGTATTTTTCACCACCACTCTTCGCAAATCCACAAACCCAGCCAGGAGGCATTGTGTATGACAAGTTCAGCAGCTGCCCACCCACCCCTGACCCAGTCTCCACATTGGAGTAGGCAAACAGGTGCTGAAGTCAGCTATACATCCATCACAATGGAATAACAAAATAATGGGCGATTGAGTGGTTAAAAAGCCAATTGATCCAAATATTATGCTACAGCACAAACAGGTCCTTCGGCACATAAGTTGCGCCGATCATACCCATACCTACGAGGCCATAGAAACTATCTGTAACCCCCAATCCCATTAAATCCCATGTACTCATCCAGAAGTCTCTTAAAAGACTCCAGCGAGTTTGCCTCTACCACCGACGGTAGCCGATTCCATTCACTCACCACCCTCTGAGTGAAAAACTTACCTCTAACATCTCGTCTGTTCTTGCCCCCCCAGCACCTTAAACCTGTGTCCTCTCATAGCGACCATTTCAGTCCTGGGAAATAGCCTCCGAGAATCCACCCTATCTATTCCTCTTAACATCTTATAAACTTCCTTACAGAAAGCTGTACGGACACAGCCGAGCTGAATGGCCTCCTTCTGTTTTGTAAACATTCTATTGGTTCTCTGCTGATCTTGCCTGGTCCTATTACAGGTGAATCCATGTATACAACCAAGATGGTTAATGATGCTCTATTTTGCAGCATTGGCCACATTAACAAAGCTGCGGGGAAAGTGACTTGCCAACGTTTCTCAAAAATGATACAAATCACAGATTATATACAGCTTTTCCCCTCTCCTGGTATGAGTCACATGTCCGCAAAGAATGTATATCCAATGTCATGATTCTACCTTTGTCAAAGTTCAATCTCTGCCAGGCCGAGAATCCTGTTATTAATTGCCAAATGCAGGAGAGTATGAATAGTGTCTGGTGCCTACCAGCCGGGTTGATAGAACCCATTCAAGGATGCCCTGTTTTATTTGAGATGGCACTTAACCCATCTGTCTAATGTAATAGAATGATGTTCATGTTATCTTTCGCAAGACTTTGAAAGTGCACTAACCATACTGGGAAATCATTCAACTCACAGCAAGATACAGTAAGAGTGAAAGGAAGCGAATAAATGGTGCAGCAATACTGAACTAAAATACCACTGCCTGCATATGTTAGTTAAATTTAAAGACTAAATTAGGCTAAAGTCAAGCTTGTACACAGAATGAGACAAAGCGATGGATCTGTTATTATGCTATTCAGCTCTTTTTACACTTGTCAACTTGCACACAGTTATGCAAGTATTGCTTTTTTATGCATTCACTTGCCAGACAGAAACTCTTTGTACCTTTCAGTTGACTTGACAGTTATCACATACTGTAATTATGCCCTCCGGCTGACAGGCTTGCTTTAAGAGCACTCTGTGAGCCATTTTGACATGGGTTTTTATCAAACATGCTAGGCCCCAGTGAAGTCCTTTTCACATCCCCCACTTTCCCTCTCCCAGTGCAAAAAGGATCTGTCTGTGGCATGCTTTAATCTCATGTTGTGATTTTAAACAGAACAAATGAATAGCTCCGATGAGCACCTTAATGTGTTGGGCTTGTTGATTTGAGAGAGCAAAGTTTAATGCTTTTAAGTACATAACATGCCATCAACCTCAATTAACATACCAGAGTGTGCTTTGAAAAAGCCCTTGAATGCATTTTTTTCTGGAGGTGCGGAGAGGGGCACAAAGGTGAAAGGATTAGAAAGAGTAGTAAATAGTAGGAGGAGGTGGTCATAGGAACTGAAGGGACATTCAACCCCTCAAGCCTCTTCTGACATTCTATTAGATCATTGCTGACTTTAACTAAGATTTCCTCCCTTTGTTCAATTCCGCTTGATACCCTTACCGAACAAATATTTATCGATCTCAAGCAATGGGTGAGTTTCTCCAGCCCCGCCCATCACCAGAATGATCAGGTCTCACTGAAAACCAATGGGATTTAGGCTGGAAAGCCAAATTTCCTATGGTGGATCACATCAGAATGGAAAATCCCCCCTACAAAAGCTCCAATTGTTGCCCGGCGTCCAGAGGCTATGTTGAGGGAGAAAGTTCCAGATTTTCACTATCTTGTACGAAAAGTGTTTCCTGGCCACTGCAGCGTGACCTGGCTCTAATTTTAAGGTTTGGCTTTCTCATCCTGGATTTCCCACCTGAGGATATTGTAATTTCTGTTCCTACTGATTAAATCCTTTAATCATTTCAGACACCTATCAACTCAACCTAAATTCTACATTCCAGAGAATAGAAGTCAAGTTACTGCAAACTATTCTCATGATTTAACTCTTTAAGCCCTGTTATCACTCTGGTGAATCTCTACTGACTTCCAAGACCAATATATCAGTCCTGTAACTGCAGTATTCCAAAAGGGGTCTTGCCAAGGTGTGCTATGGAAACATATCAGTTCCTTTCATTTGCTTTTAAATCCTCTTGAGATATTGGACAACATGCCATTAGCCTTTTTGATTAATTGTTACACCTGACTGCCCACCTTCAACAGCACCAAATCCATAACCTCTGCCAGAATGAAGGATAAAGGCAGCAGGTACGCGGGAACAGCTTGACCTGGAATTTCCCCTTCAAGCTATTCACCATCCTGACTTGAAATATATCGCCGTTCTTGCCATGTTTCTGAGTCAAAATTCTGGAACTTCTTCCCTATCAGCACTGTGGATGCACCTACACCGCAGGGGCAGCAGCAGTTCAAGAAGGCAACTCACCATCATTTTCCTGAGAATGAGCTCTAAATACTGTCCTAGCCACTGATACTCGCATCCCTTGATTGAATGAAAATAAATGTTTACATAGTATCCCTGCCAGTTTCTGCGATCTTGCAATTAAGAGAATATTCTGATTTATTTTTCCTGGATCCAAAATGGCAGCTCTCATCTCTCCCCACAGTGAATTCTATCTGGTACAATTAGACTGTTTATAAAAGCAAAGTACTACAGAGGAGCTAGAACAATGGAACACAATCTCAGAATAAGAGGCATGCAATTTCAGACTGAGATGGGGAGGAATGTCTTCACTCAGATGTTGGTGAATCTTTGGAAATCTTTACCCAGAGCGGTGTGTAAGCTTGGTCGCTGAGCACATTCAAGACTGAAATTGATAGAATCCTCGTTACTAATGGCATCAAAGGATATGGAGAAAATGTGGAAAAATACCATTGAGTAGACAATCAGCCATGATCTAGTTGAATGGAGCAAGTTTGAGGGATTGAATAGCCTACTCCTTCTATTTTCTATGTTTGAAATCTGAAATAGGAATAAAAGATATTACAAATGCTCACTCAGTATCTGTGGAGAGGCAAACAGAGTTAACTCTATCAGGTCACATATAACCCCCCGAGTGAACTGATTGCTTGCACCTTCTTCCCAGATGCAGAAGTGAGACTACCTCGGTAAAAACATCGTGTCAGCCAGCCTGCTCCTATCCCTCTGAGTGATTTTTTTCAAAACATCATTTTGTTTTGTCTCACCTTACTTAACCTGTGTCTTCCAATACATCCATGATTTTTCCAATGTCCTCCGTAACTTTATTAATTACACTGTGGACATCCTGTATACCTCCACATTGATGCTGGACTGAGGATTCTTCACACCTTCCTTGAATGGAGGATTAACTAGTCCCTGTCTATTGCCAACGCCTTCTGTCTGGATGAAATTGTTCTCATATTGAACAACCTCTCCTTCAATGCGTCCTCCAAATAAAAACATGTTAATGTGTGAATTTACATGGGTCCTAGCTATTTTTGTATGGTATATGAAACATTTTATGTAAGTCATACTGAGGCTTTCCTTCCTCACCTCTTTACTAGCGTATTGATGTCGGTATTTGCCTTTTCTTGCTCTCATCCTGAATTAGAAAATGTCATTGACTTTGCTTCTAACTTTTTCTTTCCAACCTTCACCCAGTTCATCTTTGACTCTTCCCATCCCATCTGTGATTTTTCTATCACTCTTTCTGGAGATAGGTTGTCATTAATTATTCATCATAAGTGCACTGAATCCCTCCGGTGCCTTCCTTACACTTCCATGCACACTATTTCCTCAAGGACTCTTTTCTATTCGCTTAGCTTCTCTGTCTCTGGTGCACTTATCTGTGAGGGCAAAACACAACTAATGCAAGATCATCAGCTTAAAATGTTGACCATTTCTCTCTCCACTGATGCTGCTGAATATTTCCAGCATTTTCTTTTTAAACTTACCTAATTTTATTCCTCTTTATAATGTTTTACCCAATTCTTTGTACTGCTTAATTTGGTGTCATCTGAAAATTTGAATAGATAATTTTCTAATTCTTAATGTAAGACATTAATAGAGATGGTAAAAAGCTGAGGCCACAGTATAAATCTCTTGGATATACCACCTATCTGATCCCACCACTTAAAACCACATTTGTTTTATTCCTACATTGTCTTCTATCTCTTGACCAATTACAGTCATAAAATGTTACCTCTTATTCTATGCACTGCCATTAATGCACAAAGTCTCTTGTTGAGAACATTATCAAATTTCCTTGTATAAATCAATATAGAGAGCATTTGTTAACCCTTCCTGTGAATCATACTAGTGTCTACCTCAAGAATTTAATAATTCATAATGTTGAGGCATTTATTAATTGAAATATTACCAATGTTTCAAATTATTTGAGGATAAATTTCAAGCAGATTCTTCTTTTCACATTCACATTCCAATATTGTTGTTTCCTCCTCTGACGATGTCAATTAATGTTCAATGGACACAAACTGCCCCTGGGATCTCTGTCCAAGTGTAAAACAGATAGCCATGGTACAAAATTCAATCACGTATAGCTGCTTTTGGATGGCGGCTTGTAACATTAAACCAATTGATGAGACTGTTTTTAAGAGCTGTGTTCTTGTTTTCTCTCCTCCTTCTGAGGGTGTTGTGGCTGAGTGGATGGTGTTAATTGTGTATTTACAATATGCAACTAATGGGTACCAGCTAGCAATTCACTTGTGCCCTTGTCAATAAGAAAAGATTGAAACAATCATTATTGAATTAGGATGTTTGTAATGTGTACCTACCATAAATAAATGGATATAAAGGTGTGCAAAGATTTGCTTCTGGTCTATCCTTTACCATTCAGCTTTCTGGAATGTAACATGATGGCAGCCAATAGTGGCCTAAAGGTCAGGGTTAGAAACTAAGAAAAGCTTTTCGGGTAGAAAACTATATCCCAGTAGGCAGTGTGGGAAATGGCAAAAGGCAAGTGTAAATTATAAGAACGTGATTACCCTTCAATGTTCTTGAAGTTTGAACCATATTATCAGTGGAAGTATTAAGTGGAAATGTGGACTCAGATTATGTTTGTAGAAAATAAGGTATGAATCATAGAAGCAAAGAACCTCTGTAATGCAGAAGAAACCATTCAGCCCATCAACTCTGCACCAAAACTCCAAAGCAGCATCCTATCTAGGTCCAATCCCCCACCGAATCCCCATAATCGCGTGCGTCAATCATGGCCAGTCCGCCCAACTTGCATATCCTAGACGCTAAAGGGTAATTTAGCATGCCAATCCACCTAACCTGCACACCTTTGGACTATGGGGGTGAAAGTGGAAATCCACACAGATATGGGGAGAATGTTCAAATTCCACATGGGCCGGAATCGAATCCATGTCCCTAGTGCTGTGAGGAAGCTGTGCTAATCACTGTGCCACAATGGCTTTGATGTTTTCATCCCCTGGCAGAAGTAAAATTAGAAGTATGTTTTGAGCTACGTGTGCATTGTTTAGATAGAGATGAAGGTTTGGATCTTGTATTGGAATTCTAGGTTGAAATTTGTAAAAAAAATCCACATAGTCAGAATCTGATAGATGTGAAACAAGATCAGATGTGTCACATGGACAGATTACCTGTTCCATCTGGTATTTGGTTTGCAGAGAAGGCAACCCCATTCGATCAGATGTCAACTGCCTTAAAAAATGATTCTTGAGAAATTCCCTTCAGTCCTCAATGAACAAATAAATAGACAACTCAATGATTGCCAGATTTCTAAATGGACCAGATGCTGGATGCAGATGTCAATGCAATAGAAGGAATAGACAGGCACATGAGAATGGATGCAGCTTTAGAACATAGAACATAGAACATTACAGCGCAGTACAGGCCCTTCGGCCCTCGATGTTGCGCCGGCCAGTGGACCCTCTAACCTAAACTATTCCAATATCATCCATATGCCTATCCACCGAACATTTGAATGCCCCCAAAGTAGGCGAGTCCACAACTGCTGCAGGCAGGGCATTCCACGCCCTCACCACCCTCTGTGTAAAGAACCTGCCTCTGACATCCGTCCTATAACTACCACCTCTTAATTTAAAGTTATGTCCCCTCGTGTTGGTCATCACCATCCGAGGAAAAAGGCTCTCACTATCCACCCTATCCAATCCCTTGATCATCTTATACGCCTCAATTAGGTCACCGCGTAACCTTCTTCTCTCTAATGAAAATAACCTCAGGTCCCTCAGCCTTTCCTCATAAGGCCTTCCCACCATACCAGGCATCATCCTGGTAAACCTCCTTTATTAATATTAAAGCTGAAGACAAAATGGGAACAAAAATAATGTGTGAATAAATGTCCAAGGAATAATTGATAGGGACTTAAGTTGCAACTTGAAGTGTTATAATGCAATGAACTGCTCAAAGAAAGGAGAAGCATCCTTGAAACAACAAATATAATTCTGAGCAACAGAATGGACGTTATGATGAATGCCAATGAATTATACGGGCCACAAAGAGTATTAGTTCTATGGTGAACATGTTACTTCACAGACCTCTTTAATTGTGCAGTGTTATATAGTACTTGTACTTCAACGGTACATGGCACAGATTGGTTAAAATGTTTTCTTGATTTAGTAAGTTGTGAAGATCGAAAAGGTTAAGGAATATAAAGGATTTTTTTTAAAGGTTATTTGTTAGTGTCACAAAGAGGCTTACTTTAATAGTGCAATGAAGTTACTGTGAAATTCCCCTAGTCATCACACTCTGGTACCTGTTTGAGTTTACTGAGGGAGAATTTAGCATGGCCAGTGCACCTAATCTACTTGCTTTACTTTTAACAAAGATGACTTTTTGGAGTCACTAAAGGGAGTTGCAATAGCAAGTAAAATAACTGTAGTAAGCAATGAAGGGTGGCACCATGCTGCCTTGTAGTGCTGAGGACCCAGGTTCGATCCTGACCTTTGATGATTCTGTGAAATTTGTACATTCTCCCCATGTCTGCGTGGATTTCCTTGGGGTGCTATGGTTTCCTCCCACACACCAAAAAGTGCAGGTTTAGGTAGATTGTCCATCTTAAATTGCCCCTTTGTGTCTGAAGAAGCGTAAGTTAAATGGTTTAGCTATAATAAATATTTGGGATTACAGGGATGGAGTAGAGGGGAGGGCCTGGGTGGAATGCTGTTTCAGAGAATGGGTGCACTTACAATGGGTTGAATTGCCTCTTTCTGTGCTGTAGAGATTCTATAAGTACAGGTGCAGTCAAGTCAGTGAGACAAGTTAGCTGTGGAGTTAATGATCTTTGAAGAAGACAGAGGTGATTCTTAACATGCAGCTTTATAAATCAATTATTTTCAGAAGGTCAGTGAATCTTCAGTTTACCCAGTTAGAACATTATTGTATTCCTTTAACATAACCAGATTCTAATCTAAGTGTTAGACAGTATGAATATCACATTATAAAAATCAGAGAGAAAGAAAACAAATTTTCGTAAAGTTGCCCAATGTATTCACCCCATTTATCAAAGATTAAAAGCCCTGCCAAAGGATACAAATGTAGTTGAAGAAATGTGTAGTAGGTTAGTAGAAGAGATTAGTGAGAAGTGCAAAATCAGTAAGAATATCGGAGGATGCTGCCATGCCCTATTAGAAGACTCATTGTCACATGATTTCACCAAAATTGTTGAGGGGCAGCAATGGCCGAGTGGTATTATCATTAGATTAATAATCCAGAAACTCAGTTAATGTTCTGGGGACCCCGGATCAAATTCTACTATGGCAGATGGCGGCATTTGAATTCTGTAAAAAAAACCTCTGGAATTAAGAATCTACTGATAACCACAAAACCATAGCCGATTGTTAGAAAAACACATCTGGTTCTCTAATGTCCTTTAGGAAAGGAAATTTGCTGATATGTGACTCTAGAGCCACAGCAATGTGGTTGACTCTCAATTGCCGTCAGGTAACAAAGGATGGGCAATGAATACTGGCCAGCCAGTGATGTTCATGTCCCCACGTATGAATAAAAAATAAATTGTCAGGAACCTAAAGGCATGGGACAAATATTTTCATTCCACATTTTATGAATCTAATCTTTCTACAATAATACCCAGTGCGAATTAAAGACTTTTCATTGACAAGGCCATAATTGTATCACAGCTTGAATGACTCCTTCTCTGCCCAAGACCATAAAGAACTACAAAAGTTGTAAATGAGCCCAATCCATTGGCAAAGTAGTTATAGCTGGGGGAAGGGTAATTATGAGGCCATCAGGAGAGAATTAGGGTGCATAGATTGGACTAGGGAACTACAGGGACTGGGAACATCTGGAATGTGGTGCTTATTCAAGGAGCAGCTGCTGCGAGTCCTTGATAAGTATGTCCCTGTCAGGCAGGGAGGAAATGGACGAGGAAGAGAGCCTTGGTGTACGAAAAAAGTTGATTTGCTGGTTAAGAAGAAAAAGGAGGCTTATGTCAGGATGAGGCTTGAAGGCTCAGTTAGTGCAATGGATAGCTATAGATTAGCCAGGAAGGAGCTAAAAAGTGAATTGAGGAGAGCTAAGAGGGGACACGAGAAGATGTTGGCTGATAGGATTAAGTAGAATCCTAAAGCTTTCTTTCGATATGTTAAGAATAGAAGATTGGTTAGGGCAAGATTAGGGCCAGTCATAGACAGCAGTGGGAAGTTGTGCGTGGAGCCTGAAGAGATTGGAGAGGTACTGAATAAATATTTCTCTTCGGTATTCACGCAGCGTGATGTAAATGTAGTTATGGAGAACACTGAGGTACAGGGTAGCAAACTGGAAGGTATCGAAGTAGATAGGGAGGATGTGCTAGATATTCTCGAGGGTTTGAAGTTGGATAAGTCCCCTGGGCCGGACGGGATTTACACTAGGATTCTCTGGGAGGCAAGAGAGGAGATTGCAGAGCCTCTGGCTCTGATCTGCAGGTCCTCGTTGGTTACGGGTGTGGTTCCGGAGGACTGGAGGATGGCGAATGTGGTCCCATTGTTTAAGAAGGGGAAGAGAGACCTTCCTGGGACTTATAGGCCAGTGAGTCTTACTTCTGTGGTGGGCAAGGTATTGGAGAGAATTATTAGGGATAGGATTTATAGTTATTTAGAGAGAAATGAATTGATTGGGGATAGTCAGCATGGTTTCGTGAAGGGTAGGTCATGCCTTACTAACCTCATTGAGTTTTTTGAGAAAGTGACCAGAGAGGTGGCTGGGGGTAAGGCGGTTGATGTAGTATATATGGACTTTAGTAAGGCTTTTGATAAGGTGGCCCATGTAAGACTTCTACAGAAAATGCAGATGTGTGGAATAGAGGGTGATTTAGCTAATTGGATTAGAAATTGGCTGGCAGATAGAAGACAGAGGGTGGTGGTTGATGGGAGATATTCATCGTGGAGTTCGGTGACGAGTGGTGTGCCTCAGGGGTCTGTTTTGGGGCCCCTGCTGTTTGTAATTTTATAAATGATCTGGATGAGGGTATTGAGGGATGGATCAGTAAATTTGCAGATGACACTAAAGTCGGTGGAGTGGTAGATAGTGAAGGGGGGTGTTTTAGTTTACAGAGTGACTTGGACAAGTTGCAGAGCTGGGCCGAGAGGTGGCAAATGGAGTTAATGTGGAAAAGTGTGAGGTAATGCACTTTGGCAGGAACAATAAATGTGTAGAGTATAGGGCTAATGGTAGGGCTCTTAATAGTGTTGAGGAACAGAAGGATCTTGGTGTATGTGTCATAGATCCCTGAAAGTAGGCAGTCAAGTGGATAAAGTTGTTAAGAAGGCTTATGGAGTCTTAGCTTTTATTGGTAGGGGGATTGAATTTAGGAGCCGCAGCATCATTTTGCAGCTGTACAAAACTCTAGTGCGGCCGCACTTGGAGTATTGTGTGCAGTTCTGGTCCCCACATTATAAGAAGATGTGGAGGCATTGGAGAGGGTACAGAGGAGGTTTACCAGGATGTTGCCTGGTATGGAGGGCAGGTCCTATTAAGAGAGGTTGAAGGATTTGAGGTTGTTTTCGTTAGAAAGGAGGCGGCTAAGAGGGGATCTTATTGAAGCATATAAGATGATTAGAGGTTTAGATAGGGTGTACAGTGATAGCCTTTTTCCTAGGATGGAGAAAGCTAGCACGAGGGGACACAGCTTTAAATTAAGGGGTGATAGTTATAGACGGATATCAGAGGTAGGTTCTTTACCCAAAGGGTGGTTCGGGAGTGGAATGCCCTGCCTGCAGCAGTTGTAGATGCGCCAAGTTTTGTGGCGTTTAAGAGGTTAGTTGATAAGTATATGGAAGAGAAGGGAATGGTTTAGTTTGGAGGGGCATTGCTTTTTATTTTGGTCGGCACAACATCGAAGGCCGAAGGGCCTGTTCTGTGCTGTATTGTTCTATGTTCTATGTTCTAAAGCAGCCAACATAATTAAGGACCCCATGCATCCTGGACATTCTCTCTTCCACCTTTTAAGGTACCAATGGACTCAAGAACAGCTTCTTCTCTGCTGCGGTCAAACTTTTGAAGGGACTTACCTTGCATTAAGTTGATCTTTCTCTGCACCCTAGCTATGACTGTGACACATTCTGCACTCTCTTGTTTCCTTCTCTATGTATGCTTTGTCCAATTAGCACGCAAGAAATGTTACTTTTCACTATATGCTAATACATGTGACAATAATAAATCAAATCAAAATTGGTAGATGGAAACATAGAAAATAGGAGCAAGAGCAGGCCATTCAGCCCTTTGAGCCTATTCTGCATTCAACATGATCATGATTGATCCTCTATATCCATGTCAAATTTCTGTGCTCTTCCCATACACATTGATATAGTCTATTCCTGATTCCTGTTCTTATTTTCTTGTAAGAGTACAAGTGAACCCCCAGTTAATGCCAACCACCAGCCAAATACAACTAAATACAATTAATATACAATGAACTGATTCCCTTCTCTCTCTTTAAATAAAAGAAACAGTTTGTATGTACAAGTGACTTGACAAAACTAACTAAATCAGGAATCTCCATATTCTGCACAAAGTATTACCTTACCAGACATCCAACTTTGAGGATGCCAAACAATTTATTTGTGCAATCAGACAGTTGATGATTTGAATCCACCCATTTAATAGATTTTCTTTCTCTTAAGCGATTGTTTCTAGACAACAAGATAAATTCGAGACCCTTTCTCACTCACAATTTCAATAGATTTTCAATCTATCTAATATTCAATAGGTATACCATCCTCGGAATGCCCATTGGACAAGATTCACTTAAAATATTTCACAAACAGAACCTCGTGTCTACTACCTATACAAAAGTTATGTTTCAGCAGCCAGTTAAGAACTCATTTAGCTTTCCAAGCTAAAGGACATTTCCAAATTTCTCTCACAGAAATATTACAAAATCAGCTGCAGTTGAATACTGATGAGGAAAATTAGCGGATTAAGCATTTTAAAATAAATAATTTCATTTTCTCAGGGTCAGTTAAGAATGAGGATTGTGGGATTTTCAGCACAACAGACCTCACTGAAAAATACCATATCCTGGAAGCATTATTCAGTCATAGAGATATTTGATTAGCTTCCAAAGTTTCATTCTACGTCTTTGGGAAGTTTCAAAAACACTTTCCTCCATACTATTCTGCAGAAATACAAGTCATATGTTGATTGACCTACTAGCTAAAAGAGCTAGAGATTTTTTTCTTCCAGCTGTGGGAAATTCCATTGCAAAATCTATATCATCCAATAACTCTTGAAAAACCCTAACAACTAAGCCTGCATTTACCTAAAAAATTCCATCTGCAAGCACTTTCTAAGTACAATTCCACTTATGTGACAGCGCAGGTTGCACCTATTCAGGTACCTCAAAATAAACTCTAAACTTTCTCCAATCATTTAACTTTTTCATTCTGCCAATGTATGGATAATGGTTTTTGATTCTGCAAATTGAACCAATGTTTCAACTGGCAGTAACTTTTCCTGCATAACCCATAAAGTGTTGCACCTCTCTGGAATATATGTCCATTGAATACTCACTTGGGGCAATTGATCTGTGAATGTGGTACACTGCTGAGTTGTGTCATGACCATTATATTGTCCAGCCTTGATGGGTTGTGTTTTACCTTAGGATCGTCATCACAAAACACATTTGAGATATAAAATGTCCTATTTACTTCAGTCAACTCACCTAGCACAAACTTCTATAACTACTTCTAATTAATCATGAAGAATTAATCTTAATTGTTCGATTGTCATGTTTTGACAAGTATTGTCTTTCTATTTTGATCCATTTCCCCACTGGGGACTTTCCATTTCCTACAACCCTCTTTTGATATAGAAATCATAGAAATCCTACAGTGTAGAAAGAGGCCCATCAAAATTGCACCAATCACAATCCCACGCAGATACAATCACCATATCCCTACATATTTATCCACTAATCTCTCAAACCTACGCATCTCAGGACATTAAGGGGCAATTTTAGCATGGCCAATCAACATCTTTGGACTGTGGAAGGAAATCAGAGAACCCCAAAGAAACCCACGCAGACACAAGGAGAATGTACAAATTCCACACGGATTGACCCAAGCCAGGAATCGAGCACAAGTCCCTAGAGCTGTGAAGCAGCAGCGCTAACCACTGTGCTACTGTGCTGCCCGTGATAATGAACCAAATCTTTGGAAATAAAACTTCTTCTCAGATACAATGCTTCAGTGCTTGCCAAATTTTCTCTGGCACCTCAACTGCGATGAAATCTCATCTTTTCATATGCAAAACATTCAATTTTTGCAGATGGATATATTCACTGATGGAGCATTGACAACCCTTTAGGCTAGAAGAAATTTCTTGTCAACTGAGTTGTAAATGATTATTTCCTTATCCTGTGACTATGCCCCCATGTTGTAGATTCCTCAGCCAAGGGAAACAACCTCGGTGTCTACCCTATTAAACCTCTTGAGTATCTTGAATGTTTCAGTGAAATTATCTCTCATTCTTCTAAATTCCAAAGTATAATTAGGAATGGGCAAACTGTGGTTGTTTAGTTAGAAGGGACATATTTTTAATGTGTATCTCTGTAAATAAATACTCATTAAAATGTGTAAAGAGTAGTTCCAGTTTTGTACTTCATCTAGAGTATAGTGGTTGGCTATTCTTGGGTGTCTGATCTCAGAAGGGGAAGGATGATGCAATGGGGATCATGAGATTGCATAGTCACATGATCTACAGCCAGCTTATCACGCCAAATAGTAGAATAAAGATGGGCTTAGAAGTCAGAAAGGTCTACAAAAGGAACCTTTTATTCTCAAGTATACTCTCAGCAACACCGGCCTGCTCCGTAGCCCATCACAATTGGTCCCAGGAGATGGAGAACCATCTCTGAAGGGTTCAGGCTATAGAGGCATCTTTGTTTCAAGCCTGGTTCTTTATGTTGTATTCCACCATGTTCTTTGGAGAGGACAAATTGTCAGGGGCTGTGGAGCACTGGATAGTGTCTGACATTACTGAGTCTTGGTATGTGGATGTTGTGAGTGGTGACTGTGAGATTGGCAGCATTGAAGGATGAGTGAGAGTAAGGTGAAATATCTGGATGTTAGATGTGTGTCCTGAGTGCCAGGGAATGTAGCACAGTGAGAGTGTGAGATGTTGGTGGTATGGTGGGTCAGCAATGTCATGCGAAGATGCAATCACTGACCTGTACCACTTGTGTGCAATCATTTGGACTATTATGACAGTGCTACCAAGTCCTCAGGTTCAGATTTTGGGTGCTGACTGCTTTGGCCCTGTGCCCAAAAATCATGGCATAGGACTTTTGTATCCCTGAAGTCTGAATTCAAAAGTAGAAAAAAGGGCTGGCGTTTATATTGAAGGTACAAAGCGCTTGGACCAATGAATTATCCTAGAAAGGGCAATGGTTGTTTTGCTGATGCATATAGTAAGTCATTTAAACAATAATATTCCAGGAACAGTAAATGATTAGCTAGTCTGGCGAGAGGGTGGCACAGTGGTTAGCACTGCTGTTTTACTGCTCCAGGGACCTGGGTTTGAATCCTGGCTCGGGTCACTGTTTGTGTGGAGTTTGCACGTTTTTCCCATGTCTGTGTGGGTTTCCTCTGGATGCTCTGGTTTCCTCCCATAGTCCAAAGATGTGCGGGATAGGTTAATTCTAAATTGCCCCTTAGTGTCCTGAGATGCATAGGTTAAAGGTATTTGCAGGTAAATATGTAGGGATATGGGGATAGAGCCTAGGTGGAATTGTGATTGATGCAGACTTGATGGGCCGAATGCCCTCTTTCTGCACTGTAGGATTCCATGACTAATTTGATAGGATTGACTAGGACATTGATAAAATGCCTTGGTTTGTACCTATGCCCATCCTTGTGTGTGGATGCTGTTTGATGTTGCACCCTGATGGCACTGCAACACTCCTTCAGCACTGCAAAAATATCAGCCTGGATTATTGGCTTAAATCCTTTCATGTATCTCTGTACCTGATGAATTTGGAGCATTCATTCTCAAAGTTTCTCAATTCATTTTCACACATAGCAAAGTGGATGGAGGAAGCAGGATTGTAGGGTTTTAACCTCGTTACTTCTTCTTGACTCAAGATTTGATTTGATTTGATTTGATTTTGATTTGATGTATTAACATACCATGAGAAGTATTGTTTCTTTCACGCTGTACAGACAAAACATACCATTCATGGAGAAGGAAATGAGAGAGTGCAGAATGTAGTGTTACCTAGGATGTAGGGAAAGATCACCTTAGTGCAAAATAAGTCCATTCAAAAGTCTGACAGCAGCAGAGAAGCTTTCTTGAGTTGGTATCTTTTTCCTAAAGGAAGAATGTCCGGGGTACGTGGGGTCCTTAATTATGCTGGCTGGCCCTTAATTATATTGCCAAGACAGGGGAAGTATAGACAAAGTCAATGGATGGGAGGCTAGTTTGCATGATGGATTGAGCAAGTTCAGAAATGGTATGGAGATGCTGGTATTGTCTGAGATGGGCATAGTCAGAAGTCCAACAGGTCTATTTGGAGTCATGAGTTTTCAAAGTGCTGCTCCTTCATTAGGTGAGTGACTTTAAATAAGCCTATTGGACTTTAACCTGGTGTGAGACTTCTTACCAAGTTCAGGAAGACAAATCAATGATTAGTGCAACAAAAATCACTGGTCCAGAATAAATATGTTTCATTAACAGAAATTATGGATTCAGAATGCCAGTAATTTACATTCTGCTGCTGTTTCTCGGACACACTGTGCAGATACAGTTAAGTAGCATTGTGACTATTCTTGCATTGTTGAGCCACATTCCATTAATGTAAACTGGTGGCAAGTCAAACGGCTTTGTCATAGGACAGTAAACACAGTAAAATATCTGCCTGCTGAAATAATAGAAATTGGCAAGTGAGAGGGACTCAGTGAAAAGGAATGAATAGGAAGAGTGTAAATGGAAGCACAGGACTGCCTTATTGTGTTGGAGATGTTAGTGGGTTAACCATTCCTGACAGTACCTTTCTTCTTTGTACATGACTAATCTTCACCAGGAGCTCCAGTATCAATTCAGAAGGATGAAATGTAACTTCTATGCACTATTGTTAATTTAAATAACAGTCCTATGTCCAGAACAGAAATCATCATTTGTAGTCAGGCAAATGGAAAGATATAAACTGGGACCTCGGCTACAGTTTCAAATGTTGAGAGTGTGTGGTATGTGAAAAAGGAAGACTTGGATTTATGGTCATTTGGCAATACAGATGTTGAGTATTGCTGAAAATCAGACCTATCGTCGAAGCTTTTTTGCCTTGCACTCTTCAGGACAGATGCAAGAATACCAAATTTCAAAGGGAGCAACAATTTATACTACATTAGTGAAAAGTGCTAATAGTTTGGCCAGTCAACCCTGATTGATTGCGGCATGGCCACGGAGAATCCATTGGTGAATTCTTGTTCCCCCATGTCTTTTGTTTCATTCAAAAATACACAATGCTTGGATATGTTCCTTTTGTCTGCAGAGCACAGATATCTGAATGCGAATATGAGTAACCTCTAGCAAGCATAAGTGACTACCATTGTGAGACTGACTGATTATCTTAAGTTGGTTGTTACTGTAATTCTGGCCATTGTTCAGCAATTTCAGCTTACATCTAACAATAGACATTATGTTCTGAGCATGGGCTGACAAAATATATTCAGTGCAAAGAGCTGAAGGAATATGCTGCTGCATGAGATCCATCAGTTGTTGGGATGTGCAGCTACATAGCTGGTGTGACGATAGCACCCTGATAGTGGAAGGCAACATTTGTGCTGTCACAGCATGATAGCAACCTGAAAGTACATTAATGGTATGGCAATCTCATGAATAGGTCGAGCCATTTGCTCACTGTGCAAGTTTAATTCTGAAATGGGGCGCATCAAAATCATCCTTCAGGAAAGTGGCTGCCTGATCAGAGAATCACTCACTTTGTATTGTCCATATTCTAGAATGGACTGTCACTTTCAGACCTGAAAAATGCCCAATCCACCTAAGATAACCCTGATGTGGAGGTAGAACATAGAAAAACTACAGCACAAACAGACCCTTTGGCCCACAAGTTGCGCCAATCGTATTCCTACCTACTAGGCTTACCTATAATCCTCCCATGAACTCAACCAGAAGTCTCTTAAAAGACCCTATCGAATTTGCCTCCACCATCACCGACCGTGGCCGATTCCACTCATTACCACCTTCTGAGTGAAAAACTTACCCCGATATCTCTCTGTACCTACTCGCCAGCACCTTAAACCTGTGTCTTCTCATAGCAAGCATTCCAGCCCTGAGAAAAAGCCTCTGAGAATCCATCCGATCTATACTTCTCAACGTCTTACACACTTCTGTCAGGTCATCTCTCATCCTTCATCCTTCCAAGGACAAAAGACCAAGCTCTCTTAACCTATCCTCATAAGGCATGCCACCCAATCCATGCAACATCCTTGTAAATCTCCTGTTCACCCTTTCGATAGCTTCCACATCCCTCCTGTAATGAGATGACCAGAACTGAGCACAGTTCATGGGGTCTGACTAGGGTCTTATAAAGCTGCAGCATTATCTCCCAACACATAAACTCAATCCCTCGATTAATGAAGGCTAGTACATCATACTCCTTAACCACATCCTCAATCTGCAAGGCCAATTTAAGGGTCCTATGGACCTGTCCCCAAGGCCCTTTTAATCCTCTAAACTGCTAAGAGTCTTACCCTTGATATTATATTCCTTCATCTCATTTGACGTGCCAAAATGGACCATTACATATTTATCCAGATTGAAGTCCATCTGCCACTTCTCCGCCCAGCCTTGCATCCTTTCAATGTCATACTGCAACTTCTGACATCCCTCCAGACTATCCACAACACCATCAATCTTCGTGTTGTCAGCAAACTTACCAACCCATCCCTCTACTTCCTCATTTATGAAAATTACAAGCAGCAAGGGTCCCAGAACAGATCCCTGGGGTACTCCACTGGTGACCAATCTCCATGCAGAAAAAGAAACAACTACAACCACTCTCTGTCTTCTGCAGGCAAGCCAATTCTGGATCTACAAGACAGCAGCCCCTTGGACCCCATGGCCTCTCACTTTCTCAAGAAGTCTTGCATAGGGACCTTATCGAACGCCTTGCTGAAGTCCACATAAATCACATCCACTGCTCTTCCTTCATCAATGTTTAATCACATTTTCAAAGAACTCAACCAGGTTCGTAAGGCACAATCTGCCTTTGACAAAACCGTGCTGACTACTTTTGAGAATACTAAAATTCTCTAAATGTTCATAAATCCTGTCCCTCAGGATCTTCAGCATCAGATGCTGGTGTTGAACTGGGATGAGCACAGTAAGAAATCTCACAACATCAGATTGAAGTCCAACATGTTTATTTGGAATCACAAGCTTTCAGAATGTTGCTCCTTCATTAGGTTATTCACCTGATGAAGAGGTCGAAATACCTCGAAAGCTTGTGAGCTTGCGATCAAATAAATCGGTTGGACTTAAACCTGGTGTTGTCAGACGTCTTACTGTGTTTACCCCAGTTCAACGCTGGCATCTCTACATCATACATGATGTAGAAAATGCAGTGGCTAATTTGCATATTGCAATCATAAACAGCAATGTGATAGGACCAGATGATCTGCTTTATGTGATGTTGATTACGAGGTCGATATTGCCAGGACATAGGAAATAACCTCACTGCTCTTCTTTAAAATGGTGAAATGAAATCTTTTGCATCCAAATGGACAAATAGGACCTCAGATTAACATTTTAACCAAAATATGGCATTCTTCAGCACTGGCTTGAGTCTTGAACTTTGAACCTTGTCATTTAGAGGTGAGTGTGCTGCCAACTGAGTCACAGCTGACATACAAGGAGAGAGTCCGGTGCCTCGGGGAGAGTCCGGTGCCTCGGGGAGAGTGTGGTGCCTCGGGGATGTGCAGGACTTTCCTTCATTTAGTTTTCCACTTTTGTTCTACCTAGTCACATTTGAAATTGTCCAGCAGGTGGTCTACAGCAGATAGAATCGAGGAAGGGGGAGGGGAGGCAGAGGTTTGATCGATAATTTATTCTATGAATTCAAAGCTTTCAGAGAAGTCAAAACACATTGTGATTCTTCCCGGCTTCTGGGTAGAATGAAATATAATTAACGGGCTATAATTAGTGTGAGCTATGAATGGCTGGTAGAAATAGTGCATAGAAGGGAAGAAAAGGTAAGTGTTGGTTTTCTGAAGGCAGTAAAGGCAGTCTGAAAAGCTGTCTGACACATTCTCAGCAAAACAGTTGAGGCTGAGAATAAGCCCTCTTCAAACAAAAACCACTCAGAGACAAATAAGCAGCTGTTGTGCAGTGAGAGACCCGGCTTCAGAGTCATTCAGTTTACATGCATTCATTGGAGGAGCATTGTTTCATTAAAGGCACATCCAAATTTCAGCAGCATCCTCCTCCTCCTGGTCATCATTACTGCTTGAGAAATTCACTTCACGTTGTAGCTCTAATATTTGAAACATACAAACTGAGAGGGTGAGAAATCCCCCGACTCAACCCTGAACTATGTCTGGATGATTTCCCAATTCCTTGCTCGCATCAGAGACATGGAGTGAATAACCAGCCTGAGCCACATGCCCCATGATGTAATAACTGGAAATGAGAAAATGGCTGAGGCATTGACAGGTATTTTGTGTTGGTTTTCACAGTGGAAGACACAAATAACAAGGCAAAAATTGATGACAGGAAAGCTATGGCATGTGAGAACCTAGAAACTGTCATTATCATGAAAGACGAGTTAATGGGGCTAACGTTACACAAGTCTCCTGGTCCTGATGGAATGCAGGGTATTAAAAGAGCTGGCGGGAGAAACAGCAAATGCACTAGTGGCAATTTACCAAAATTTGCTGGTCTCTAGGGTGGTTCCAGCAGATTGGAAAACAGCAAATGTGACCCCACTGTTTAAAAAAGGGAGTAGACAAAAGGCGGGTAACTACAGGCCGACTAGCTTAACTTCTGTAGGATGGAAAATGCGTGAATCTGTCATCAGGGAAGAAACAGTGAGACATCTGGATATAAATTGTACCATTGATAAGACTCAGCATGGGTTCATGAAGGGAAGGTCATGTTTGACTGACTTGGTGGAATTCTTTGAGAACATTACATGTGCAGTGGACAATAAGAAATTTATGGATGTGGTGTATCTGGATTTCCAGAAGGCATTTGACAAGGCATTGAACCAAAGACTGCTGCATAAGATAAAGAAGCACAGTGTTACGGGTAAAGTATTAGCATGGATAGAGGATTGGTTAACTAACAGAAGGCAAAGAGTGGGAGTAAATGGATGTTTTTCTGATTGTCAATCAGTGACTAATGATGTGCCTCAGGGATCAGCGTTGGGACCGCAATTGTTTATGATTTACATACAGATGATTTGGAGTTGGGGATCAAATGTAATGTGAAAATTTGCAGATGACTCTAAGATGAATGGGAGAGCAAAGTGTGAAGGGGACACTGAAAGTCTGCAAAGGTAGTCTAAGTGAATGGGCGAGGGTCTGGCAGATGGAGTACAGTGTTGATAAATGTGTGGTTGTCCATTTTGATAGGAATAACAACAAAAGGGACTAATACTTAAATGGTAAATAATTGCAGCGTACTGATGTGCAGAGGAATCTGGGTGTCCTGTACAAGAATCTCAAGGATTTGGTTTGCAAGTCATTAAGAAGGCAAATGGAATTTATTGCTAGACGGATGGAGTTTAAAAACAGCAAGTTATGTTGCAGCTGTATAAGGTGCTGGTGAGGCCACCTTTGAAGTACTGTGTACAGTTTTGGTTTTCTTACTTGAGAAAGGGCGTGCAGAGGAGATATATAGATTGATTCCAGAGTTGAGAGGGTTGGCTTGTTGGGAAAGACTGAGTAGACTCAGGTTATACTCATTGGAATTCAGAAGAATGAAAGGGGATCTTATAGAAATATATAAGATTTTGAAGAGAATAGATAAGATAGAAGCAGGGAAGTTGAATGGGTGAACCTAGAACTTGGGGACATAGCCTCGAAATAAGGGGAAGCAGATTTAGGACTGTGTTGAGGAGGAACTTCTTCACGTAAAGGGTTGTGAATCTGTGGAATTTCCTGCTGAGTAAAGCAGTTAGAGCTATCTCACTGAATGTTTTTAAGACAAGGATAGATGAAATTTGGAACAGTAAAGGAATTGTGGGTTATGATGAGCAGGCTGGTAAATGGATTTGAGTCCACAAAAAGATCAGCCATGATTTTATTGAATGGTGAAGCAGGGTCGAGGGGCCAGATGGCCTACTCCTGCTCCTAGTTCTTATGTTCTTATGTTCTTATGATGGGACACTTGGCTTCCCACTGTGGGGAAGCTTGGGGGGACAGGGACTGGCTGAGGTTTTCCTGTGCTGTTTATATTTAAACAAAAGAATGAAACCAAAATGCCAGTGAACAGGAATAATCATTCAGGACATCTAATCTCATTCCTCTTTTATCCTGAATCCTGGGACTGTCCAACTATTAGCTGCCCAACACGTTTGTCCGCATAATGCACTGCCTTCCTACACCAAAGTACAAAACAGTAAGAGCCATTGCCCATTTGGATGATGCTGGACTGTCAACCAAACACATTTTTTTCCCATTTTCAACATTTTTATATCCAGTAAAAAGAAAATGACAAAAATCACAATTTTTAAAAATACCTTGATTATTTTTCACCACGGTTGCACTCAGCAGTGTCCAACCCGTGTTGGTTTTTAATTCTTGGAAACTCATGGCCAAGCCTGAAGGGTTGGCAACCCTAAATTTGACCATTTATTTGCCTTTTTGGTTTAACAATGGTTCCTTGTCCCTCTGTAAGTCCAGTTGTCCCCTACTTGATGGTTCAACTCAATATATTGAGGTTGTAACTTCGTTGCCGGGGATGGGGGTGGGGGGTTGGTGGTGGGGGTGATATGGGGGTGGGGGGGGTATGTTTCGCTGATGTTCACACAACGATACACGAGGGAGTGATCAAGGTCATGACATAACACTTTATCAAATACCCTAAATTGGTGTCTGTGGATCTGGGGCACATTATTTAATGCAACAGCTAAAGACAAGAATACATTAATAAGATTCAAGTATGCTAAATGCAATGCACTAATCACAACTTCAGGCCAGCTCCTATTGAATTATAAACCTGAGGGTGTAATCTACATCAAGCATTTCTGCGAAGGAGACTGGCCTCTATAACCATCAGACCTCAGCCACAGGGAGATTAGATTTAAAGGAAATAAATAGAAACATAAGAAATAGAAAAGAAAGGAGGAGGTCATTTGGCCTCTATTCTGCAGTTCAATAAGAATGTGACTGATCTTCTACCACAGTCTCACCTATCCTTTCCACCCTCATGATTCTCCTCGCAGCCCATATTCAAATGCAAGAATATCTGTACAACATTCAGGTTTGGGCTGACAAGTGGCCAGTAACATTCATGCTACATAAATGCCAGACAATGACATCACCAATAAGAGACAATCTAACCGCCGTCTCTTGACATTCATGGTGTTACCATCACTGAATTCCCCATTGTTAATATCCTTGGGGCTGCCATTGATCAGAAATTCACAGGACTATCCAGTAAACACTGGGTGCAAAAGCAGGACGGAGTTTAGGAATACTGTGACAAGTAACTTACCTCCTGACTCCCTAAAGCCTTATACTTAAGATATAAGTCAGGAGTGTAACAGAATATCCCCACTTGCCTGGATGAGTGCAGCTCCAACAACACTGAAGAAGCTTGACTCCATCCAGAGCAAAGCAGCCCACTTGATTGGCACTACATCCACAAACATCCATGCCCTCCACCATCGATACTCAGTAGCAACAGTGTGTACTGTCTACAAAATGCACTGCAGCAATTTGTCAAAGATCCTTAGATATCACCTTCCAAACCAATGACCACTCCATCTGGAAGGACAAGAGCATCAGTGAACTGGATTCGATTCCTGGCTTGGGTCACTGTATGTGTGGAGTTTGCAAGTTCTCCTCACGTTTGCGTGGATTTCCTCCAGGTGCTCCAGTTTCTCCCACAGTCCATAGATGTGCAGATTAGGTTGCATGGCCATGCTAAAAATTGTCCCTTAGTGATGAGATGTGTTAGTTAGAGGGATTACTGGGAGTAGGGCCTGTGTGGGATTGTGGTTCTTGCAGACTCAATGGGCCAAATGGCCTCTTCACTGTAGGGTTTCTGTGATTTCATGAATAGATACAAGGGAACACCAAAATTTGTAAGTTCCCTTCTAAGCCACAAGCTGTCCTAACTTGGAAATATATTGCCATTCCTTCAAAGTTGCTGAATCAAAATCTTGGAATTCCCTCTGTAATGGCCTGGTGGGTCAACCCACAGCACAGTGCAATCCACTTGCAGTGATTCAAGAAGGTGGCTCACTGCCACCTTCTCAAGGACAACTCGGGATGGGCAATAAATGGCCAGTCAGTGATGCCCATATCCCATGAATGAATTAAAGAAAATAGTGCCTGGTAATATGACAATAAGTTATATTTAAATAGCACTTTTAATATAATGCAACATATCAAGGCAATTCACAGGAGCAGCATAAAGCAAAGTTTTACACGAAGCCACATAGAAGATATTGGTCAGATAGTCAAATACTTGGGAAAAGAGATAGGTCTTAGGGAGTGCCATAAAGGAGGAAAATCAGGTAGAGAGGGAGGGAATTCCAGAATTTAGAACCTAAACAACAGTGCATGTTCAATGTACTGGCTGAGGTTATCCATGAACATCTCATGTTCTCAACTTTGCCCCTTGCCTGAAATGTGGTGATCCTCAGGTTAAGTCACTGCCAGTCAGGTCTCACAGAAGGGGCTAAAGCAACTGATGATTCTCTGGAATTTTGTGATTTTTTCATAAGAAAGTATGCTCTCCCTCCTTCTTAAGGACCAAAACTACACGCAGAACTCCAGTTATGCTCTCACTAAGGTCCCATACAATTGTATTACAGCTCGTGTACTCTTACTACACAAAACCCTTTGCAGCAAAGGCTAACAATGTACCATTACCTGCAATATGTGCATTTTAACTTACTGTAATTCATATAGGACACTCATTCTTCTGAACAGCAACATTCCCAGTCACTCACCATTTTGAAAATGTTCTGCTTTTCTGTTTTTCCCATTAAAGTAGTTAGCGCAACAAGTTTCCTTATTCTATTTCATTTGCCATGTTCTTGTACAACTAACCTGCCAAAATCCTTTAGCAGTCTCTTTGTATCCTCCTCACTTCTGATTTTCCATTTAACTTTGTATCACTGACAAACTCAGATATGTTGCACTCAGTATCTTCTTCTCAGTTGTGAATGTAGTTTGTGAAAAGGTAAGGCCAGTGGTACCTCACTAATTGCAGTATAGTAGTCTGCTTATTCCTATTCTCTCCTTCCTATCCAGTAACTAATCCTGAATACATAGCCCCAATCCCCCATGAACACCTCACGTTCTCAACCTTGCCCCTTGCCTGAAATGTGGTGAGTCCTAATTTTATGTAATAATCTCTCCCCCTGACACCTTGACAAATGCTTCTTGAACATCCAAATATATTATCCACTGGTTTTCCTTTCCCGACCCTTCATGTTACAACCTCAGAAAACACCAACAGATTTTCCAACATCAATTCTCTTAGATAAATCTGTATGGATTTGTCTAATCATATTACGTCCTCCTAACATGTCCACAATAATAAATACCATTTTCCCTACGACTGACTAACTGGTCTATTGTTGCAGCCTTTCATTCTTCCTCATTTCTTGAATATTGAAATAATGTTTGCCACTTTTGAAAATGCTGATGCCATCCTAGATTCTAAGGAAATCTGGAAGATCAAAACAAATGCATCCTTAAGGATCCAAAATTATGCCGGAACATAGCGATTTCTCGCAATCTGTGCCCAGCATACCCTCTAATTCTTTCTTTTACTTTCATTCTATGCTGCTAAAACTTTATTCTTAACTCTTTTAAGCTTTCTAAAAATGCACTATTCTTTTTCTAACCTAGCTATGACTGTAACACTACATTTTGCACTGTTTTCCTTCTCTATGTACAGTATACTTTGTATAATGTGCAAGAGACAATTCTTTTCACTGTATACTAATACATCTGAATAAATCAAATCAAAATTTCTCTGTCACCTCTTTTATAACCCTAGAATGTTGCCATCAAGTCCTGGAGATTTGTTGACTTTAAGCCCCATTCCTCTCAGTGTGGAGTACTAACATCAAAATCCTTAAATTCCTCATTTTCACCAATGCCTTATGTTAGACATTTGCATGTCAAATACCTTCCATTGGCTGGATTGCAAGATCATTCTCTGATGGTTTATTAATAACCTTTTAATCTCCTTAATACTATCCAATTACATTAACTTTCTCCAATGCCAAAACAAAAATCTTTTTAAGGGTAAAATTTGAGAGTCATGGCATCTCCAGTGGAAGTGCTTCCACATGTTCGCTCAGCCTGTGTACCAGTGGCCTCCTCTGCAGCCAGGAACTCCAAGTGATACGATCTTTTGTTTGACCCCAGTGTCATGGAGGGAAACTGCACGAAGAAAAGGCCATCTGCCAGTGTAGTCCATGCTTGAGCAAAGCCCCATCAATGTGGGGCATTGACGGCTAATTAGGAGAATGTGAAGAGTGGAAGGGCCTAACTGTCACACCAACTATTCTGTCAACACATTGACAATGGGAGCGTTTGAGGTGTCTAGACAAAGAGTGCGAAAGGTTCAGACTCCGAAAACAACTTCAATAATAGTAAAGAGACTTTAATGTTTTTTGCCACAATGGAAGCATTACGTTTGCTGTTTAGGATATCTTGCTATTTGAAAATAAATGGAAAAGCAGGCTTCAGTTAGAGGCATTTTAATGTTTTGGATAAATGCTACTATTTATTTTCATCCTTGTTCAAATTTTAGTTTTTGTTAGATATTCAGTTTGTTTGTCTTTGAGGTTATTTGAATGAGCTTTTGGTTTTCTTGCAAGTAGTAATTAAATAGATATCAGTGCACTTTACGCTGAATGTTATGACTGCGTTAAATGGATGGATTTAACACCAAGGCAGCCACTAAAAGCTTGTTCCTTCCGTGTCCCATATATCCACACTTACATAGCAGTTTACTTTAGGGAATGAAAGAGGCCGATGGCCATCAGAACTAAGAGCTAGATACCCTCGAGGGGCCTTTTACAGAGAGTGGTCAGAACTTCAAAATGGAAAAATTGCCGTCCCACTTAAATAGTAAATAAATGGCACTCTCTTTTATCCATTACTGATTCTTTCCTCTGGAATATTTCTACTTGGACATCAGTCGGAATAGACAGTCTCACAATGTGAGTTGAGTGCTTTTCATTTCCATTCAGTTCGAGACCATTCAATCCTTAAAGACTATCATCATGTTCGATCATGCCTGATCTACCTCCATCTTCTCATCTTAGTTCTGTAGCCTTTCACACCCTGCAACATAGAATCCCTACAATGAAGAAGGGAGGTTATTCCGCCCATCAAATCTGCACTGACTCTCTGAAAGAGTGTCTTACCCAGGTTCACCCCATCCGCCCTATCCCCATAACTCCATGCATTTAGGGAAGCATGGTGGCATAGTGATTAGCACCTGCTTCACAGCACGAGGGATCTGGGTTCGATTCCCGGCTTGAGTCACTGTCTGTGTGGAGTTTGCACATTTTCCCTGTTTCTGTGTGCATTTCTGGAGCACCCGGAGGAAATGCACACAGAAACAGGGAAAATGTGCAAACTCCACACGGACAGTGACTCAAGCCGGGAATCGAAAATGTTCGGGTAGGAGGATTAGCCATGTTAAATTCCCCCTTAGTGTCGGGGGACTAGCTAGGGTAAATATATGGGGTTATGGGGATAAAGCCTGGTTGGGAGTGTGGTCAGTGCAGACTGACTCGATGGGCCGAATGGCCTCCTTCTGCACTGTAGAATTCTATGATACTCTGTAATTCTAATTTTATTATCATGCTACCAGAGCACTGGGAAAAAATCCACAAACACACAAAGAGGACATGCAAACTTCATACAAACTGATACCCAAGGTCAGGATCAAACCCAGGTTACTGTGGGGCAACATTGCTAACTATCTGATTGGTAAGTTTGAAGATGACATGAAGATTGGTGGAGTTGCTGATAATGATGAGAACTGTCAGAGGATACAACAGGATATAGACAGATTGGAGACTTGAACACAGAAATGGTAGATAGAGTTTAATTCAGACAAGTATGAGGTGATGCATTTTGGAGGATCAAATTTAGATGCGAATTACACTGTAAATGACAGAACTCTTTGGAACATTAGCATACAGAGGGATCTGGATGTGCAGATCCATAGTTTTGTAAAAGTGGAAAACAGGTGGCCAAGGTGACTAAGAAGGCATGTGGCATGCTTGCCTTCATTAATTGGGGCATTGAGTATAAGAGTTGGAAAATCATGAGTTTTTTATTCATTTGTGGGACATGGGTATTGTTAGTTGGCGAGCATTTATTGCCCATCCCAAGTTGCTCTTGAGAAGTGATGGTGAGCTGTCTTCTTGAACTGCTACAGTTCATGTGCTGTGGGTTGACCCACAATGCTGTTGAGGAGAGAATTCCAGGATTTTGACCAAGCGACTACGAAGGGGCAGCAATATATTTCCAAGTCAGGATGGTAAGTGGCTTGGGGGAGAACTTGCAGGTATTGGTGTTTCTATGTATCTGCTGCCCTTATCCTTCGAGGTGGAAGTGGTTGTGGGGTTGGAAGGTGCTGTCTAAGGATCTTTGGTGAATTGCTGCAGTACTATCTTGTAGATAGTACACACTGCTGCTACTGAGTTTCGGTGGTGGAGAGATTAAATATTTGTGGAACAGGTAGCAATCAAGCAGTTGCTTTGTCCTGAATGGTGTCAAGCTTCTTCAGCGTTACGGAGCTGCACCCATCAAGGCAAATGGGAAGTATTCCATCATACTCCTGACTTGTGACTTGTAGATGTTGGATAGGCTTTAGGAAATCAGGAGATCAGTTACTCATCGTAATATTCCAGCTCTGACCTGCCGTTGCAGCCACTGTTGAGTCCAGTTGAGTTTCTGGTCAATGGTAATCCCAAGGATGTTGACAGTGGGAGATTCAGAGATAATTATGCTATCGCATGTCAGTAGAGTGTCTGTTGTTGGTGATGGTCATTGCCTGGCTTTTGTATGGCACAAATGTTATTTGCCACTTGTCAGCCCAAGCCTGGATATTGTCCGGATCTTGTTGCATTTGAACATGGACTGTTTCAGTATCTGAGGAGTCACGAATAATGCTAAACATTGTGCAATCAACTGTGAACATCCCCACTTCTGACGTTTTGATGGAGGGAAGGTCATTGATGAAGCAGCTGAAGATGGTTGGGCCAAGGACACTACCCTGAGGGACTCCTGCAGAGATGTCCTGGAGCTGAGATGACCGACTTTCCACAAACACAACAATCTTCCTAAGGTGTGATTCCAACCAGCAGAGAGTTTGTCTCCTGATACCCATTGATTTCAGTTTCACTAAGGCTCCTTGATGCCACACTTGGTCGAATGTGGCCTTGATGTCAAGGGTTGTCACTCTGGCCTCACCTCTGGAATTCAGCTCTTTTGTCCATGTTTGAACCAATGAGTCAGGAGTTGAATGATCCTGGCGAAACTGGTTATTGCTGAGCGGGTGCTGCTTGATAGTATTGTCAATGACCCACTTCGTCATTTTTTACTAATGATTGAGAGTAGCCTGATTAGATGGTAATTGGCCAGGTTGGATTTGTCCTTTTTTTTGTGTTCAGGATATACCTGGGGCAGTTTTCCACATTGTTGAGTAAAAGCAAGCGTTGTAACTGTACTGGAAGAGCTTGGCTGAGAGTGGAGAGGTGGCAACAAATTCTGGAGCACAAGTCTTCAGTACTATTGCCGGATTGTTATCAGGACCCATTGCCTTTACTGTATCCAGTGCCTCAAAACATTTCTTGACGTCACATGGAGTGAATCAAATTGGCTGGGCACTGGCATCTGAAATGCGGGGGACTACTGGAGGAGGCTGAAATGGATCACCCACTCGGCACTTCTGGCTGAAGATTGTTGCAGTTACTCCAGCCTTATCTTTTGCATTGATGTGCTGGGCTCATCCATCATTCAGAATAGGGATATTTGTAGAGCCTCCTGCTCCTCCAATGAATTCTTAATTGCCCACTACCATTCACGACTAGGTGTGGAAGGACTGCAGATCTTAGAACCGGTCTGTTGGTTCTGACATCACTTAGTTCCATCTATCACTTGCTGTTTTTGCCTTTGGCGTACAAGTAGTCCTGTTTCACCAGTTGACACCTCATTTTTAGGTATGCATAGTGCTACTCCTGACATACGCTCCTGCACTCTCAGTTGAACCAGGGTTGATTCCCTGGCTTGATGGTAATGGGGCTATGTCGGGCCTTGAGGTTGCAGGTTGTGCTGGAGTACAGTTCTGCTGCTGTTGATGGCCCACAGGGCCTCATGGATGCCTAGTCTTGAGTTGGTAGGTGGGTTCAAAGTCTGCACCACTTTGCACAGTGATAGTGCCACACAACAAGATGGAGGTTATTCTGAATATGAAGGCAGGACTTCATCTTCACAAGGACTGTGCGGTGGTCTGATCACTCTTACTGATACTGTCACGGACATGCAGATCCTGCCATGTGGTTATATCCTATAGAACCCAACCAACTTGATCAATCGTGCTGCTGCTGAAGCACTTGTGGGATGAAATTTCTCCATGCAGAGTACATTTTGCACCCTTGCCATCCTCAGTGCTTCCTCCAAATGTTGGTCAACATGAAGGAATACTGATTGATCAGCTGAAGGAGGACAGTCCATGGTAACCAGTAAGAGGTTTCCTTACCCATATTTAACCTGAGACTTCACAGGGTCGATGTTAAGGACTCCCTGGGCAATTCCCTCCTGACTGTATACCACTGTGCTGCTACTCCTCTGCTGGGTTTATCCTACCAGTGGGACAGAACATATCCAGGGATGATAATAGTGTGTCTAGGCTATTATCTGTAAGAAATGATTCTGTGATAATGACTATGTCAAGCAGTTGTTTGACTAGTCTGTGAGACAGCTCTCTCAATTTTGGCACTAGCTCCCAGGTGTTAGTAAGGAAGCATTTGCAGGGTTGACAGGGCTGTTTGTTTTGCTGCTTTTTTTCAGTGCCTAGGTCAATGCCAGGTTGTCTGTTTGGTTTCATTTCTTTGTTGAACTTTATAGCGATTGTCACGACTGAGTAGCTTGTGAGGCCATTTCAGAGGGCAGTTGAGAATCAACACAATTGTGGCTCTAGAGTCACATGTAGATCAAACCAGGTAAGGATACCAGCTTTTTCCTAAAGGACATGTTGCAGCAATGTAAAATCTTCTTTAGACCGCATTTGGAATATTGTGTGCATTTATGGTCACCACACTGCCAGATGAATGTTGAAGCTTTGGAAAAAGTGCAAAGAAGAGTCAGTACGATGTTGCCTGTTCTGAAAGCTGTTGACTAGAGGAAAGGTTGAATAAACTAGGATTGTTTCCACTGGAAAGACGGAGGCTGAGGAAAGTCCTATTCGAGGTCGCAAAATTATGAGAGGCATAGACAGAGTGGATAGTCAGAGGCTTTTCCCTAGGGTCGAAGTGCCAATTACAAGGAGACACAGATTCAAGGAGGGGAAAGGTTAAAGGGAAATGTGCAGTCAAGTTTTTCACGCAGAGAGTGATGGGTGCCAGGTATGTGCCGCCAGAGGAGGCAGAGGAAGGAAGCAGGCACATTACCAACATTTAAGAGGCACTTGGATGGGTGCATGAATAGCGGGGGAATGGAGGGATACAGACTGAGTAAAAGCAGAAGGGTTTTTTTTCAGTTTATTAGGACATCATGATTGACATAGGCTTGGAGGGCTGAAGGGCCCGTTCCCGTGCTGTACTTTTCTTCATTCTTTGTGAAGTACAGAAGATCCGGAGTAAGGCTGATCACGTTGTTCAAATTGCGAATGCTCTTCAGCGTTTGAAGAGTTACGAGAAAAGAACTCTGACTCTTACGTTCCATTCAAGCTCTTGGTGCTGCTGCTTTTCTTCATCTCTTGAAAAGAATTTAATAAGCACTTTGAATAATGGGCCCTACTTATACAATCAAGTGAATTATAATATATTCCAGTAATGAATGCTTTCAAGGGGAATGTGCTTCGATTCACATGTAAACCTGCTTCGAAGCAGTTAGTGATAAAAAGGAGACTCAGGGGAATGGGGAAAGGGTGAGAGAAAATGCAGAAGATAGAAATAAGCTCCAAGAAGCTTTTTGCAATATTCTGTGACTAAACTGTGGCACTCATCTTGGACTGTGGATCATGTTTGCTGCCCAGTCACAATGCACAATTGATTATGAATTTATTCTAGCTACCTAGTTCCTGAGAGCAAGGTTTCTGATTTGTTTTGATTTATTATTGTCACATGTATTATTATCCAGTGAAAAGTCTTCTTTCTTGCATGCCAAACAAAGCGTACCATTCATAGAGAAGGAAATGAAACAGTGCAGAATGTACTCTTTCATTGTAAAAGGCAGGTCGTGCCTTACAAGCTTAATTGAGTTCTTCGAAAATGTGACTGAACACATTGACGAAGGAAGAGCAGTGGACGTGGTATACATGGACTTCAGCAAGGCATTTGACAAGGTCCCACATGCAAGACTTCTTGAGAAGGTGAGAGGGCATGGGATCCAAGGGGTTTTGGCCTTGTGGATCCAGAACTGGCTTGCCTGCAGAAGGCAGAGGGTGGTTGTGGATGGCTCTTTTTCTGCATGGAGGTCGGTCACCAGTGGAGTGCCCCAGGGATCTGTTCTAGGAACCTTGCTGTTTGTCATTTTCATAAATGACCTGGATGAGGAAGTAGAGGGATGGGTGAGTAAGTTCGCCGATGACACGAAGGTCGGTGGTGTTGTAGATGGTCTGGAGGGATGTCAGAAGTTGCAGCATGACATCGACAGGATGCAAGACTGGGCGGAGAAGTGGCAGATGGACTTCAACGCGGATAAATGTGTTGTGGTCCATTTTGGCAGATCCAACGGGATGAATGAGTACACTATCAAAGGTAGGAGTCTTAGCTGTGTGGAAGAGCAGAGGGATCTTGGGGTCCGGGTCCATAAGACTCTCAAATCGGCCTCCCAGGTGGAGGATGTGGTTAAGAAAGCTTACGGTGTACTGGCCTTCATTCATCGAGGGATTGAGTTCAGGAGTCAGGAGGTAATGCTGCAGCTTTATAGGACCCTTGTCAGACCACACTTGGAGTACTGTGCGCAGTTCTGGTCGCCTCACTATAGGAAGGACGTGGAAGCTATTGAAAGGGTGCAGAGGAGATTTACAAGGATGTTGCCTGGATTGGGAGGCATGCCTTATGAAGACAGGTTGAGGGAGCTGGGACTGTTCTCCCTGGAGAGACGAAGGTTGAGAGGCGACCTGATAGAGGTTTACAAGATGTTGAGAGGAATAGATAGGGTGGACTCTCAGAGACTATTTCCCAGGGCTGAAATGGTCGCGACGAGAGGGCACAGATTTAAGGTGCAGGGAAGCAAGTACAGAGGGGATGCTAGGGAAAGTTTTTCACTCAGAGGGTGGTGAGTGAATGGAATCGGCTGCCGTCGGTGGTGGTCGAGGCGAACTCGCTGGGGTCTTTTAAAAGACTTCTGGATGAGTATATGGGATCCAATGGGATTGGGGGTTATAGATAGGTCTATGGCTGGGTAGGTTTTGATGTGTTCGGCACAACTTGTGGGCCGAAGGGCCTGTTTGTGCTGTAGTGTTCTATGTTCTATGTACTGTTACAGCTCTCGTTACGGTGTAGAGATAAATCAACTTAATGCAAGGTAGGTCCATTCAAAAATCCTAACGGCAGCAGGGAAGAAACTGTTCTTGAGTCAGTTGGTACGTGACCTCAGACTTTTGTATCTTTTTCCTGATGGAAGATGGTGGAAGAGTATGTCCGTGATGTATTGGGTCCTTAATTACACTGGCTGCTTTGCTGAGGCAGCGGGAAGTATAAACAGAATCAATGAATAGAAGGCTGGTTTGCATGATGGATTGGGCTACATTCACAACTTTTTGGAGTTTCTTGTGGTCATCGGCAGAGCAGGAGTCATACCAAGCATACAACCAGGAAGAATGCTTTCTATGGTATAGATAGAGTGGGTGTACAGAGACTACTTCCTTGGATGAATGGAGCTGTTACTCGGGAGCATATCTATAAGGTTCGTGGTGGGAGATACAAGGGGGATGTCTGAAGTAATTCTTTGCTCAGAGAGTGGTTGGGGTGTGGAATGCACTGCCTGCTGTGATAGTGGAGTCGGACACTTTAGGAACTTTCAAGCAGTTATTGGGCGGGCACATGGAGCACACCAGAATGATGGGTAGTAGGATAGCTTGATCTTAGGTTTGGTCATAGCTCGACACAACATCGAGGGCCGAAGGGCCTGCACTGTGCTGTAATGTTCTATGTTCTGTCTGTAAAAGTTGGTGAGAATTGCAGCTGACATGCCTTAGTCTTCAGAGAAAGTAGAGGCGTTGGTGGGTTCACTTAACTATAGTGTTGGCATGGGAGGACCAGAACAGATTGTTGGCGATCTGGACACCTAAAAACCTGAACCTTGATTGTTGTGTCAGTCTATTCTGAATGTACTATTCCAAATCTTGCTTGTAGTGTATCCTTCCTCAACCTGTGTTTACACAGACACTGTAAAATTTCACAGGGGCATAAGCAGGTAAGTATTGAGACCAAACTGCATGAGGGGATAATATAACTGTGACTAAAAGCTTGACCAAAGAGGTAGGTTGTAAGGAGCTTTGTTTAGGTAGGAGATGTAGAGAGATTTATCAAAGGAATTCCAGACTTCAGGAATAAGGCAGTTGTAGGCAAGGCCTGCAAAGATTAAGAAAAGGAAGTCAGAGATACACAAAAGTCCAGAATTGAAGGAAGACAAAGATGTTGGAGGGTTGTTACAGTGAAGGAGGTTACAGAGAGAGGGAAGGATGAAGCTATGGAGGAAGATCAGCATGAGGATGAATTCACAGTGCACATAACTACATTGGCTGATGAAATACAATAGCTGTCACGTCAGTGTCTCACTCACATGGGGCTGAGGAGAACTCAAACCTACCCCTTCATCACAGTTCAGCCAACAGTACGGCCTCAAGGCGTTACACTTCTTAACATTCAGTGAACCCAAATTCACCACAGATTGGCAGAATGGAGGTAGAAATACAATGCTATCAGCACTTTGTTCATGCCTGGCAAATGAGGATGTGTTCACCATCAACTAATTTGAGAATTCAGATGCCCCAGATGCCTCACCTCTATTAAGCTAAGGATACCAACCTCCCCCCCCCCCCACCCCCCCCCCCCACACACACACACACACACAATACACATACAGACATCACACACAAACACACACACACACGCACACACACACACACACACAATAGATTTGGCTTTACTTGTCACTCTTTCAAAGCTGAGTGCCATCAGCTTGGATTGAAATGTGGCAATCTCTTTTTCTGCCCCCACCCCCTTCCCCAACCCCATTTTGAATGGGATTCTTTCATGTAGATTCCCACCACAGCTGATGCTGCAGTCAGGAAGAGGGGTGATAAAATAACTCGCTTGCCTTAGTGCTTTGTGAAGGGTTTGATTTATCTAAATAGCGAGGCTCTGGGAATAGCTGTTGCACAAATTCTCAAGCTGTGCAGTTTAGCCTTCTAATACAGAAACATGTTTATGCAGATTATGCTATTTGCTATCCCCTCTGTACTGTACTGCATCTCGGGACCAATTACTAATCCCCAAATCACAGTACGCAGCAAGTGTTTCATTCTGGTGCTGACTGCTGCTTACAGTCAACAGGGAATAGTCTTCAGAAATTAATTCAGGCTTTTTATTGCTGGGAGCGCTGAGGTCTTATTGATTTCTTTTTGGTAGGAGCTGATTAAATACCATACTTATTACTTCAAGGACACACAGTGACACGTGCTGGAAATAAACATTTTTTTTAGCTCCAGATTTCTTTTGCCTCTTTTGTTCCCAATTTCTAAAAAGAAGGAAAATGTTCTTTTGCTTCTTGTGTTTTGTTTGTCAGTGCTGTGGAAGTGATTAACGGTGGAATTTCTATTCCCAGTCAGAAGGTGTAGGGCTTGAACTGGGTACAACAGAATTTGGGTGAGTAGATGAAGATTTTAGAAATGGAGGACATACAGCAATTAATTTGTGTACAACACACATTCATCAGCGACAATGTGATAATGATAGCTCATCTGATTTCAGTAATATTGGTTGAAAAATAAATATTTGCAAATACTCAAGTCCTGTTGATCAGTTCACAGAATCATCATTCACAGTGCAGAAGAAGGCCATTTGGCCCACAACCCTATTCTCGTAACCCCACATGTTTGCTCTGTTAACCCCCTGACACTTGACTCAATTTAGGACGGCCAAACAACCTAACCTGCAAATCTTTGGACTGTGAGAGGAAACCGGAGCATCTGAAGGAAACCATGCAGGTACAGGGAGAATATGCAAACTCCACACACACAGTGACCTGAGGCCAGAATTTAACCTGGCCACTGCCGTGTTAGGACATCTTTCGAGAGAACGGATAGAAGCTTGGATTTGTCCTTCATATTCCATAATCTTCATTCACAAAAGCAGGACCAGATAATCCCAGTCTGATTTGATATCCTATATCTTACATAGGCCGATTTTCACAGAGATTGAAGGAGTCAATGTGCAGCAATGGCGGAGAGATAGAGCAGGAAATCGATCACGTTCTGTTTTCATTGGTGTGTAGCTCAATAACGGACTTTTCTTATTTTCCTTGCATGGGGTGGGTGGGTGGCGAATGGGGAGGTACAATTTGCCCTCAGAATCTACGCTGTGTTCTCTGTGTGACGGCAGTTCAAGGACAATGAGGATGTGGCTTTCTGGAAATGTCACCCAACTCACCCCACAGACAGCTGACAAGCCAGGTCACAATGCAGCCCAAACAAGATTTCAGATGCTTTTCTGCTGCAGGTAATATCAGCTCTTCCCCCACAGAACATAACTTGACATCAGGCAGCATGTTATAAAATGACAGGTCGGGTGACCAAATATTTATCCTGTAAAATGTGCTTGAAAGTCAGAAGAAGAGAATGGGAAATGTCAAGCACTGCACTGGAGCCCATCACTTCTGGATTGGGCTAAAGGCAGCAAGCCCCAGAATCTGTCACTTTCCAGTATCTGTATTAACAGCTGCTCCTTCCCAAAACGTGTTCTTTGTTTCAGGACTGGTTTACAATCAGATCAAAATACATCACTAGCAGTTAACAGAAAGCGCTTCGGATGACATGGTCAGACAGGAGAGAGTAAGAACGATGTTCCATGGTGAACATCAACATTAGACTCCATCAGTTCTCCCAGCTGCCCCACCCCGATCTGTGCCGACTGTATTGATGCCAGTCAGTACTATAGGGTACAAATTGCATTTAGTATCTCAAAAACCACACAGTGTCCACAAACACTTTACTCACCCAATGATGTACTTTAGAAGTGAAGTCATTGTTATAATGGAGAAACAAAGCAGCCAGCTTGTATATAGCAAACATATGCTCAAAAAACAACTTTGTGACAATGAGCAGGCAGTGTGATTTTAGACCTTGGCTGTGGACTCAATATTAACGATCTGAGAGGGCAATATAGTCTTTGTTTAATATCTCAATTGCAAGTCAGTTCTTTCAAGAGTACTGCCCCTTTGACAGTGCAGTATTCCCTCAGTACTGCCCCTCTGACAGTGCTGCACTCATTCAAAACTGACTCTGTAACAGCGTAGCACTCATTCAATACTGACTTGCCAATAGTGCAGCATTCATAGTGCTGACCCTCCAACAATGCAGCACTCCATTAGTACTGACCCTCCAACAATGCAGCACTCCCTCAGTACTGACCCTCTGACAATATGGCACTCCCTCTGTACTGACCCTCTGACAATATGGCACTCCCTCAGTACTGACTCTCCAACAGTGCAGCACTCCTTCAGTACTGTCTCCTCCTGTGCTGCGGTGCAAGTGCTGTATGTGTGCAAATTGGTTGTTATGTTTTCCACACCACAACAAATGATTACATTTAAAAGTACTTCATTAGTTGTAAAGCACTCTGATCATCTTGAAGTTGTGAAAGGCACTATATCAATGCAATTTGAGCATTCCATAGCTTACTTCATCTCACCCCATTAACATATTCTTCCATTCCTACCTCTCTCAGGCATGCATCTAGATGCAACATTAAACTAATTACCCAATCCTTGAAGTAATGAGTTGTACATTATGGGATACGGTGGTGTAATGGTATTGTCACTGAGCCCCTAGTAATCCAAAAACACAGGGTCATGTTGTGGGAACCCAGGTTCCCATCATGTCAGATGCTGTTTCCCCTTGTGGAAGAGTCTAAGACCAGAGGGCATAATCTCAGAGTAAGGAGTCAGACATTTAAGACCGAGATGAGGAGGAATTTCTTCCAACAAAGAGTAATGAATCTGTGGAGTTCCTTTATGTAGAGAACTGTAGAGATTGGGTCACTAAGTATGTTCAAGGCTGTAATAGACAGATTTCTAGTAAGTGAGGGAATCAAGGGTATCAGCAATAAGGTAGGCAAGTGGAGTTGAGAATTATCATATCAAATCAGTCATGATCTTATTGAATGGTAGAGCAGACTGAATGGGCTGAATGATCTATTGCTGCTTCTACATCTTATAATCCTTTGGATGGAGAATAAATGCTGGCCTAGCCAATGAAGCCAACTTCCCTTGAAGATTGAAAAAAAATCTAATTAGTCTCTGGGTCAAGAAGTTTCTCCCTAATTCTCTATCAGATTTATTGGTTTCCATCTTATATTTATATCACTTAATAACTTGTAAAGGTGATCTTGAGAGGTTGAACAGTTTATGGTATCAGTACAGACTTGAAAACCTGGATAGCTCATATTACCTCCAATGGTGAGGTGAAGGGATTTGGGGGTGTGCAATTAAAAGAATGTTGAATTTTCGGTGTTGCGTTCACAGCTTCTTTACTGTACATTTTAATTAACATTGAATGTTGAACATATTTTGCATTGAGCTTGAGATGGTATTGAACATTGAATAATGCCTGCCCCAGCCTCATGCTTCCTGCAGCGTCCATTCTCACTAACAACTCAGTTACTGCTGAGCTGTGACACTCCAGCTGCTTCAGGGAATAAAGATATTCCTTTAGGAGGGATGGCCGCTTTCTGTCAATCTTCTCCACCAGAAAGATTGATTAATTTCTCCAATAACAACTTGTGCAACCTGTTCCTTTCTGGTGAAAGGACAATAGCATCAAAAAAAGCGTTTGCAAGGCAAAAAAATCTCTGGCTGATGACTTTTAGAATTAAACAAATTCAAACTCGAGAAGAATCAGTAAAGAAAAGCTTTTATTAGTGCCTTTTGTGACATGTGGATGACCCAATGTGTGTTACAGCCAATTAAAGACTTTTGAAGTGTTGTAATGTGGGAAACTCAGCAGCCAATTTATGCACAGCAAGGTCCCACAAAATAATAAGATGAATGGCCCTATGATCTAATTTAGTAATATACTGACTAAGACAGAAGGAAAACTTCCCTTTTCTTCAAATGGTAGTGGTACTTTTTCATATCTTACAGCTTGATGTTTCATCTGAAAGCTGATAGCTCTGACGGTGCATCATTCTTTCAGTACTGAACCAAAGGGTCAATGTCATTTTCAAGTTCAAGTCCATGGAGAGCATTAATTGATTACTAATATAATGTCCCTCACACCCAGTATCAGTCAGTCAAAGAACAAAGAAAATTACAGCACAGGACAGGCCCTTCGGCCCACCAAGCCTGCTCCGACCATACTGCCTGTCTGAACTAAAACCCCCTACCCTTCCAGGGACCATATCCCTCTATTCCCATGCTATATAAGCCATCTTAAAAGTCAGCATAGTATCTGCTTCGACTGCTTCCCCTGGCAACAAGTTCCAGGTACCCACAGCTCTGTAAAAAAGACTTGCCTCGTATATCTCTTTTAAACCTTTTTCCTCGAACCTCAAAACTATATCCCCTAGTAATTGACTCTTCCACTTTGGAAAAAAGCTTCTGACTATCCACTCTATCCATCACGATCTTGTAAACTTCTATAAAGTCGCCCCTCCACCTCCAGTGAAAACAAACCAAGTTTCTGCAACCTTTCCTCATAACTAATGTCCTTCATACCAGTCAGCATCCTGGTTAATCTTTTCTCTAACCTCTACAAAGCCTCCAAATCCTTCTGGGAGTGTGATGACCCGAAATGCAGATTAAGGTTCTATAAGGCTGTATAGCAGCGGTATGGGATGTCATGTATAATGTAAGTCACAGGATAGTATCAGTCAGTCCCAATATAGAATCCCTACAATGCAGAAAGAAGCCATTTGTCCCATTGAGTCTGCACCAACAACAATCTCTCTGAGACCCTTTCACCATAACACCACTATTTACCTGGCTAAACCCCCTGATACTTAGAGACAATTTAGCATGGCCAATTCATCTAACCTGAACATCTTTAGGTTGTGGCAAGAAACCAAAGCACCTGAAGGAAATCCATCCAGATATAGAGAGAATATGCAAACTCCACATGACAGTCATCCCAGGCCAGTCACCCTGGCACTGTGAGGCAGTAGTGCTAACCACTGTACCATTATGCTGCCCTTATAGGATCAGTCCCAGAATAAAACAGTAAGTACTGTGATACTATCAGTCTTGGGATAGTATTGGTCCCTGGATAGTATTAGTCAGTCCCAAGATAGTATCAATCCTTGGTTAGAATCAGTCAGTCGTAGGAATGCTCTCAGTCCCGGGACAGTATCAATCCCAGCATGGTATCAGTCTTGGGATAGTTTCAGTTAGTCCCAGGGAAGTATCAGTCCTGAGATTGTGTCACCCTATTTGAAGTTACTACAGATACTTTAAGGAAAGATTAAATGTCTGAGGATTGATGTAAAGGAAAGATAATTTGATGTAGCCAATGCTCTGATTTGATTTAATTTGATTTGATTTATAATTGTCACACGCATTAGTATACAGTGAAAAGTATTGTTTATTACGTACAATACAGACAAAGCATACTGTACGTAGACAAGGAAAGGAGAGAATGCAGAATGTAGTCATAGCCAGAATGGAAAAAAGATCAGCTCAATGCCATCGCACTTGAGAAATCTGATACAGAGCTTCGATGATATTCCTAAATTGGTGCACAGGGATTTGCAGTTGTGTGGTTCACAGCTTTAGTGAAGGTACCAGAAAGAAGATTATTGGAGAACTTTGTAGTGTATTGAACTAATAGAGAATGGAAATTAGATTGAATACTGATTATGAGTCAGGAAAGAGAAATGAGGAGTGAAGGGCTGTATCTCATCAAGATTGGAATAGATTGTGTTCCCCTTTAAGGTTTATTCTGGTTAATAGCATACAGCATCATCTTAGACATGTAGGATGGACAGAAAGTGTTGCAAATTTACAGACAGTATTAAGATAGGATGCAGAGTAGATAACTCTGAGTATTTTAGAGATTTGCAAAGAGATATTAATAAGATTGTGCAACGGACAAAAGAGTATCAACTAAAATTCAGGGTCATAAGTGTATGGTGATTTTTTTTTGAGTTGTAAAGTAACAATAATTTTTTGATTACAGGTAGGCTGAGTACAGTGGAAGTGCAGATGCATTTGGGATCATTAATAGTAGCTTCTGAAGTGGAGATGGCCATAAAAAGCTAATAGAATGCTTTGTTTTATGGCAAGAGATATGGAAATGTTGAGCTGAGGTGTAATGACAAATCATTTTAAAGTCTTAGTAAGAATACAGCTGAAGCATTTAGTGTTGTTTTGGCTCCAACCTATTTCTAGAATCTTTTTGCATGAAGGGTCCCAATGGTGGGAGAACAATTAACATCATAATTTGATATTCGGAGGTGAGAGCCTGAACCAATCATGTTGGGTAGGAAGCTGTCTGTCCTGTCATTACCTCACAGGGTGAAAGGTCTGGGTGCCATATTTAAATGACATCCAGACAGGGATTCTACTTCCTGTCTTTTAACAACATCAGTCAAGCTGTTTGTGAGGAGTTTGTAATTCCTAGATTGTTGACAGGGGAGGCAATCGCCTAGTGGTATTATCGCTAGATTATTAATCCAGAAATTCAGCACTTGTTCAGGGGGCCTGGGTTCAAATCCTACCAAGGCAGATGGTGAAATTTGAATTCAATAAAAATATCTGCAATTAAGAATCTACTGATGACTATGAAACCATTGTTATTTGTCAGAAAAAACCCTTCTATTTCACTATGTCCTTTGGGGAAGGAAATCGGTCATCCTTACTTGGTCTGATTTGAAACTACAGCAATGTGGTTGACTCTCAACTGCCCCCTGAAATGTCTAGCAAGCCATTCTGTTGAAGGGCAATTAGAAATGGGCAATAAATGCTGGCCAACCAGCAACACCCATGTCCCAATAATGAATAAAGAAATAAAAAACATTACAGTATCAGTTTGTAAGGAGATCTTGGAGGGCCCTTGCCCTTACCCTGGTTGATAGCTGGATGCAGTTAGGGTGTCACAGGTCTGTCTAACACCCTGGCAACTGCCTCACCACCCACTCATTTAGGAAGTTAGTTTCATTCCTCTTTCCCTGCACCTCAAAAGGCATTGAGTCATAGAGGTTTACAGCATGGAAACAGGTTCTTCGGCCCAACTTGTCCATGCCATCCTTTCTTTTTAATGTTAAGCTAGTCCCAATTCTAGGGACTAGAGTGGTCTAAGCCCATATCCCTCTATATCCATCCTACCCATGCAACTGTCTAAATGCTTTTAAAAGACCAAATTGTACTGGCCTCTACTACTACCTCTGGCAGCTTGTTCCAGACACTCACCAGTCTCTGTGTGAAAAAATTGCCCCTCTGGACTCTTTTGTATCTCTCCTTTCTAACCTTAAACCTATGCCATCTAGTTTTAGATTCCCTTCCCTTTGGAAAAAAATATTGACAATCTAGCTGATCTATGCTACTTATTATTTAATAGACCTCTATAAGATCACCCCTAAGTTTCCTATCCTCCAAGGAAAAGAACCCCAGTCTATCAAGTCCTGGTAGCATTCTAATAAATATTTTCTGCACTCTTTCTACTTTCATAATATACTGATGACACCAAAGTCGGAGAAGTTGTAGACAATGAGAATAGATGTTACAGTTTGCAGAGGGACATAGATAAGCTGCAGAGCTGGGCTGAGAAGTGGCAAATGGAGTTTAATGTGGAAAAGTGTGAGGTGATTCACTTTGGTAAGAGTAATATGTGTACAGAATATAGGGCTAATGGAAGGACTCTTAGTAGTGTAGATGAGCAGAGAGATCTCGGTGTATAGGTGCATAGATCCCTAAAAGTTGGTACTCAAGTTGATAAGGCTGTTAAGAAGGCATACAGTGTGTTAGCTGTTATTGGTAGAGGGATTGAATTTCGGAGCTGAGATGTCATATTGCAACTGTACAAAACTCTGGTGCCACATTATAAGAAGGATGTGGAGACATTGGAAAGGATGCAGAAGAGCTTTACCAGGATGTTGCCTGGTATGATGGGTAGGTCTTATGAGGAAAGGCTGAGGGACTTGAGGTTTTATTCATTAGAGAGAAGAAGACTAAGAATTAATTGAAACATATAAGATGATCAGAGGGTTAGATAGGGTGGATAGTGAGAGCCTTTTTCCTCGGATGGAGATGGCTAACACGAGGGGACATAGCTTTAGATTAAGGGGTGGTAGTTATAGGACGGATGTTAGAGGTGGGTTCTTTACTTAGAGGGTAGTAAGGGTGCGGAATGCCTTGCCTGCAGTAGTTGTGGACTCACCAAGTTTAAGGGCGTTCAAATGGTCAGTGGATAATCATGGATAGCATTGGAATAGTTTAGGTTAGAAGGTCATAAGATTGGTTCCATTGGTCGGCGCAAACATTGAGGACCGAAGGGCCTGTACTGTGCTGTAATATTCTATGTTCTATGTTCTACTTTCTGTAATCGGGTGACCAGAACTTTTTTCCAATATTCCAAGTGTGGCCTTATCAATGTCTTGTATGACTTCAAAAATATGTCCCAAATCCTGCATTCTATGTTCTGAGCAATATAACTAAGCATGCTCCTCCGACACCCCATCTGCAGTTTCCTCACTCCTTTGCTGTGTGATGTTGTACAGGACACAGCAAGGACACGGTGATCCTGGAGACTGTCCATGGAGCTTGGTGTAACACTGCAGTCAGCAGAACTTGATTCTTCAGCAGCCTGACTGTTGGCCCTGTTGTCGATATTATATCTCTCCTTCGCTGGGCTTTGTGTCACAAAGTCTTTACAGGATATCCTCTGTACCCTACGAGCTTTCTTGGAATGACACCCCACTGTCTCAGTCAGCTATGGTACTTTTCAGTGACACAGCCAACAGCCAATTTCAATGGATCAATGTCTCTCTTCCCTCTTGGTTCGATAAAGCTCCCCATACAAAATATAAAGCAGCTTCCTGCTCAGTCCAAATTCACCAGGAAGATTAGCTCATCTACTGCACGCCATCTTTAACCAGTCATACATTTGAAGGTATGTGTTTCTCATTTCCCAAAGGTACAATTTAATATGACAAGGTAGTGTATTATTGACCATGTATGATATGCTACTGTATTAAAAATAGGTTCTCACCACTTGTTATCAATCCACTCATAATCCACCACCAACATTCTAACCAACTTTCATTCTGCAGTCGGCAAATTGACATTTTTCTCCCACTCAAATTTGGTGACCTTGTGTCCCATTGTTGAGGCAACCTAGAGGATCCAGCACGTATAGCCTAGGAATTGGTCTGCTGTAAGGAAATACCAATAAGAAAAGATCTGAAAAATTTGGGCTGTTTCTCTTTAAAACAGGAAATTCAGTGATGATTTGAAAGAAGTGTTAAAGATTTGAAGGGTTGAATTAAAAGGTAGAAAGGAATTAGTTCCGGTAAGTGAGGGGCTAGGATGAGGAGGTATGGGCCTGAGATTTAATGAAGAATGAGGAACAAGCTAAATTGCTTTGATGGTGAGGCTGTGTAATACATTCCTACAGTGTTAGTGATTGAAGCAGCAACGTGGGGCGGAATTGTCTGGCCGCAAATGCCCCAAGGCCGAAATTCCCACCCGTGCTCAATAGATCTGTGTACAGTCCGCTGAATTTTCTGTTTCATCTGCTAATGTTAACAAGCAAAGGTGAACTCGGAGTAAGCAAGCGCACTTGATTTACTAATAGACAGATCCAGAATCTTCTGCGCATGCTGAAACTGTTGGTTGTCTGATTTGCAGCATGATGGAACAGCGGTTAGCACTGCTGCCTCACAGCTCCAGGGGTCTTCGTTCAATTCCCGGTTTGGGTCACTGTGTGTGTGTGGAGTGCATGTTCTCCCTGTGTCTGCATGGATTTCCTCTGGGTGCTCCGGTTTCCTCCCACATTCTGTTAGGTGCATTGACCTGAACAGACTGCGGCAACTAGGGGAATTTCACAGTCACTTCATTGCAGTGTTAATATAAGCCTTACTTGTGACTAATAAATAAACTTTAACTTTATGGTTCCTGGGCAGGTAAGATGGGAAAATTTCGGTCTGTGTCAGCATTTAACAACGAGCCAGATGGAGTTGAAGGAAAGAGAAATAAAGGGATAAGAGGATTGTGCAAAGTATGGGATTAGAGTACCTTTGTGTAGAACATAAATTGCAACAAAGACTGGCTGAAAAGAATGGCTTGTCTTAGGATTGAAAACTCTACATAATTCTAAGCAATATCTCCCTGAACCTTCTGTAGCATACAGTTCCCCACCCTCCCATCCATTACCCCATTCTCCATCCCCACATTTCCCACAGACTCATCCCTTTGCTTGCTGCTGACCCACCTCCCACCCTCCCTGTGATACCATTCCCCACCCTCATGACCCACTCTGTGCTGACCCATCCCCACCCTTGCTGCTGAACCACTCCCTTTCACTTATCGATATTCCCACCATGGAGAGAGCTTCTTCAACTTAGGCCTGGTTTTGTATTCCATTTGGATCAGTCACTAATTAATTAGTCACCCAACAGTTAATACACCAACTGATTACAGATTACTTATTTACAATTTGGGAGTAAGTATTAAGCTCATGGTGATACTTGGTCTCTTTCCATCATTGTCAGCTTGCCAACATTAGAATAATTCTGTGAATATCAAAATTAGGCTGTCAACAGTTTCAGCATGCCCAGAAGATTCTGGACCTGTCCACCAGGAAATCTAGTGTTGCCTGCTTGCTCCTGGTTCACCTTTGCTTTCATACACAACTTTGGTGATTGTTACAAATAGTTGGCTGCCAGGATTCTGAACAGTGATTCATTCACAGGCTTGTGATGTTACAGCTCTCTATAAAGTGACAACCACTTCCTGGAGATGCAGCTATAAATATGCAGTGACATGACAGCTTTCCTCTTGAGCAAGACCCAACAAGAATTTCGGCTGAATCACTGAATTGATTCATCCCGATAAATTGAAACTTACGTATGACAGCCTTAGAAGATTAAGGGGTGATTACTCTGAGATGTTTAAGGTAATTAAAAGATTTGAAAAATTGGAGAGACAGAAACCGTTCCCTTTGGTAAGAGGCATCCAGAACAAAGGGACAAAACCTTAAAGTTAGAGCAAGGCTTGTTGACATTGATATCAGAACAAAGAACAAAACAGCACAGGAAACAGGCCCTTCAGCCCAACGAGCCCGCGCCGCCACCCCGATGATCCCACTTCTACCCGTGATCCCTGTCTATGTTTATATTGAACAAGAAAGCAGTCAGAAAAAAGATTACGGAAATCCAGAACTATCTCCACAAAAAGTTGTTGAATTTGGGGATCAGCTGAAAATTTCCAACTGAGATTGATGAGAGCTTTCTTAAGTCAGGGTGTCAAGTGATTCAGAACCAATATGGATAGATGAAGTTAAGAGACAGATCAGTCATTATTCATTGAATGGAAAAACAGGCTTGTTGGGCAGAATGGCCTACTTCTGGTCTTATGTTAGTATGTTCCTAGCTCCTGTTAGATCCTTGTGCTCTTTTATCATTACCATTTTTAATATGTATTTGTGAGTGCCTCATGAGTATATTCTAGTCAGACATCAGTGATACAATTAAAGCCTTCGTTTTCTTAGTGAGAGTCATATTATTTGCCATTATTATTGCATCTGTCCCTGGTAATTCAAAGTCGGTTTTGAGCTAAAAGCCAATAATTTGAATTAAGCAATGCAAATATGACAAGAAAGGAAGAATTCTATGCTCAGAAAATCAAATTACATGGAATTTAATGCACAGAATTAGGCCATTTAGCTCAACTGGTCTTTATGCTCCATACTAATCCCCTCCCACTCAACCCACTCAGCATATCCTTCTATTCCTTCCTCCTTCATTTGTTTCAATCCATCTATTCCACTTGCTTCAACCACTCTGCAATGGGTGAGTTCAACATTCTAACTGTATTCTTCTTAAAAATGAACTGACTGAGTTGAGAGTAGAGTACTAGAAAAAAGTAACAACCTGTTTGCAATAAAGGCCCATTAGGAATTTACAGAAAACAGATTTAAAAAATAAAGTCAGGTTCATAAAGAGAAAGACAAATTAATGTAAAATTCAAGTAAGTGTAATGCGTTACCCAGTGGAATCACAGAAGATTAGGTACAGCAAGTAATTAATGGAATGTTGGCCTTTATGGGATGAGGGATGGAACACAAAAGTAGGAAAGTCTTGCTGCAACTGGTGAGACCACAACTGGAGTCCTGTATACAGTTTTGTTCTTCTCACTTAAGGAGAGAAGATTCTCTCGGTTGATTCATGGGATGGGGAAGAAGTTTGAGCAGGTTGAGCCTATACCCATAGAAGTTTAGAAGAATAAGAGGTGATCTTATTGAAATCTATAAAATCCTGAGTGGGCTTGACAGGATGAAGACTGAGAGGATGTTACCCCTCATGGGGAATCTCAAACTAGGGGCACAGTTTCAGAATAAAGTGTCTCCAGAGAACGAGGAGGAGTTTTTCCTTCTGGAGGTTGTTAGTCTTTGGAATCATCTTCTTCAGAGAGCAGTGGGGGCTGAATCATTGAAAATATTTAAGATTAAGTAAGATCTTTGATCTATGAGGGAGTGATGGGTTGGGGGAGCAGACAGAAAAGTGGAGTTATGGCTCAGGACAGTCGTGATCTTGTGACTTATAGGGGGCATCCTTTTGTTTCTATATCTGATATTAGAAAGCCAAGAGCAGAGGAAATGTGATCTCAAATCTTGTATGTTGTTGCTGCAATATTGGAGGGATGTTATTTTAGGTGATAGATACTGTGACAGGTGCCAGTGGCCAGTGTGCTTCATTCAGTTATTGTGTGATAATTCTCACAGTGAATGCCTGAGACATTGCTGTGGACTTAGCTGTAATTTGAATCCCACCAGATAATAGACCCCTCTGCTGATGTCTGCCAGTCTCTCTTTTTGCAGGAGATGCAAATGACAATTCTTGAGTTTGAATGGCTTGGAGTAGTGCCTTGAGTCATCCTGACGTTTTACCTCCTCTTCGAGCACCTCATCACCACGGTGGATTACATCGCTCTGAATACCTCACACTTGAGTTTAAATCTGTTGAATGGGGGTTTTGAGGGGCCTGGGTCATTAAACTCCTGTTCTTGGTAGTTATGTTTCTCAAAGCCAGTTAGCTTAGGGCTCAGTCTCCTACCTAAGACTCTCACCAGTCAGTGTTGAGCATATCCAGCGTACAGTTTAGGGACTGTCAATATGAAAACAATTCTCTCAGTTTTAAACATTAATGCAAATCTTTTTTTCAAATTCGCATCGTAATTAAAGGAAACTCAGCACGAAAGCCAAACCCTGAGCCTTCCAAAGCTCCCTCAATTATTGTTTGGCTCAAAGATACTTCTGTGGTATTTGAATGCTGTCTATGTAAGAGTCTGTTGAGGGATGTGTCTTTTCCTTTCTCAATCTGTGCACAGAGGGTTCTTTGTACGTAGCTGGACTCCGATGTGGACTGTGGGAAGAGGTCTTTTGTTGTGATGATCTGTTCAATTCCAATGCTAGGCTGATTCACCCCCATCAAATTCTAGTGGTATTGTTTTACTACAGGTTCTAACCACGATTAAATGAGATTATTTCTTCAGTTTACATTTTTTTATGATATTAGTTCATGCTGTACCTAGATAGCAAATGAAAAAATCTTTTTGAAAGAAACAAGCAATATTTTAATCTTCAAATGGATCCAACACTGAGTCACTGCGGATAACTACATTGATTCATAGATCAATGTAGAGATGCCTGATAGAGTGGAAGTGAACACTAGGCTTTGTTTATCTTCACTCAGGTCTGATAGCTGCTTTCTCTCTCTCTCTTTCTTCTCCTGTTGCAAAGCGACCTTTCTCCTAAGCGTGAGTCGTGTTTGTATAATCAGCAGGCTGAAAGGTGTCCTCCGATCTTTCACAGAACAATCCATTTAGCTCAAGGTCTGCTTGCTTACTTTGTTAGGGAAATATGGGAAAACAGCGACAACAGCTCACACATTGGTCAGAGAATAACAAGTTACAGGTCAGCCAGACAGGAGCTGCATATGTTTATGCTGGCTAATTTGAACAGTTGCTCCCCACTTTAAACATGCATTTGCTTTTCTCTGTGAGAGCTTTTCTGTCACATATTTTCCGTACAAACATAACACTGAATCACAAAATTGTTACAGTACAAAAGGAGGCCATTTGGCCCATACAGTCTGTGTCAGCTTTCCAAATGACTTACTACACTCCGTAGCACTTCACCTTGCACATTCTTTCTTTTCAGATAATAATCCAATTTCTCTTGAATGCCACTGTTGAACCTGACTCTCACAGCCCCTTAGGAAGCACATTCCAGATCCTAACCAATCATTGGGTGAAAAGGCCTCTTGTCACCATTGCTTCTTTTGCCAGTCACCTTAAATATATGTCCTCTCATTCTCCATCCTTCCACCAAAGGGAATAGTTTTTCTCTATACGCAATGTGTAAATAAGATTACTGAGTCTCATTCCCATTCTCAGGCTGGGAATACACTCTGCTCCCAGTCCCACTCGCTTACCTAAACTGAGAACACAGTCTGCTCCTACTCCACTAACAGGAGTCTTGGCTGGTTTTCCCCCTGTCAATCCAGAGAGTCTATGTACTTGAGCACTTCTCATCCATTTGTTACATTTCCATTTGCGAGACAAGATCAAAGACGTATTCTGCAGGTGAATAAAATTAGAGATTAAGGGCATCAATGATCCAGAACTGGCAGAAAGAATTCTCTTCTCATTTACAAACCCTAGGGGTAGAATTCCTCAGACGTCTCCCACACGGTTAGAGTCAAGAAATCTTGCCAACACCTTTAAGGGGAGGAAGATAAAAGCAAAATAACAAGGATATTGGAAATGTGAAATAAAAACAGAAAATGCAAGCAAAATACAGGAGGGCTGGCAGCATCTGTGGAGAGAGAAAAGGAGTTAACATCTCGAGAAGAGTTAAGAACCAGCAGGCATTACCTTCAAATGAGAACAAAATGATACAGAAGTAAAATCAGGAACCATTTTTCCAAGCAAATCTGGAATTTTCTCACCAGAAGGCTGAGGATTCTGGCGGTCAATCGGAATTTTCAAAGCTGAGAGAGATTTTTGTTGTGTTCTGGACTGAATGGTTTTGAGCAAGGATATGTAAATAGAGTTGAGGTAGCAATGAGCAATGATATAACTGAATGACAGAATAGGTTCAAGAGGTTGAATGATCTCCACCTTTTCCTCGGTGGTGTTAGGATATCTCTTAGTGCATCACCTCAGTAAGCTGCTGTAAAGATGTATGATGCAGTCCAAAGTCAGCAGATGAAATGATTATAAATGATCGGTGATAAATAGTCAGTTGTGGAAATGGAACCACACTGGCTTAGTTGCTCATGTTTCATTTCAGCAAGAGCCACGGGTTGTTAAATAACATTATTTGAATATATTTGTGATATCACAACGAAGATGTCAAGAGTGTATCCACGCGGAACTTTGGAGAGAAGTCATTTTTAGCTTTACAATTCATAGTGACATGATGCAAAATAACATTCCTACTGAGGGGATGAAAAGTGGCAGAGAGTAGGAATATGAAAGACCAAATTCTTAATGTTCTGAACACGCACTTTAAACTGGAAATGATAGATGAGCTCAGCTTGTAATGAATCAGTGATCCCCTGATCTGGTGGTAAATTTAGCTGACTGGTCACTTTCTATTAATGTTTCTCTCTTACAAGCTCCACTTCAATAAATTGACAGATAGGTGCCATTTCTCACATCACTTTCGGCTCCCTCATCCAAGGAATCAGCAGTATTTTTGATGGCAAAAGTGTCAGAACAGCCTTATTTGACGGCACTTTTTTCCCATCTCTGACTCCCTATTGCATTTAATTTCCCTCCTTAATTATTTCTTCTTTATTTTCTTCTCCATCTCAATTAAAGATCTTGGTTTGGGAATGAGTTCAGATGGTGTGCTGCAGTCAAACTCATTGGTCCTGACAATTTCCCAGCACAACGTTCTCAACAACTAAACTAGACTCTGTACTAGAAATTGAACAAGATTGCTTTCCCTCCTTGATAGGTACATTGCGGAAACTTGCTGGGTTTGAAAACTGCTATTGATAATTAAAAGTAGGAAGTTGAATATGTTTGGAATTTTGAAGGCACTCAAGCGCTCTCAAACTTTGTCTATGGAGGCTATTGCAGCAATAAGTATTGTTTTGTCAATTTGGCATTTTGTGGTTGAACACAGAATCTATAGTTCTGATTGTACAGTTGTCCTTGAAATTTTCAGTGTAATACATATTCATGAAAGGTATTGATTCTTGATACCCAACTGCACAGTGGGCTGGGTTTTCAAAATGAAAATTCTCTTGACAGTTTCAGCAAAGGGACTTTCTCCCTTTGCTTTTTCTTTGCTGAGGTTCTTACGGGAATAGCCTAGCACGTCTCGCCCTTTGATCTCCAACACCAAAGCAAAAATACAAAAATACGGCAGTACACAGATGTCAGGAGAGCATATTGACAATATAAGATGTGGACCCAAATCTCTGCCCTATTATTTTTGGTGTCATGCATTGGATTCATTATCCATCATGGTTTTCTCCATAAAGTTATTGTTCAGTCTTCCCTGGGACAAGGTAATGGTGAAATGGAGTAAAACCTTCCTGTCTTTAAATTCACCCTGACTAAATGAGGGATTTGAATTGAAACTTCAGAGGAGGACCATGTTAGGAAAATCAGTTTAGACTATTACTGAAACCCACAAATAGAACATAGAACATTACAGTGCAGAACAGGCCCTTCAGCCCTCGATGTTGCGCTGACCAATTAAGAAAAAGCAATGACCCTCTAACCTAAACCATTCCCTTTTCATCCATAAACTTATCTACTAACCTCTTAAACGCCACCAAACTTGGCGCATCTACAACTGGTGGGATCCTAAATAGTTGGGGTGCTAAGAGGGATGAGAGTAAGGGGGTCATAGAGGAAAGCTGTAAAACACAGCAGCATACAGGTGGGATAGGGCATGGTTTGAAATGCGTATACTTTAATGCAAGGAGTATTCGCAATAAGGGGGAGGAACTTGCAGCTTGGACCAGTACCTGGAACTTTGATGTTGTGGCCATTTCAGAGACTTCGGTAGAGCAGGGACAAGAATGGATGTTGCAGGTTCCGGGGTTCAAATGCTTTAGTCGGAGTAGAGAAGGAGGTAGAAGGGGGGGAGGAGTGGCATTATTAGTCAAAGACTGTATCACAGTGACAGAGAAGAAGTTTGATGAGGACTTATCTGTTGAGGTAGTATGGGCTGTGATTAGAAACAGGAAAGGAGAGGTCACCCTGTTGGGAGTCTTTTATAGACCTCCTAAAAGTTCTAGAGAGGTTGAGGATAGGATTGCAAAGTCAATTCTGGTCAGGAGTGAAAGTAATAGGGTAATTGTTATGGGGGAACTTTAACTTTACTAATATTGATTGGAATAGCTATAGCTCTAGCTCGTTAGAGGGGTCAGTTTTCGTACAAAGTGTGCAGGAAGATTTTTTGACTCAGTATGTAGATAGGCCAACTAGAGATGAGGCTACATTGGATTTGGTGCTGGGCAATGAGCCAGACCAGGTGATAGGCTTGGAAGTTGGTGAACATTTTGGTGATAGTGAGCACAATTCGGTTACGTTCACCTTAGTGATGGATAGGGATAGGCATGAAGCTGGGGGCAGTAGTTATAGCTGGGGGGAAGGGTAATTATGAGGCCATCAGGAGAGAATTAGGGTGCATAGATTGGACTAGGAAACTACAGGGACTGGGAACATCTGGAATGTGGTGCTTATTCAAGGAGCAGCTGCTGCGAGTCCTTGATAAGTATGTCCCTGTCAGGCGAGGAGGAAATGGTCGAGTAAGAGAGCCTTGGTGTACGAAAAAAGTTGATGTGCTGGTTAAGAAGAAAAAGGAGGCTTATGTCAGGATGAGGCTTGAAGGCTCAGTTAGTGCAATGGATAGCTATAGATTAGCCAGGAGGGAGCTAAAGAGTGAATTGAGAAGAGCTAAGAGAGGACACAAGAAGACTTTGGCTGATAGGATTAAGGAGGATCCTAAAGCTTTCTTTAGATATGTTAAGAATAGAAGATTGGTTAGGGCAAGATTAGGACCAGTCAGAGACAGCAGTGGGAAGTTGTGCATGGAGCCTGAAGAGATTGGAGAGGTACTGAATAAATATTTCTCTTCGGTACTCACGCAGGGTGATGTAAATGTAGTTATGGAGAACACTGAGGTACAGGGTAGCAAACTGGAAGGTATCGAAGTAGATAGGGAGGATGTGATAGATATTCTCGAGGGTTTGAAGTTGGATAAGTCCCCTGGGCCGGACGGGATTTACCCTAGGATTCTCTGGGAGGCAAGAGAGGAGATTGCAGAGCCGCTGGCTCTGATCTTCAGGTCCTCGTTGGTTACGGGTGTGGTTCCGGAGGACTGGAGGATAGCGAATGTAGTCCCATTGTTTAAGAAGGGGAAGAGAGACCTTCCAGGGAATTATAGGCCAGTGAGTCTTACTTCGGTTGTGGGCAAAGTATTGGAGAGAATTATTAGGGATAGGATTTATAGTTATTTAGAGAGAAATGAATTGATTGGGGATAGTCAGCATGGTTTTGTGAAGGGTAGTCGTGCCTTACTAACCTCATTGAGTTTTTTGAGAAAGTGACCAAAGAGGTGGATGGGGGTAAGGCGGTTGATGTGGTATATATGGACTTTAGTAAGGCGTTTGATAAGGTGGCCAATGGAAGACTTCTGCAGAAAATGCAGATGTATGGGATAGAAGGTGATTTAGCTAATTGGGTTAGGAATTGGCTAGCAGATAGAAGACAGAGGGTGGTGGTTGATGGGAGATATTCATCGTGGAGTTCGGTTACAAGTGGTGTACCTCAGGGGTCTGTTTTGGGCCACTGCTGTTTGTAATTTTTATAAACAATCTGGATGAGGGTATTGAAGGATGGATTAGTAAATTTGCAGATGACACTAAAGTCGGTGGAGTGGTAGATAGTGAAGAGGGGTGTTATAGTTTGCCGAGGGACTTGGACAAGTTGCAGAGCTGGGCCGAGAGGTGGCAAATGGAGTTTAATGTGGAAAAGTGTGAGGTAATGCACTATGGCAGAAATAATAAATGTGTAGAGTATAGGGCAAATGGTAGGCTTCTTAGTAGTCTAGATGAACTGAGGGATCTTGGTGTTTATGTGCATAGATCCCTGAAAGTAGGCAGTCAGGTCGAGAAGGTTGTTAAGAAGCCATATGGAGTCTTGGCTTTTATTGGTAGGGGGATTGAATTTCGGAGCCGCAACGTCATGTTGCAACTGTACAAAACTCTAGTGCGGCCGCACTTGGAGTATTGTGTGCAGTTCTGGTCCCCACATTATAAGAAAGATGTGGAGGCATTGGAGAGGGTACAGAGGAGTTTACCAGGATGTTGCCTGGTATGGAGGGCAGGTCTTATGAAGAGAGGCTGAGGGATTTGAGGTTGTTTGCGTTAGAAAGGAGGCGGCTAAGAGGGGACCTTATCGAAACATATAAGATGATTAGAGGTTTAGATAGGGTGGACAGTGATAGCCTTTTTCCTAGGATGGAGAAAGCTAGCACGAGGGACACAGCTTTAAATTAAGGGGTGATAGTTATAGGACGGATATCAGAGGTAGGTTCTTTACCCAAAGGGTGGTTCGGGAGTGGAATGCCCTGCCTGCAGCAGTTGTAGATGCGCCAAGTTTGGTGGCGTTTAAGAGGTTAGTTGATAGGTATATGGAAGAAAAGGGAATGGTTTAGTTTGGAGGGGCATTGCTTTTTATATTGGTCGGCGCAATATCGAAGGCCGAAGGGCCTGTTCTGTGCTGTAATGTTCTATGCAGCAGGCAGGGCATTCCATACCGTTACCACCCTCTGGGTAAAGATCCTACCTCTGACATCCGTTCTGTAACTACCACCCATTAATTTAAAGCTATGTCCCCTTGTGCTAGCTTTCTCCATCCGAGGAAAAAGGCTATCACTGTCCACTCTGTCTAAACCTCTAATCATCTTACATGTTTCAATAAGGTCTCCTCTTAGCCGCCTTCTTTCTAACGAAAACAACATCAAATCCCTCAGCCTCTCTTCATAAGACCTGCCCTCCATACCAGGCAACATCCTGGTAAACCTCCTCTGTACCTTCTCCAATGCCTCCACATCTTTCTTATAATGTGGGGACCAGAACTGCACACAATACTCCAAGTGCGGCCGCACTAGGGTTTTGTACAGTTGCAACATGACGTTGCGGCTCCGAAATTCAATCCCCCTACCAATAAAAGCCAAGACTCCATATGCCTTCTTAACAACCTTATCGACTTGATTGCCAACTTTCAGGGATCTATGCACATATACACCTAGATCCCGCTGTTCATCAACACTATTAAGAGTCCTATCATTAGCCCTATACTCTACACATTTATTATTCCTGCCAAAGCTAATTACCTCACACTTTTCCGCATTAAACTCCAAAATATAGTTTCATTGACCTGCACCTACTCTAACTCAAATCCAGATGACCCTCCTAATTTCTGATGTCTTGACCTGCAGAGGAAATTGACTTTTATCCCATGCATTTTCAGCAATGCTGGTTCCATCATATCCACACTTACTTAAGTAACTCATAGTGTGCAGTGCATGGTAGTTCAGGTCACTTTGTGTCTAATACAAATATTTGTCTGATAGAAAGCTTTTAGCCCACGGTGACTGTTCAAGTTGATTGATGGAAGATTGCTGATGTTTGCTGTTTCCAGGTGCAAGTTTAGTACAGCATCATCTGCAGCTGGCTGGAAGATGGGCATTTGAGGAAGGCACCATTCTGATTGACAGAGTTCATTGAATTAAATGTGTTATTTATTGTACTATTCCTGTGTAAAGTTAAATTATCTATATCCTTCCTGTACCCAAAACTGTGTGACAATATAACTTATTAATTAAATAATAGAGAAGCCTGGTTTCTAATTAAGCTCATTTGCATATATAGTCCCTGAAGGCATAACAATTAAATTTTTAAAGTTTCATAGTGGCAAAATTTGCAAAATCTGAGTTAAAGGGGAATGTCTGTTTTCTAATTAATGCAAATCGGGTTCAATCAGCATAATTCATTTTATGTTATCGCTTATAGCTAAACAATTATATTTGCCAAGGCTTGCAAACACACACTATGTCGTACATCTTTTGACTTTTAATGAAGTCCATCTGAATTAACCTAATTTAAATATGCAGAGTGAAGTTATTAGCATAATACTGTAATATATCAGTTCAAATACGGCACTGATTATATTCCTAAGCTGTGAGAAATACTATTAAGAGTTTTCTGACTTTCATGTTCCTCAGCTGGCTCTCTCTTTGTGTGGCTGTTATGATTCATTCAGTGACTGGATTGAATTCCAGCCCTCTGGGACCTCGGCTAAGGGGACCTTTTAATGAGGGAGCATCAGTATTAAATCGTAGCAGGCTGTTCAGCCATGTAATCCCTCACAGACAACACAGCCACACTCACCATCTTACTTTATAATCAGTGTGCTCAAAGTTAAAATTCTGTCATTTCCATGGCCAATGTCTGGACAGATAGAGCTTACATAAGGTTCCAAGCAGAATGGAAAGTAATTGGAGAAAGAAAGAAGGAAAATAAAGAATGTTTATTAATGAATTCAGTTATTGTGAGCTGGATTATACTACTTGACCGGATGGTCAACACAGATTCAACAGTAACTTCCTGAAGGGAACTGAGAATGTGCTTGTAGAAAACGAGTGGGGATAGGTCAATCAAAGAACCAGCATCAGCATGATGGGCCAAATAGCTGTCTTCATTGTTGTGCAAGCTATTTTCAGGTAAGCCAGATGGGGTCATGAACCTGGCTGCAAGAAATAGGTAGTCAATTCAGATCAAATTAATTTAATGACACAACTTTGTCTTGTCCCTATGTCATGTCCTTGTCCTATGTCATGTCCTATAGCCTTGTCCCTATGTCAAACATGTCCAGGCTAACAAAGTGGAGCCAGATCAGGTTCCATAATGGAACTCGTGGGGAGCTCTGAACCCTCAGTGGCTGCTGAATAGCAACTACAAGCATTGTGGAATCTACCTCCTGAACTCGCTCCCTTCCCTCCCCCATTAGGATCCCGTCCTGGAAGAAATCTCACACACACTCCCAATCAACACTTAAATATACTCACACATGCCCATACCAGACACATCCATTCACACCTACATCCACCCCCTGACCTACATACACACTTACGTCCCACTCACACTCTCATACTCATACCCATATTCACATACTCCCATCCATATCCACACATACATATACGCACTCTCAACTATTAAATTCCAGTTCAGCAATGCTCTGAATAAAATGAAAAGGAAACAGTTAATTCAATTGGTTTGCACAAATTATGTGATTCTCTGAGGTGAATGTATTATTAAATTCTATTTCTGAATTTGTTGTCTGAAATTAGTCAGTGGAGCAAAGATTTAACCAAAGGGAGCTGGGTTTGGGTATTGCACAGTAATAGCTGTAAGGGAGTTGGGATTATCAACAATGAATGACATGAATCCTTTTCTCATTTTAATGGGGATGATGACTTGGAAGTGTCAGGGTAAGAGGAAAATATTTCTCTCAGTGTTATCTTTAGAATGGATGAGAAATAATCTTCCTACTCATTAATTATCAACTCTGGGACTGCCCTGTTGTTGCTGCTTTGAAGTGTTAAGTGGACAAGAAAAGCAAAGTTTTTGGGAGTTTCAGAAATACTTCTGAAAACTGTGATCTGTGGAAAATCATCAGTCACTCTGGTCCAAAAGAAAATTATTACAACCAATGTTGATTAAAAGTGAGTGTAACCCTCAGACAGGAGCTATTTTTAATCTGATATGATTAATTATCCTGAATGAATAATACTTGATCTGTAAAATTTCTTAATTTCTTGACATGTAAGATCCCTTCATTCCAGTCAAAGATGTGCGTAGGGGATGGGAGGATGCAGTGTAGATGAGCAATTCAATAAATAAGAACATATTAAGAATGTATACAAGATGTCTTTGGTGTAAATAGGGTGCCTTGATCGTTGTCCTGTGATGGGTAATTGATGCATCAGTGTATCCACTAAGGATTCCACTATTCACATTCAAAAGTTACAACTTCAACAATCATGGGACTTCCAGAATTTCAATTACTACACCGGGTACAGCAGAAAACCAAAGGGGCAACCTTGCAAACTGTTGCCAAACCTTGCTGCTCTCATCTTAACAATTCCTGACTGATAATCCGTTTGTTTGTGGCCTCTCTTTTTTCTCACTGGATTTGGATGTATTTATGTGTATGGCTTGCCATGGCTCAGTTAGTAACATCGACACTTCTTAGTTGGCAGGTCATGGGTTCAAATCCCATTTATTCAGGAGTTATAAGCACAGAACCTGCCCTGGCTGTCATTGTTGTGCTGAGAGAGTACTGCGTTGTCAGGGAGCTGATTATTTGAAACAATAGAACATAGAACACTACAGCACAAACAGGTCCTTCTGCGCCGATCATATCCATATCTACCAGGCTTATCTATAAAACTCAATCCCATTAAATCCCATGTACTCATCCAGGAGTCTCTTAAAAGACCCCAATGAGTTTGCCTCCACCACCACCGAAGGCAGCCGATTCCACTCACTCACCACCCTCTAAAGTAAGGCCCCTTTGAGAGCATTATTTTAAAGAGCAAGGGAGTTCTCCTCAACGTCCTGACTAGTTTGTTCCAACGCCACTAAAACTGATGATCACATTGTTATGTGCCATGTGTAAATTAACTGCTGTGCTTCTGACATTGCAGCAGTGATTTCATCTCAGAATTGACTGTAAAGCATTTTGGAACATTCTAAGATCATGAAAAAGGCTATATAAATGCATATTTTTTAGCTTCTTTCATCTTGTGTTGGGGTATGTACAGTTTTATTCAAAATCTTGGGCTCATCTCACCACTGTCATCGGTGAGATGAGCTGATAAGACATCACGTAAGGCAAAAAATCAGGATCCCGTGTGGTTTCTTGTCTCTCATGATTTTACCAGCACTCATTTGTCAGTGAAATCAGATTTGTATCCAGAAAGAGCACGGAGCCAATTTAAATATGCATTACGTGCTTAGTGTATCATTAGTTAGTCCCAGGTGCTATTGTCTGATATCACTTGTTCTCACCAGTGAGAGTCACATATGGTTTCTAACGGTAGAAACCAGACATCATGGCCTTGCCAATGGGACAGGAGGCCATTGGTGCCCCCGGGATGGTTGGGGATAGGGCAGGCAGGGCTAGTCAAGTGACCATGAGCCTGGCAGTGCCCACAGAGCACCCTGGAAGTGTCTGGGGCAGTGGGTCCTGCTGCCCATGTGGGTGGGGTTGTAACAAGGAGATCTCCCAGTGCACTGGAGGTCATAGGGGTCATAGAGTTTTCCATAGAGAAACAGGCCCTTCGGCCCAGCTTGTCCATGCCGTCCTTTTTTTTGAAATCCTTAGCTAGTCCCAATTGCCCGCATTTGGCTCATATCCCTCTGTATCCATCTTACCCATGTGACTGTCTAAATACTTTTTAAAAGACAAAATTGTACCCGACTCCACTACGACCTCTGGCAGCTTGTTCCAGACACTCACCACCCTCTATGTGAAAAAATTGCCCCTGTGGACCCCTTTGTATTTCTCCCCTGTCATCTTAAATCTATGCCCTCCAGTTCTGGACTCTGTTACCTTGGGAAAAGATATTGACTGTCTACCTTATCTATGCCCCTCATTATTTTATGGACTTCTATAAGATCACCCCACAGCCTTCTGCGCTCCAGTGAAAAAAGTCCCAGTCTATCCAGCCTCTCCTTATAACTCAATCTATCAAGCCTGGGTAGCATTCTAGTAAATCTTTTCTGTGCTTTCTCTAGTTTAATAATATCATTTCTATAATAGAGTGACCAGAACTGTACACAGTATTCGAAGTGTAGCCTTACTAATGTCTTGTATAACTTTAACAAGACATCCTGACTCCTGTATTCAGTGCTCTGAACAATGAAATCAAGCATGCTGAATGCCTTTTTCACCACTCTGTCCATCTATGATTCCACTTTCAAGGAGCTGTGAACATGTACTCTTGGATGTCTTTGCTCTTTAAGTCTCCCCATCGCCTTACCATTAACTAATCCTGCCCTGGTTCCGTCTACCAAAATGTATCCCCTCGCATTTATCTAAATTAAAGTCTGTCGGCCATTCGTCAGCCCACTGGCCCAGTTGATCAAGATCCGGTTGCAGTTATTGTCCTTCTGAGGGACCTTCATCATTGTCCACTATGCCACTAATCTTGGTGTCACCTTCAAGCATACTAACTGTATCTCTTATATTCTCCAAATCATTCATATAAATGACAAATAACAGTGGATCCAGCACTGATCTGTGAGGCACACCAATGGTCACAACCACCAATTTGAAAAAAACAACCTCTATAATAACCCTCTGGCTTCTGTCGTCAAGATGTGGAGATGCCAACCTTGGACTGGGGTAAGCACAGACTCACATTGGACTCACATTCCAATCATTAACATGCAAATTGAGTTTGTGTCTTTATATGCCCTGTTTGTGAACACAAGTCCTCACTTATCTGAAGAAAGAGCTTGAGGCTCTGAAAGCTAGTGCTGCCAAATAAACCTATTGGACTTTAACCTGATGTTGTGAGACCCCTTACTTATTCTGTCATCAAGCCAATTTTGTATCCATTTATCTACCTTATCCTGGATTCTGTGAGATTTAATTTTGTGCAACAACCTATCATGCGGTACCTTATCAAAAGCCTTGCTAAAATCCATTTAGACAACATCAATGGCACTACCATTTGGTTATCCCTTCAAAAAACTCAATTAAATTTGTGAGACATGATTTTCCACTCACAAAGCCATGCTGACTGTCCCTAATCAGTTCTTACATCTCTTACATCTGTGTCTCAAAATATCTTCCAACAACTTACCACCACAGATGTGAGGCACACTGGCCTGTCGTCCCCAGGCTATTCCCTGCAGCTGTTTTTAAACAAAGGCACAGCACTTGCCACCCTCCAATCTTCAGGCATCACATCTCTGGCTTTTGATGATTCAAATATCTCTGCTATGGGACCCATTATTTCTTTCATGGCCTCCTACAGTGTCTTGGGACACACCTTATCAGGCCTTGGGGATTTATCTAGCTTGATGCGCTTTAAGATTTCCAGCATCACCACCTCTGTAATATGTACAGTCCTCAAGACATCACTATTTATTTCCCCAAGTTCCCTAACATTCATGCTGTTCTCAACAGTAAATACTGATGAGAAATATCCATTTAGGATCTCACTCATCTCTTATGGTTCTGCACGTAAATGACCTTGTTGATTCTTAAGAGCCTTAGTCTCTTCGTTGTTGTGTTCCTTTTTTGCACTCCTGATTTCTCGCTTAACTCTATTCCTATACCCCTTCTACTCTTCAAGGAATTCATTTGATCCCAGCTGCCTATGCATATCATACGTCTCCTTCTTCTTCTTGACGAGGGCCTCAATATCCTGAGTCATCTAGGGTCCCCTACTTCTATCAGCCTTGCCCTTCACTCTAAGAGGAATATGCTTATCCTGAATCCTGATTAACAGTTTTGAAAACCTCCGATTTACCAGACATCCTTTTGCCTTTCCACAGACTCCCCCAATTAACTTTTGAAAGTTCCTGCCTGATACCATCAAAATTGACTTTGCCCCAATTTAGATCTTTAACTTTTGTGCCAGACCTATCATTTTCCATAGCTATCTTAAGACTAATAGAATTAGGGTCACAGATTCCTAAGTGATCCCTCAATAACACATCTGTCATCTGCCCTTCCTTATTTCCCAAGAAGAGATCAAGTTTTGCCTCCTCTCTAATCAGGACATTCACATACTGACTGAGAAATTCCTCCTGAATACACTCAACAAATTGAGTGGAAAATGAGATGCCTGCGCAATGGTGTCTCAGTGCTCTGCAGATGGATTCAATGGCAAGATTATGCTCCAACCACACCAAACTCCCCCTCCCCCAGGAACTTGCCCAAAACATCAGTGAGATTTTCTCTCCTGTTTTCACGCTTGTTCAGACCAGGTAAGGATGGCAGAATTCCTTTCCTAAAAGATATTAATGAACCAGGTCGGGTTTTTGTGATAGTTATTTCACTGGACTCTACTCTCCAAATTTGTATTGGATTCAAATTCCACCGTTTTCCATGGTGGTATTCCATGGATTCCCAAAGCAATAACACTACGCACCACCTCCCTGTGGGGATGTTTGCTGTTGTTTGCGAAATGTTCAGCAACATTCGCAACTCCTCAGATACTGAATCAGTCCATGCCAATATGCAACAAGATTTGGACAGCATTCAGGCTAGGACTGATAAATGGCAAATAGCATTCACACCACACAACTGCTAGGCAGGTAATATCTCCAAGGAGAGTGAATCCAACCATCTCCCTTGACAATCAGTGGCATTATCCTCATTGAGTCCTCTTTTGAAAACATCCTGGGGTTTTTAATTACCAGAAACTGAATGGGACCAGCATATAAATAGAGCAGAGCAGAGGTTGGGAATTCTGTGGTAAATAACTCATCTCTTGACTCTTCAAATCCTATCATAGAACATAGAACATTACAGCGCAGAACAGGCCCTTCGGCCTTCGATGTTACGCCAATTAAGAAAAAGCAATGATCCTCTAACCTAAACCATTCCCTTTTCATCCATAAACTTATCTACTAACCTCTTAAACGCCACCAAACTTGGCGCATCTACAACTGCAGCAGGCAAGGCATTCCATACCCTTACCACCCTCTGGGTAAAGAACCTACCTCTGACATCTGTCCTATAACTACCACCCCTTAATTTAAAGCTATGTCCCCTCGTGCTAGCTTTCTCCATCCTAGGAAAAAGGCTATCACTGTCCACCCTATCTAAACCTCTAATCATCTTATATGTTTCAATAAGGTCTCCTCTTAGCCGCCTCCTTTCTAACGAAAACAACCTCAAATCCCTCAGCCTCTCTTCATAAGACCTGCCCTCCATACCAGGCAACATCCTCGTAAACCTCCTCTGTACCCTCTCCAATGCCTCCACATCTTTCTTATAATGCGGGGACCAGAACTGTACACAATACTCCAAGTGTGGCTGCACTAGAGTTTTTTACAGTTGCAACATGACGTTGCGGCTCCGAAATTCAATCCCCTTACCAATAAAAGTTAAGACTCCGTATGCCTTCTTAACAACCTTATCGACTTGATTGCCAACTTTCAGGGATCTATGCACATATACACCAAGATCCCTCTGTTCATCAACACTATTAAGAGTTCTACCATTAGCCCTATACTCTATACATTTGTTATTCTTGCCAAAGTGAATTACCTCACACTTATCCGCATTAAACGCCATTTGCCACCTCTCAGCCCAGCTCTGCAACTTGTCCAAGTCTCTCTGCAAACTATAACACCCCTCTTCATTATCTACCACTCCTCTGACTTTGGTGTCATCCGCAAGTTTACTAATCCATCCTTCAATACCCTCATCCAGATCATTTATAAAAATTACAAACAGCAGGGGCCCCAAAACAGATCCCTAAGGTACACCACTTGTAACCGAACTCCATGATGAATAATTTCCATCAACCACCACCCTCTGTCTTCTATCAGCTAGCCAATTCCTAATACAATTAGCTAAATCACCCTCTATCCCATACATCTGCATTTTCTGCAGAAGCCTTCCATGGGCCACCTTATCGAAAGCCTTACTAAAGTCCATATATACCACATCAACTGCCTTACCCCCATCCACCTCTTTGGTCACTTTTTCAAAAAACTCAATGAGGTTAGTAAGGCACGACTTACCCTTCACAAAACCATGCTGACTATCCCCAATCAATTCATTTCTCTCTAAATAACTATAAATCCTATCCCTAATAATTCTTTCCAATACTTTGCCCACAACAGAAGTAAGACTCACCAGTCTATAATTCCCAGGAAAGTCTCTATTTCCCTTCTTGAACAATGGGACCACATTCGCTATCCTCCAGTCTTCCGGCAGTATACCTGTAACCAACGACGACCTGAAGATCAGAGCCAGAGGCTCTGCAATCGCCTCTCTCGCCTCCCAGAGAATCCTAGGGTAAATCCCGTCCGGCCCAGGGGACTTATCTAACTTCAAACCTTCAAGAATATCTAGCACATCCTCCTTATCTACTTCAATACTTTCCAGTTTGCAATCCTGTATCCCAGTGTTCTCCACAACTATATTTACATCTCCCTGCGTGAATACCGAAGAGAAATATTGTTCAGTGCCTCTCCAATCTCTTCAGGCTCCACGCACAACTTCCCACTGCTGTCTCTGACTGGCCCTAATCTTGCCCTAACCAATCTTCTATACTTAACATATCTAAGAAAGCTTTAGGATCCTCCTTGATCCTATCAGCCAAAGTCTTCTCGTGTCCTCTCTTAGCTCTTCTCAACTCACTCTTTAGCTCCCTCCTGGCTAATCTATAGCTTTCCAGTGCACTAACTGAGCCTTCAAGCCTCATCCTGACATAAGCCTCCTTTTTCCTTTTAACCAGCGAATTAACTTTTTTAGTACACCATTGTTCCCTTACTCGACCATTTCCTCCTTGCCTGACAGGGACATACCTATCTAGGACTCGCAGTAGCTGCTCCTTAAATAAGCTCCACATTTCAGATGTTCCCAGTCCCTGTAGTTTCCTACTCCAACCTATGCACCCTAATTCTCTCCTTATGGCCTCATAATTACCTATCCTCTATCTACAAGACACAATTCGGGAATGTAATGAAATACTCTCCCGTTGTCTGGATGAGTGCAGCTCTAATAACAGTCAATGCATTCAACATCAAGCAAGTCAAAAAAGGCCAATTATTTTGCATCCCATCTGCCACATCGAACATTCACATTCACTCCCTTCACTATGGTGCACTGTGGTAGTACCAAGAACAGTGCTGGGGTCAGTGTCTGGGGGCACCTCCAGGGATCTCCAATGGAAGGGAGGCTTTCCCTTACGTGGCATTTGTCTGTGTGTGTTACCTGACTGGGGCTGATGTACCCGGTGCTAATGTGGGGCCACAGTTCTGCTGATTTGTGGGCAGTGGGGCACATCTAATCAGGCCCTGTTGTGATGGCAGCACTTTTTTGGTCTAAGTGCTGCAGTATCTGATGGGACAAGCTGACTTCTGCAGTCGGGATGCGGCACACCAGTTTTCTCAGGGCCAATACTTAGAGGAAAAAAACGGAAAATTTCACCCAACATTATAGGGATATGGAGACCTTCCTGAATTACTCAGCTTTTCCAGTTTAATGAAAACATTGGTCAATATCTTGATGGAGTGGGATATCTCACAACTTGAACCTTTGTTAGAATCTTGTTATTTTTCTGTTGTAAATTGGTGGAATTGCACATTGGTGATGATACAGTATGGGAAACAAAGCATCTGCAACTTCAGTGATTGGCAAGACTAACTATCTATCTCCTTTAACAGTGAGATTTAAGGCTAATAAAGAAACAGACGAATGGTAGCTAAGGAAATGGAAGGAATGAGTGTCATTTCAATTCAAGAAACATAAAAACATAGAAGCTAGGAGCAAGAGGAGTCCATATGGCCTTCGAGCCTGCTCCGCCATTCATCGCGATCATGGCTGATCATCCAACTCAATAGCCTGTCAGAAAGAAATAAACAGAGTGATAAACAGACTGGATGGACAGAAAGAGAGAATAAAGACATGGAAGAAAAGTAAGAAAATACATTGAATTTTAAATTTAAAATGTGAGAAGTTGCCTAGTTGAGAGCAGCTCCAACAACAGGAAACTCCAAGAGAAACACTATTTGGCATTTTATCCATGCTTTCAACATTCATTTTCTCCACCACGACACATAGAGGCAACAGTGTGTGAATCATCTATAAGGTGCACTGCAGCAACTCACCACGGCTCCTTCGACAGCACCTTCCAAAACCTTGGTCTCTATTACCTAGAAGGACAAGAACAGCAGGTACCTGGAAACACCAAACCTGGTAATTCCCCTCCAAGTCACTCATCATCCTGACTTGGAAACATATCAGCTATTCCTTCCCTGTCAAAATCCTGGAACTCCCTCCCTAATAGCATTGAGGGTGTACCTACACTACAGGAACTGCAACGGTTCAACAAAGTGGCTCACCACCACCTTCTCAGGAACAGCTAGTGATGGGCAATAAATGCTGGCCAAATGCCAGAATGAATAAAAATAAAGTACTGATGAACTGGACTTTTATTGGATTTTGCACTGGTTTGAAATCCCTTGGAGACTAGGATTCTGAGAGTAGAGAAGTTTGAGCATTTTGTTGCTGCCGAGCTTGGGAGGAGTTTCTGGAATTGGGCTATTAACATGAGAGCTGAGGGAGGCGGGCTGGCTTATGGAGCTGGCTTCACTTTTGCTGTCACAACCTGTTCCTAATAATGATAAATGGAGAAATGGCAGCCCCTGCTGTGGCCAGTTGACCAGCATGGTAAAGGCACACACAAGTCTCCAAGGAATAAAACACAGGAGGGAAAGGAAAAGGGGAATACAAAAAAAACACTGATTGAGACTGAATTTAGCAACAACCCAGTGTTTAAAGTATATCCTCACACAACAATATTGTAATTTCCTCGCATTAACTGAAGCTATTAAATTTAAAGCATTTGTTGCTGAGCATGTTTAGAGTATCTCTTTATTTAATAGTACGGGTATCCAGAATAAGGAGCTATAAAATAAAATGTTGGAGATGCAGGTTAGAGAGAGAGTGTAGGAGCAAATGTGAGGTTTACACAGGGGGTTGTGGGGCTATAAAATACACTGCCAGCATTGTGATTAAAGCAGAGTCTGTTTCAACACTTAAGAATGAATTAGATAAATGGCTGTTAGGGGTGCCATATTTTAGAGAGGTTATAGTATTGATTTACCAAGAAGCTGTTTGTTCTGAGGAAGTCCAAATATGGACAGAGACTTTTGAAAATTAGGGTTGATTTTTAAAACAGATTAATAATGGATGCTTTCATAGAAGAATTTTAAATTATGACTGAATGAGACAGAGCAATTAAAAGCAAGGAAGAGGCATTAGATGATAGTATAATGGTAATGTCATCAGACAACTAATCCAGAGGCTGAGACCACTGCTCTGGGGATGTGGGTTTGAAGACCCACCACAGTAATTGGTGAAATTTAAATTGGTCGACATTATTTCACTGTCAATGGATCAGAATCCTGGAACTCCTCCCTAACAGCACTGTGCGTGTATCTACACCACATGGACTGCAGCAGTTCTAGAAGGCAGTTTACCATCATCTTCTCGAGGGTCATTAAGGGTGGGCAATAAATACTGGCCTAGACAGCGATACCCACATTCCATGAATTAATTTTTAAAAATAATTTCAGTGCCTCACTGGGCCCGTCCCAAGAGCCAATAAGAATCTAACACATTACTGTAGATCTGGAGTCACATGGAAGCAATCCAGTAAGAATGATAGGTTTCTTTCCCAAAGGACATTAGTGAACCAAATAGGTTTTCAGAACAATCAATGATATTTTCATGGTTGAGATTATATTTTTTTGATTCCAGAATTTAAATTTCACCAGCTGCCATGGTAGCATTCAAACCTAGGTCGCTGGAGCATTAGCCTAGAATTCAGACTGGAGGCCATTTACCAGCAGTGTACCACAGGGGTCAGCGCTGGGTCCTCTGCTTTTTGTGATTTTTGTCAATGACTTGGAAGAAGGAGCTGAAGGGTGGGTTGGTAAATTTGCTGACAACACCAAGATTGGTGGAGTAATGGATGTGGTGGAGGGTTCTTGCAGATTGCAAAGAGACATTGATAGGATGCAGAACTGGGCTGAAAAGTGGCAGATGGAGTTTAACCCTGATAAGTGTGAGGTGATTCATTTTGGTAGGACAAACTTGAATGCAGATTACAGGTTCAACGGCAGGGTTCTAAAGAATGTGGAGGAACAGAGAGATCTTGGGGTTCATATCCACAAATCTCTGAAGGTTGCCACTCAAGTGGATAGAGCGTGAAGAAGGCTCATAGTATGTTAGCGATAATTAACGGGGGTTTGAGTTTCAGAGCTGTGGGGTTATGCTGCAACTATACTGGACATTGGTAAGACCACATTTGGAGTAGTGTTCAGTTCTGGTCACCTCACTATAAGAAGGATGTGGAAGCATTAGAGAAAGTGCAGAGGAGATTTTAGGATGCTACCTGGTTTGGAGGGTAGGTCTTATGAGGAGAGGTTGATGGAGCTGGGGCTTTTCTCTTTGGAGCAGAGGAGGATGAAAGGCAACTTAATAGAGGTTTATAAGATGATGAGGGGGATAGATAGAGTGGACGTGCAGAGATTATTTCCTCAGGTGGATGTAGCTGTTGCCAGGGGGCATAACTATAAGGTTCATGGTAGGAGATATAGGAAGGATGTCCGAGGTAGATTTTTCACTCAGAGAGTGGTTGGATGTAAAGTAGACTGCCTGCTGTAATAGACACTTTAGGAACATTAAAGCGGTTATTGGATAGGCACATGGAGCACACCAGAATTATAGGGAGTGGGATAGCTTGATCTTGGGTTTGGACATAGCTTGGCACAACTTTGAGGACCGAAGGGCCTGTATTGTGCTGTAATGTTCTAGAACGTAGAACATTACAGCGCAGTACAGGCTCTTCCCCCCTCAATGTTGCGCCGACCAATGTAACCAATTTTATGACCCTCTATTCTAAACTATTCCAATGCTATCCATATGCTTATCCACTGACCATTTTAACGCCCTTAAATTTGACGAGTCCACAACTGCTGCAGGCAGGGCATTCCACACTCTTACTACTCTCTGAGTAAAGAACCCACCTCTAGCATCGTCCTATAACTACCACCCCTTAATTTAAAGCTATGTCCCCTCATGTTATCCATCTCCATCTGAGGAAAAAGGCTCTCACTATCCACCTTATCTAACCCTCTGACCATCTCATATGTCTCAATTTTAAGTCACCTCTTAGCCTTCTTCTCAAACTTTCAGAATTTACCTGCTTAGCAGGTGAGGAAATGAAAGGGTTAATGGTGCACATGCTCAGACAATTTCTTTCTCCTCTACCACTATTTAACATGATTGGAACAGAAATTTCAGAGATGGAAAGATTGGAAAACTGAGAATGATCATTGATGAACTACGGACAACTAGACAATGATTTAGGAGATGTTGGGGATCTAGAGAAGTATAAGGCTTATAGAAGAGAGCTTAAAAAGGAAATTAGGAGAGCCAGAAGGGGTCATGAGAATGCCTTGGCTGGTAGGATTAAGGAGAATCCCAAGGCCTTCTACAAATATGTGAAAAGTAAAAGGATGAGAAGAGAAGGGATAGGACCTATAAAAGGTGAAGGGGGAAAAGTCTGTATGGAACCGGAAGAAATGGCAGAGGTGCTTAATGAGTACTTTGCCTCAGTATTCACAGTGGAAAGTGATCTGGGAGGATGCACTATAAGTTTGCGGCAGACTGAAAAGATTGAGTATGTAGATATTAAGGAAGCGGATGTGTTAGAACTTTTAAATGCTATCAAGATAGACAAGTCTCCGGGACCAGATGGGATGTACCCCAGGTTATTGTGGGAGGTGAGGGATGTAATTGCAGAGCCCCTGGCGATGATCTTTGCGTCGTCAATGGAGACGGGAGAGGTTCCGGAGGATTGGAGGATTGCGGATGTGGTCCCTATTTTCAAGAAAGGGAACAGGGATAGTCCTGGAAATTACCGACCGGTGAGTCTGACCTCAGTGGTTGGTAAGCTGATGGAGAGGCTTCTGAGGGACAAGATTTACGAGCATTTGGAGAAGTTTAGGTTGATTAGAAATAGTCAGCATGGTTTTGTAAAAGGCAGGTCGTGCCTTACGAGCTTAATTGAGTTCTTCGAAAATGTGACTGAACACATTGACGAAGGAAGAGCAGTGGACGTGGTGTACATGGACTTCAGCAAGGCATTTGACAAGGTCCCACGTGCAAGACTTCTTGAGAAGGTGAGAGGCCATGGGATCCAAGGGGCTTTGGCCTTGTGGATCCAGAACTGGCTTGCCTGCAGAAGGCAGAGGGTGGTTGTGGATGGCTCTTTTTCTGCATGGAGGTCGGTCACCAGTGGAGTGCCCCAGGGATCTGTTCTAGGACCCTTGCTGTTTGTCATTTTCATAAATGACCTGGATGAGGAAGTGGAGGGATGGGTGAGTAAGTTCGCCGATGACACGAAGGTCGGTGGTGTTGTGGATGGTCTGGAGGGATGTCAGAAGTTGCAGCATGACATCGACAGGATGCAAGACTGGGCGGAGAAGTGGCAGATGGACTTCAACGCGGATAAATGTGTTGTGGTCCATTTTGGCAGATCCAACGGGATGAATGAGTACACTATCAAAGGTAGGAGTCTTAGCTGTGTGGAAGAGCAGAGGGATCTTGGGGTCCGGGTCCATAAGACTCTCAAATCGGCCTCCCAGGTGGAGGATGTGGTTAAGAAAGCTTACGGTGTACTGGCCTTCATTCATCGAGGGATTGAGTTCAGGAGTCAGGAGGTAATGCTGCAGCTTTATAGGACCCTTGTCAGACCACACTTGGAGTACTGTGCGCAGTTCTGGTCGCCTCACTATAGGAAGGACGTGGAAGCTATTGAAAGGGTGCAGAGGAGATTTACAAGGATGTTGCCTGGATTGGGAGGCATGCCTTATGAAGACAGGTTGAGGGAGCTGGGACTGTTCTCCCTGGAGAGACGAAGGTTGAGAGGCGACCTAATAGAGGTTTACAAGATGTTGAGAGGAATAGATAGGGTGGACTCTCAGAGACTATTTCCCAGGGCTGAAATGGTCGCGACGAGAGGGCACAGATTTAAGGTGCAGGGAAGCAAGTACAGAGGGGATGCTAGGGGAAAGTTTTTCACTCAGAGGGTGGTGAGTGAATGGAATCGGCTGCCGTCGGTGGTGGTCGAGGCGAACTCGCTGGGGTCTTTTAAAAGACTTCTGGATGAGTATATGGGATCCAATGGGATTGGGGGTTATAGATAGGTCTATGGCTGGGTAGGTTTTGATGTGTTCGGCACAACTTGTGGGCCGAAGGGCCTGTTTGTGCTGTAGTGTTCTATTTGTATGTTCTATGATTTATTATCCACTACATGTACGTGGAGCCTGAAGAGATTGGAGAGGCATTGAACAATATTTCTCTTCGGTATTCACGCAGGGAGATGTAAATGTAGTTGTGGAGAACACTGAGGTACAGGGTTGCAAACTGGGAGTATTGAAGTAGATAGGGAGGATGTGCTAGATATTCTTGAGGGTTTGAAGTTAGATAAGTCCCCTAGGCCGGACGGGATTTACCCTAGGATTCTCTGGGAGGCAAGAGAGGCGATTGCAGAGCCTCTGGCTCTGATCTTCAGGTCGTCGTTGGTTACGGGTATGGTTCCGGAAGACTGGAGGATAGCGAATGTGGTCCCATTGTTCAAGAAGGGGAAGAGAGACTTTCCAGGGAATTATAGGCCAGTGAGTCTTACTTCTGTTGTGGGCAAAGTATTGGAGAGAATTATTAGGGATAGGATTTATAGTTATTTAGGGAGAAATGAATTGATTGGGGATAGTCAGCATGGTTTTGTGAAGGGTAGGTCGTGCCTTACTAACCTTATTGAGTTTTTTGAAAAAGTGACCAAAGAGGTGGATGGGGATAAGGCAGTTGATGTGGTATATATCATATACCACATATACCACAAGTCTCTCTTCCCCTTCTTGAACAATGGGACCACATTCGCTATCCTCCAGTCTTCCGGAACCATACCTGTAACCAACGACGACCTGAAGATCAGAGCCAGAGGCTCTGCAATCGCCTCTCTTGCCTCCCAGAGAATCCTAGGGTAAATCCCGTCCGGCCTAGGGGACTTATCTAACTTCAAACCCACATCAATCCTTTTTCCTAGGATGGAGAAAGCTAGCACGAGGGGACACAGCTTTAAATTAAGGGGTATGAGTTATAGGACAGATATCAGAGGTGGGTTCTTTACTCAAAGAGTGATTAGGGAGTGGAATGCCCTGCCTGCAGCTGTTGTAGATGCGCCAAGTTTGGTGGCATTTAAGAGGTTAATGGATAAGTATATGGAAGAGAAGGGAATGGTTTAGTTTGGAAGGGCATTGCTTTTTATTTTGGTCGGCACAACATCGAAGGCCGAAGGGCCTGTTCTGTGCTGTATTGTTCTATGTTCTATATGGACTTTAGTAAGGCGTTTGATAAGGTGGCCCATGGAAGACTTCTGCAGAAAATGCAGATGTATGGGATAGAGGGTGATTTAGCTAATTGGGTTAGGAATTGGCTAGCAGATAGAAGACAGAGGGTGGTGGTTGATGGGAGATATTCATCGTGGAGTTCGGTGACAAGTGGTGTACCTCAGGGGTCTGTTTTGGGGCCCCTGCTGTTTGTAATTTTTATAAATGATCTGGATGAGGGTATTGAAGGATGGATTAGTAAATTTGCAGATGACACTAAAGTCGGTGGAGTGGTAGATAGTGAAGAGGGGTGTTATAGTTTGCAGAGAGACTTGGACAAGTTGCAGAGCTGGGCCGAGAGGTGGCAAATGGAGTTTAATGTGGAAAAGTGTGAGGTAATGCACGTTGGCAGGAATAATAAATGTGTAGAGTATAGGGCTAATGGTAGGATTCTTAATAGTGTTGATGAACAGAGGGATCTTGGTGTATATGTACATAGATCCCTGAAAGTTGGCAATCAAGTCGATAAGGTTGTTAAGAAGGCATATGGAGTCTTAGCTTTTATTGGTAGGGGGATTGAATTTCGGAGCCGCAACGTCATGTTGCAACTGTACAAAACTCTAGTGCGGCCGCACTTGGAGTATTGTGTGCAGTTCTGGTCCCCACATTATAAGAAAGATGTGGAGGCATTGGAGAGGGTACAGAGGAGGTTTACCAGGATGTTGCCTGGTATGGAGGGCAGGTCTTATGAAGAGAGGCTGAGGGATTTGAGGTTGTTTTCGTTAGAAAGGAGGCGGCTAAGAGGGGACCTTATCGAAACATATAAGATGATTAGAGGTTTAGATAGGGTGGACAGTGATAGCCTTTTTCCTAGGATGGAGAAAGCTAGCACGAAGGGACACAGCTTTAAATTAAGGGGTGATAGTTATAGGACGGATATCAGAGGTAGGTTCTTTACCCAGAGGGTGGTTAGGGAGTGGAATGCCCTGCCTGCGGCAGTTGTAGATGCGCCAAGTTTGGTGGCGTTTAAGAGGTTAGTTGATAAGTTTATGGAAGAGAAGGGAATGGTTTAGTTTGGAGGGTCATTGCTTTTTTTTTCATAATTGGTCGGCGCAACATTGAAGGCCGAAGGGCCTGTTCTGCGCTGTAATGTTCTATGTTCTACATCCGTTATCACTTAAAGGTGAAGCTGTATCAGAAGTTACTTGGTAAGTTTATCTTTAGGCGTAGTACACTATAGAACCATAGAATCCTTACAGTGCATAAAGAGATTATTTGGCCTATCAAGTTTGTACTGACTGTCTGAAGACATCTTACCCAGCTCCACCTCCTACTCTATCCCCGTTATTGCGCGCATTTACCAAGGTCAATCCACCTAACTACACATTTTTGGATTTTGGGAGGAAACGCATGCAGACATGGGGAGAAATGCAAACTCCACACAGACAGTGACCCAGTCTAGAATCAAGCCAGGGCAGTTTCACTACTGAATCATTCAACAACAACTTGCATAACTGCAATGCCATTAACATCGCCCCAAGGTACTTCACAGGAACACAAGCAAAAAAAAGAAAGGCTTGTATTTATACAATGCCTCCGATGATTTTAGGACATCGTAAAGCATTTTATAACTAATAAGATACAAAAGGAAATATAAGGAAAGAGAAAATGCTGGAAAATGTCATTAGGTCTGACAACATTAGAAAGGAGAGAAAAAAGCTGATGTTTCAGATGACCCTTTGTCAAAGCTAAAAGGCATAGAAAGTGGGAGATATTCTTACTGCAGGGGGAGGGAATGAAAAATGAGTCATAGTCACAAAAACCAGGGAAACCAGCTAATAGCTGTCCACAGAAAGAATAAAGGCTGTTAATGGCCATGGCATGGAGATGCCAGCATTGGACTAGGGTAAACACAATAAGAAATCTCACAAGGTTAAAGTCCAACAGGTTTGTTTGGTAGTTAATACCACTAGCTAGCAGCATTTGCTATCAAATAAACCCATTGGACTTTAACCTGATGTTGTGAGACTTCTTAATGGCCAAACAGCAGAGAAGCTAAAATGACGATATTGGGAGAAGGAAGTGGGGGAGGAAAATGGATGGGACAGAGATAAGATTTAAAAAAGAAGGAAAAGGGGAGAAAAGATAAGGGAACGGGTGTAAAATAGGGGAAAAGAGTCGGGGGGAGGTCTGGGAGAAGAATAATGAAGAAAAAAATAAAACGTTAGAGTACAGTTAAAAAAAAATTAAATAGAATGAAAATAAAGGGGTTGAGGTGAGTGTAGAGCAAATCATCTGAAGTTGTTGAATTTATATTGAGACCAGAAGGCTATAACGTGCCGAGCCAGAAGATGAGATGCTGTTCCTGCAGTTTGTGTTAAGCTTCACTGGAACATTACAGCAAGCCAAGGACAGATATCTGGGCTTGAGAGCAGGTTTGTGTGCTAAAGCTGAAAGGTCAGGTTTCTGATTGTGCACAAGCCGAAGGTGATCAGCAAAGCAATCACCCAGTTTACGCTTGGTTTCTCTGATTATAGAGGAGATCACATTGAGAACAACAAATGCAACACTGCTTAACTTGGAATGAATATTTTGGACCTTGGGTGATGAGCATAGAAGAGGTAAAGGGATAGGTGTGAGACTTCTGCGATTGGATGGAAAGATGCCATGAGTGACGGGTGAGGTGTTGGGTATGGTGGAAGAGTGGACGAGGTTATCCTGGAGGGAACGGTCTCTGTGGAATGTTGACAGAGGGAGTGAAAGGAAGATGAGTTTGGTGGTGTATCAAGCTGGAATTGGCGAAAATGGCAGAGAACTATGATTTGTATGTGGAGGCTGCTGGGATGAAATATGAGAACAAGGGGGACTGTACCGCCGTCCTGGAAGAGAAAGAGGGGGTGAGGGTCATGATACAGGAGATGGACCACATGCAGCTGAGGACCTTGTCAACAACTGTAGATGGGAACCCACAGTTGAGGAAAAAGGAGCACATATTAGAAGCACTACTTTAGAAGGTGGTATCATCAGAATAAATTCAACGGAGACAAAGAAGCTGCGAGAAAAGGATGGAGTTCTTACCTGATGTAGGGTGTGAAGAGCTGTAGTCCAGATGGCTGTGAGATTTAGTGGGCTTGTAGTAATATTGATAGATCATCCATTACCAGAAATGGAGAAAGAAGGTCAAGGAAGGGAAGGGAAGTGTCTGAGATGGACCAGGCGAAGGCGATGGAGGGGTGGAAACTGGAGGCGAGGTTGGTGAACTTTTTGAGGTCTGGACAAGAGCATGAAGCAGTACCAAAATAATCATCGATGTACCAGTAAAGGAGTTGTGAGAGGGGACCTGTGTCGGCTTAGAACAAAGAATGTTCCATGTACACCATATGGGTATCCATTGCTACTCTGATTTGGAGAAAGTGGAATGAGTTAAAGGAGAAGTTGTTAAGAGGTAGACCAGGTTCAGCCAGGTGGAGGAGAGTGGTGGTAGATGGAAATTGTTCAGGCCTCTTTTCAAGGAAGAAGCAAAGAACTCTCAGCTGTCCTTGTGTGGGATGGAGGTGTAGAGAGTGCACATTCATGGTGAACAGGAGGTGATTAAGGCCTGGAAGTTGTCAATATGATGCATGGTATCAGAGGAATCCTGGATATAGGTGGGGAGGGAATGGACCAGGGGAGTGAAGATGGAATCAACGTAAGAGGAAATAAGTTCAGGGGGCAGGAGCATGCTGACACAATGAGCCTACCAGTTATGTTTATGGATTATGGGAAAAAGGTAGAAGCGGGCTGTCTGGGATTGGGAGACTATGAAGTTGGAAGTTGTGAGGGGAAGACATCTGGAGGAAATGAGGTCGGTGACAGTGTTCAAGATAATGGCTTGATGTTCGGTGGTGTGGTTATGATCCGGGAAGTTAGGGGGAAATATCTGAGAGTTGGCACTCAGACTCTGCAAAGTAGATGTCAGTATGCCAGATGACAACAGCATCCCCTTTGTCAGCAGGTTTGATGACAATATCAGAGTTGGACCAGAGGGAGTGAAAGGTGGAAAATTTGGAAGGAGAGAGGTTGGATTGGGTGAGGGGTCAGACAAATTGAGACAGGCAGTCGACAGTTCCCAATGAAAAGATCGAGGGCAGATAATTATCCTAGTGGTGGTGTCCAATTGAAGGCAAAATGTTGGAGGCACTTGAAAGGATCTGTGGAACGGGTGGAAGGACTATTATCCAAAGAAGTGGCCATGGAGATGAAGGTGATGGAAGAAGAATTCAGCATCACGTTGAGCCCAGAATTCATTGAGATGGAGGTGTAAAGATACAAAGCTGAGTCCTTTGCTGAGATGTGGAGATGATGGCGTTGGACTGGGATAAACACAGTAAGAAGGTTTTGTGGGGTTGTGCCTCACAAACCTTACTGATTCTTTGAGAAGGTGACCAAAAAGGTAGATGAGGGTAAAGCAGTTGATGTGGTGTATATGGATTTCAGTAATGCGTTTGATGAGGCTATTTGATAGGACACAGTAAGTTATTGCAGAAGATACGAAGGCATGGGATTGAAGGTGATTTAGCAGTTTGGATCGGAAATTGGCGAGCTGTAAGAATCAGAGTAGTGGTTGATGGGAGATGTTCATCCTGGAGTTCAGTTACTAGTAGTGTACCGCAGGGATCTATTTGTCATTTTTATAAATGATCTGGATAAGGACATAGAAGGATGGGTTTGTAAATTTGTGAATGACACTAAAGTTGATGAAGCTGTGGACAATGCGGAAGGATGTTGCAGGTTACAGAGGGACATAGGTTGCAGAGCTGGGCTGAGAGGTGGCAAATGGAGTTTAATGCAGTAAGTGTGAAATGATTCACTTTGGAAGGAGTAACAGGAATACAGAGTACTGGGCTAATGGTAAGTTACTTGGTTGTGTGGTTGAGCAGAGAGATTTTGGTGTCCGTGTGCATAGATCCTTGAAAGTTGGCATTAGGTTGATAGGGTTGTTAAGAAGGCGTATGGTGTGTTAGCTTTTATTGGTAGAGGGATTGAGTTTTGGAGCCATGAGGTCATATTGCAGCTGTACAAAATCCGCAATTGAAGTATTGCGTACAGTTCTTATCGCTACATTATAGGAAGGATGTGGAAGCATTGAAAAGAGTGCAAAGGAGATTTACCAGGATGTTGCCTGGTATGGTGGGAAGGTCTTATGAGGAAAGGCTGAGGGACTTGAGACTTTTTCATTAGAGAGAAAAAGGTTAAGAGGTGACTTAATAGAAACATATAAGATGATCAGAGGATTAGATTGGGTGGACAGTGAGAGCCTTTTTCATTGGATGGAGATGGCTGGCATGAGGGGACATAGCTTTAAATTGAAGGGTGGTGGATATAGGACAGTTGTTAGAGGTAGTTCTTTATTCAGAGGGTAGTAAGGGCATGGAATGCCCTGCCTGTGATAGTAGTGGACATGCCAACACTAAGGGCATTTAAATGGATAAACATATGGATAATATTGGAATAGTGTAGGTTAGATGGGCTTTAGATTGGTTTCACAGGTCGGCGCAACATTGAGGGCTGAAGGGCTTGTACTGCACTGTAATGTTCTATGTTCTAAGTCTCAACACCAGGTTGAAGTCCAACAGGCTTATTCGCTGGCATCTTCACATCATGGCTACCATCGACATCACAAACTGCCAGCTCTAAGTGGAAAGGATAACCAAGAACACATAGACCTGTTAGACTTTATCTGGTGTTGTGAGACTTCTTCCTTTGCTGAAAACAGCACGCTCAACTTCAGAGAGGGGAAGATTGGAGAATATGGTGAAGAGGTGAAATTCAAGGGATTGGGACTGATGGAGGCCCTGGGGTGGGCAGTGGTGTTGATACCTTATTGAAGCTTATGTTCCTTTACATCTGCAAGAAACAGGAAAAGTTTTTTGTAAAGATGTTGAATAATGTGGAGGATGAAATGAAACTGGAGATTTGAGAGAGTGTTGCTGGAGAGAGATGTCAAGTGTCTTCATGTAGTGACGCATGGACCTGAATGTGGCTACAAGATGTGGCCAGAACAGCAGTTCGAAGAATGTTGTATATCCTGGGAGGTACCTGTAATCCTAGAGGTTACATGAGAGATGGAATTTGAGTTGAAATCCAGATAGAGTAAGACAGAACTGAATACAGTTACTGAGGAAAGAAATGTGGCTGTGGAAGTGAATCATTGTAAATACTTTATCCAACACTGAGAGAGAAATGGAAAGCAGTGAAAATGGATAGGAGGAAAGAGACATACGGAGATCCTGTCGTAGAGAAGAGCAGTACTTCTTGAGGGTGGGTATACCTGGAAGAAAAGTGGCAGTGGGTTAAAAACTGGATAAAAGCAAATTACTGCTGACGCTGGAACCTGAAACCAAAAGAGAAAATACTGGAAGTTCTCAGCAGGTTTGGTAGCATCTGTAAGGAGAGAAAAGAGCTGACATTTAGAGTCCAGATGACCCTTTGTCAAAGCTGAAAGGCATAGAAAGTGGGAGATAGTTACAGTGCAAAGGGAGAGAATGAAAGATGAGTCATAGCCACAGAAACCAGAGGAAACCAGCTGATAGTTGTCCACAGAAAGGATAAAGGGTGTGAATGGCCAAACGGCAGAGAAGCTAAAATGAAGATATTGAGGGAGGGAGGTGGAGGAGGAAAATGGATAATACAGAGGTAAGATTTAGAAAAGGAGAAACAAAAGGGGCGAAGAAGTAAGAGAAGGGGTGTAACGTAGGGGAAAGGTGGGGAGGGGAAGAAAAATTAAGAAAGGCAATAAAAAAATAAAATGTGGAGAACAGTAAAATTGAAATTAAATAGAATGAAAACAAAGGGATCGAGGTGGGGTACAGCAAATCATCTGAAGTTGTTGAATTTGATGTTGAGACCAGAACGCTGTAAAGTGCATAGCTGGAAGATGAGATGCTGTTGCTGAAGTTTGCATTGCGCTTCACTGGAACATTGCAGCAAGCCAAGGACAGACATGGGAACAGGATTGTTAAAACTGGAAGGTCAAGGCCCTGATTACACACAGTCCTAGGTGCTCAGCAGTCAGGACTTTGACTTCTGGTTGCTTGCTGTTTTAACAAATGATCCTACTCCCATGCTCACACGTCTGTCCTTGGCTTGCTGCAATGTTCCAGTGAAGCTCAACACAAACTGGAAGAACAGCATCTCATCTTCCAGCTAGGCACTTTACAGTGTTCCGGTCTCAACATTGAATTCAACAACTTCAGATGATTTGCTCTAACTCATCTCAGTCCCTGTGTTTTCATACTATTTTTATTTAATTTTTTTACTGTTATCTACTTTCATTTCTGTATTGTCTTTCTTCACTTTCCTTTCCTGTCCCCACTCTTTCCCCCTTCTTTACATCCCTTCCCTTATCTTTCCTCCCCCTTTGCTTTTCCTTCTTTTCTAAGTTTTATCTCTATCCCATCCATTTTCTTCTCCCATTCCCCCTCCCCCAACATCCTCATTTTAGCTTCTCTGTCATTCAGCCATTCATACCCTTTATTTTCTCCGTGGATAGCTATTAGCTGGTTTCCCCGTTTCTTTGGCTATGATTCATGTCTCATTACCTCCCACTTTCTATGGCTTTTAGCTTTGACAAAGGATCGACTGGACTCAAAACGCCAGCTCTTCTCTCTCTTTACAGATGCTGCCAGACCTGCTGAGATTTTCCAGCATTTTCTCTTTTGGTTTCAGCTTTCAGCATCCGCAGTAATCTGGACAGGTATATTTGACCGCAGAGGTAGGGAAGTCTTAAAGGAAGAGAGAGATGTCGAGAGGGAGAGAGTTGTAAGGAGGATATTGCAGGGTTAAGGGCCATGGCAGCTGGAACCATGGCCACCAGAGGTGGAGCAAAAGAAATAAGGAATGCACAAGAGGTCAGAATTGGGAATATAGGAAAAAAAGGTGGTGGGTTTGATCTGTGTTGAGATTATGGTCAAAGTACAACAACTGTTTTTTAATTTGAAAGACAGGAATATCAACTTGTGCAGTCAGTGAGCCCTGTTGAATTGCCAAATCATTGAAACATGAGAGTGGACTCCTTGGGCAGGATAGCAGAAGGCGCCTCAGGAGGGAAGGCAATGAAACTCACCATTTGAAGTCAGTGAAGAGGGACACCGTGTCCCAACTTCATTGGGCACGTCAGGAGCCGTTATCATAACGGAAACTTTCTTTAGGTGGAACCTTATGAATCTGCAGCTGTTCATTCTGTTGAAGCTTCAGAGCTCCAGGTGACTGCTCCCCTGTCAAACTGTCTTTTAACTGACTGCAGCCACTTTTACATCAACCCCACTCCTTGTTCAAATCCCTCCAATGCACCACTCCCCTCTGTCACGTTAAACCCTCTGAGTTTTGCCTCACATCAAGATCTCGGCTACTTTCCTCTTTCCTGCCCTGACCTCCACTTTCCACGCGGATGTTTATAATGGTGTAAAATGCAGATTGTGTTTTTCCTCTTTCCTCTCTCTGCTTAAGTCCCAGTGTAGAGAGAGCTAAAGTAAACCAATCTGCAGATGGGAGAGAGAGCTGATCATTTATCACAGCGAGTTCAAACAGGAAGGTTATCAGCTAATTTCACTGATACTTACTTCCTCATCTGACCTGCGGTCAAACGACACATCATCCACAAAGGTGCTGAAGGAATCTTTGTGTGCGGAGAATGGGGGTAGCTGGGTCTGAAAGTTCGACAGTTTTATATTTTGCAGAACTGAGCACTGCATTCTCCCACTGCACTTTAGACAGGAAGGGAACAGCCAGCTTTGACATATGAAACAATCCCTGCTTGACACATCACTCAATTCTTCATGAACAAACCCAGTCAGTGTCCAAGGAAGCAAAATTCCGAGTCACTTTTATCCTTTGGATTTCAAGAGGTTTCTGCAGCTTTGTCCACATGACTTGGCCACAAAGTTCTTTGCAAATCATTAAATTTAGTTGGTGTGGAGGTGTTGTTTAATTTCCCAAGAGATCCAAATCTTGCTCTTAATCTTTTCATAACTGTGAATACTTACCATCGCTTTAATGACGGAGGAGCTTTCCATCTTACACCAACAGTAGCATGATCTTAGTAAGACAGGAACGTACATCCACCCAATTCCTTGGGGTCAAAATGCTTCAAACATCAGAAGATGTTTTAAAGGATACAATCCCTTGGGGAAAATTAATGACAAACCACTGTGCGTGTGTGTCATTCGGTTTAAAGCCTTATCTGAATAACAGTACCTCTATGTTGGTGTATCAGCGATAGCTTTGTCCTCAAGTATCTGTTATGCTATTCTCAGAGCCAAAGTTTGATACTTCAGATTTAAAGTGATGGTTGGGGTGATATTAGGCTGCTCCTCTCCCTACATGGAAAGAGTACCTGAGGTTAGGCAGTATGACAATGCAGCCAGTTCTCTGGCCTATGCTCTCAGCTACAGAGGCTCCATGCAAGACATTTTGTAATGCTCTGCAAAGTTTAGTTTAACTCAAGGATGGATATCAATACATCAGGTTCATTGCTGTGTCATCTACAAATGTAAATTTAACATAACTTGCTGTGTTCAGCTTTAGAAAGCCTCAAAAAAATGAAATCAAACACAAAGTACGCTGACCTGAAAGACATTATTGTTTATTTATCTCCCTTGAAAATAGAAATAAGATATTGACGGCAAGAATTGCTTTCAACAAAATGAATTTAATTCTAATAGCGAAGAGAATAAGTATAGAAGAAAACATTTGTTCAAATCCTGTGCTATAGGTGAGAAACCTGGACTGTACATAACCAAATGATCAAAAGACTCAAAGGACATATGGAAGAATTCTTCCAACATCTTGGGAAAAGAGAGTGAGCAATGAGGGGGAATGAAATCCAAAACTGTCTTGATAGACATCATCAAGATCCAAGACTGGAGTTACGTGGCCCATTTAATAACATACACAGTACATTGAAGGTCACATCTCACTATTAATCAGACAGAATTTTACTTTTTTAATTCCCATTCAGATACAAATTTCAACAAATGCGTCGAATCTCTCAATTAATCTCAGCTGCAGCAGCCATGGAATGGCTGTGGTTCAGGAGGAGGCGATTTGGCCCATCAAGTCTGCACTGACTATCCAAAAGAGCATTCCCCATTGAGGGTCATTGCTGAATGAGTGAATGAGCAATATTAACTTTGAAATTGTTGAACAGCATCTAACTCCAAGATTAGAAATGGTGATCTATTAACTGGAGTCTAATGACACCCTTGAGTTAAATGATTATCTATTGATCAGGGCTATAGCTTTGCTCATGTTAATCTCTGTTAAAGTTGATTGTCAAGAATACATTTCCTTGGGTGCAGGTAGCCCACAACTTTCTAGGAATACAATCTCCTTCACACATGGCACCTTTTGATTCTGCTACCCAGACACTGTGATAACTATGACTTGGAGCCACAATTAAAATGGAAAATTAATCCTTGAGCTGAGAAGAATTCTGTTTTCTGATGAAATGTAAGAAAAGAAAGGCATGCAGAAATCAAGTTGTGAGTTCCTTTCAGTGGAGTGGTATTGGGGGAGGGGGGTGGTCAATGACTCAATTGGTCAATTGGGCCTAAGCATGTAAATCCTCGGGCTGAGTGTGAGCTTTCTGAGTTAGTCTGAGACTGGAGTCAATACAGTTGATAGCATGTTTCTTGTACTCTGTACATAGTTTATTTATTGCAATAAATAGTTTGTTTAGTAACTAAACGTTGATCCTTTGAGATATTGTATTGGCAACAAGGATCAATGGGAGGACTTTCAAATTGCCACAAAGAAAAATAAAGCAGACCTCATTCTTTGAAATATCACAAAGTGATTTACCTGCTCTTGAAGTTTGTTGCACACTGAGAATCACTGTAATTGGAAATAAGTGAGGGTGGAGGTTGTCTCACACACAAGAATTTCTCAGTGACAGTTCGTAGGATTTGTTGGTGAGGAAATCTTGCCATGACATCTCCAATTCCTGCATTATTTCCAAAGCTGAAAGTGCCCCTTCTCCATCCTGTGTTTAGTGTAGTACCAAGGGTTAAGTTGAGCAAAGGAGAATCATAAGATAAATGCAGCACAGGAAGAGACCACTCAGACCATTGACTCTGCACTATCAGGTGTTTAAAGTCATAAAAGGATTTATTAACTTCAGTAGAAAGAAGCTGCTTCCTCTGGTGAGAGACTCCAGCATAAGGTGACATTGGGGTCATTAAGGAGTGAGATGAGGAGGTATTCCTTCACACAATAGGTAGTGGAAATCGGGAACTCTCTTCCCAAAAAGCCGTGGTCAGTTTGAGCTTTCAATCCTGAATATCTGCAGACTTTTGTGTTTGCAAGTGAGGAGTAGTAATAAAATGGAGTTGAATTGAAGATCAGCCATGGGCCAGAATTCTCCACACATTCATACCCACTGACATTGCCAGTGAGAATTTGGCACTCAGCCAAAACTCCATTCATTGCAGGAATCCCACTGGGTGGAGAATTCATAGAACATAGAACATTACAGCGCAGAACAGGCCCTTCGGCCTTCGATGTTGCGCCGACCAATTAAGAAAAAGCAATGACCCTCTAATCTAAACCATTCCCTTTTCATCCATAAACTTACCTACTAACCTCTTAAACGCCACCAAACTTGGCGCATCTACAACTGCAGCAGGCAGGGCATTCCATACCCTTACCACCCTCTGGGTAAAGAACCTACCTCTGACATCCGTCCTATAACTACCACCCCTTAATTTAAAGCTATGTCCCCTCGTGCTAGCTTTCTCCATCCTAGGAAAAAGGCTATCACTGTCCACCCTATCTAAACCTCTAATCATCTTATATGTTTCAATAAGGTCTCCTCTTAGCCGCCTTCTTTCTAACGAAAACAACCTCAAATCCCTCAGCCTCTCTTCATAAGACCTGCCCTCCATACCAGGCAACATCCTGGTAAACCTCCTCTGTACCCTCTCCAATGCCTCCACATCTTTCTTATAATGTGGGGACCAGAACTGCACACAATACTCCAAGTGCGGCCGCACTAGAGTTTTGTACAGTTGCAACATGACGTTGCGGCTCCGAAATTCAATCCCCCTACCAATAAAAGCTAAGACTCCGTATGCCTTCTTAACAACCTTATCGACTTGATTGCCAACTTTCAGGGATCTACGCACATATACACCAAGATCCCTCTGTTCTTCAACACTATTAAGAGTCCTACCATTAGCCCTATACTCTACACATTTGTTATTCCTGCCAAAGTGAATTACCTCACATTTTTCCTCATTAAACTCCATTTGCCACCTCTCAGCCCAGCTCTGCAACTTGTCCAAGTCCAAGTCAATTCTGCCCAAGAATAGCCTCCTCCTATTCCTTGATTATCATGATTCAGAATAACTGTGATGCTGTTGGATTTTTGTTAAAAATCCATTAATGCCTTGAAATATGTGATTCAAATCCTGCATTAAGATACTGACTCTTAACTGCTCTCTGAAGTGGGTGAACAAGAAAGCAACCTGCTTTCTCAGGTCAACTCGGAGTGGACAACAAATGCTAGCCTTGTCAGTGATATCCCTCTCCCAAGAATAATTATTAAAATAGGAGCTGTTATTGGATCTGACATTTATTTTCATGCTTCAGCCAGCTGCCTTTTGACTGCCCCCTCCCATTAAAGAGCCAGGTGATGTCTATATTAGCAATTTATTGGTGCAGTCATATGATCATTAGTAAACTTACTGGACTAATGATCCAGAGACAAGAGTTCAAATCTCACCAAGGCAGCTGGGGAATTTCAATTCAATTAATTAAATAAATTTGGAGGTTTTTAAAAAAAGCTAGTATCAGTAATGTTGATGCTGTAAATAGGTGATTGTCAGTAAAAAAAAAATCTACCTGAGCTGCCCTTCAGGGGAGAAAAACTGCCTGAAATCCTCAAGAATGTTTCTGATTCTTAACTGCCCTCTGAAATGGCCTAACAACTCAGTCCATTGCATTCAGGAAGGCAGCTCACTACCATAATCTCAAGAGTAATTAGTGACAGACAATAAATACTGGTCCAGCCAGCAACACCCATATCCTATGACTGAAAAAAAATTACCAGCCTGTTAACTTCACTGGTCAATATGTTGTGGCAGCTCACTACACATTTGTGAGCCATTACCTTTAAACGGATTTACTGCAATCAATGTGTCATATGAGATGGGAAACATTTAAGATCTTCAATAAACAACAGAGTTTAAAATGTCAATTTCAGTAAAGACTTGAATGACCACTGCATCTAATGACACTAACTGAGGACAATTTGTAAATATATATACAGACTTGAACTAGTTATTTTATGATATGTGAGAAGGCTAGTATTTGTTGTCCATGCCTTGAGGTGGTGAGCCAGTTTCTAAATTGTTGCAGCCATGTAATGCAGATAGATCCAAAGAGTGTACCATGGGCACATGGTGGCACAGTGGTTGGCACTGCAATCTCTCAGCACCAGGGATCTGGTTTAATTTGTAGCTTGGGTCCACTATTCCCCCCATTACTGCATGGGTTCCCGCCAGGTGCTGCAGTTTCCTCTGACAGTCTGAAAGACATGCTGGTTAGGTGCATTGACCATGCTGAATATAGATGCCAGAATGTGGCGACTCGGGAAATTTCACAGTAGCTTCATTGCAGTGTTAGTGGAAGCCTAGTTGTAACACTAATAAATAACCTTTAAACTTTGTTGTTAGAGCCTTTGTATAGTGGGTGGTACAACTGGGTTGCTTGCTAGGCCATTTCAGAAGGCCCTATATTTTGACTCAACCACATTGCTCTGGATCTGGAGTCAAATATAAGCCAAATCAAGTGACGAAGTCAGATTTCCCTCTGTTAATCACATTACTAAACCAGATGGGCCAATGGTAGTTTTCATCACGCTATAATTGAGACCAGCATTCAATTCTAATTTATATTAATTAATTTAAATTCCACCAGCTGCCACAGGTTTTGAACATGCGTTCCCAGGACATTAACCTGGGCCTTTAGTTTACTAGTCCAGTGAAATTATCACTATTCTATAGTTTCCCCACTGTAGATATATATAATATGCTTCTTGTAAACAAAAATCCTGAAGCTCACAACCTAACAGTACTGTGGGAATATTTTCATCACGTGGATTACAATGTAGCCCGAAAAGGTGGCTCACTATTACCTTCAGCATGGACAGTAAAGACAATACCCTGAGAATGATTTTTTAAAGCGAAATCTTCAACCGCATAGAATGCAGCAACAGGCCATTGGCCTCATGGTCTATACTGGTCTTTAATGCCCACGTGAGCTTTCTCATTCGACCTCATCTCATCCCATCGGCCTATCTGCTTTGAGGCAGCTCGGTGGCACAGTGGTTAACACTGCTGCCTCATAGCCCCATTGGACCTGGATTCAATTCCTGGCTTGTGTTCTCCCCATGTCTGCATGGGTTTCCTCAGGTGCTCCAATTTCCTCCCACAATCCAAAAGATGGTTAAGTGCATTGGTCACGCTAAATCCTTCTGCAGGCACTGGAGTATGGCTACTAGGGAATTTTCATAGCAATTTCATGGCAGTGTTAATGTAAACCTACTTGTGACATGAATAAATTAACTAAACTATCTTCCATTTTGGCTTCCTTATCCAACATCCCTTCAAATGCATTCACCTCAACAACTCCCTGTAGTAGGGTGTTTTGAAATCCTACCTCTGTCTCTTGGATTTGTTAGAGACTGTTTTATTCATTTTCTAGACTTTTATACAGGGAAGCACTTTCTCCACATCTGTTTTACTGCAACTCTTGATAAATTTAAAACAACCTGTGTCAAATTACATGAACTATCTTTCTCTGAGGGAAAAAAGTCTCCAGCAGTTCAATCTTTCCTGATGGACATGCCCTCTCCCATTCTACTAGATCTTTGTAAATCCTTTATCTTGCACATTTGGCGGCACTTCAATGTACCCAAATGCCAGAACGGGACGTAAATGACTCTAATTGAATCTATCAAAATTACGTGCACTTTTTCATCTGTAAACAAACCCCATCAACTTCGCTCATTTGAATGATTTGTTCATCTTGGCTCATAACTCAAATTATTTTGTGTGTCATTCTGTAAATTAAATAAGGTCCTCACATTCAGAGTGCTTTAACATGTCCCCCTCTGTTCACTCACTCCTTGCACTTCATGAGTTGACACTTCCGCCTTGAACAAAATGGGAATTTTTTTGAAGTATTTTAAATGCACCTCAGAATCTCCGGATTCTGGATGTTCCATGTTCAGTTTTCACCAATTAGGATCAAGGAAAGATGAGGGATGGGTAACAGTTCGAGGTGTAAGAATAATAGACGGATGGTAAAATCTGACACAATTATTTATGCAGGATGTCAGCTAGACAGATACAGCTGACATTTCAGTCTTAACCTTCAAATCTGTGAAACATTCTTCTGTGTATTTACTGGATGAAAGGATTTCTTTGTGGCGAGAATATCATCAGCATGTACAGGATGAGTAACAAAGACTGATAGCAGGCCTTCATTAACTCTTGTGGGCTGGCTTACTTTGATGGGCTACACAAGCTCTTTTCAAAGGTCAAATGACAAGCGTGTAGGCTATTTGCATAATTGTGAATAATTGGACCACTGATTTATAGAGGCACTTTTCAATGTGTTTCTAACAGTTCGAACACAATTAATCCCTATCACACCATCTGCTTCTCTGTAATTCTGCATCGACGGTAAAAGGACTGATTCTGCTCTCTGATTTGTTTGGGTGCAATGTTCCATCAGGAACGGACTATCTCAGAATAGTTACTGTGCAGAAGGAGACGATAGGCCCATCATGTCTGCACCGGCTCTCCAAGAGAGTAACGTGGCTTAGTGTCATTCTGCTGTGTGGCAGTGAGAGAGGCTGGGAGCGAGGGAGGCAGATAGTGGGTGTGACAGACAGAGAGTTTGCAATGAGTGAAGATGGAGATAATTTGACAATGAGTGCAGTTGGAGTGAATGCAAGAGTGAGTGCAGCTGGAGCGAGTTCCAGAATGAGTGCGGCTGCAGTAGTTCCGGGTGAGTGAGGTCCAGGGTGAGTGAGGTGCGAGTGAATGTGGCTGAAGTGCAACCCGGAGTGAATGTGATCCGGAGTGAGTGTGTTCTGGAGTGGATTGACAGTGACTGTGGTTGGGTAGGTTGGTGAGGGAGAACACAAGAGGCTGAATGAGGGAGAACGCGAAAGGCTGAGTGAGGGAGAGCGCGAGAGGGTTGGTGAGAAAGCATTCTGACTGGCATTAAATTCACTGATAGGCATTACTTGATATTTTTTGCGATCCCCATGTTGCCCGTCAGTGCATTGTTCCTAACCCCTATTCCACAGGCCTCATAGTAATGACAGGGATCAAGAACTGAGGTCAGACATCAGACCTAATGAGGACACAACAATTTGGCATTTATTTGGAGCAGATGTGGTGTCATGATTCAAGTACAAACATGACTATGGGTATCCAATGTGCGATTTGGAGTGGGAAGCTGTCCTTCGTATTGAGATGGAATACGCTAAAGGGAACAGAATTTAATCACACACACTGTACAACCCATCTCCTATGAGCTCTGTGACATTTACAATGACCTACTTAACATACTGTGTTATATCAGGATCTGTAGGTAACCAGAAAAATGGGCATTTTTCCATGCGAGAGTCACAGTGGGGTGGACTCTGTGCTGCAATTAATTGTGCAAATAGGCAAAATGTGATCACTGCGTAATTCATTCAGATGGTTTTGCTGCAGATTGGGGGTAGTTAGAGCTGCAGACAGTAATGCTTAATTCGAGAGAGCTGTTCAGTGTTTAGTGAATCAGAGGATCAAGCTGGGTTATTGGAGTTCGCTCATCAAGTTGAGTCAGATATGGCTTCTTGTGTGACAGCACTTTTAAGACTCATTTATCTTGTGTGAGGAGCAACAAGCTTTGCTGGAGAGTTTCGGCTGATGGTAGGTAAGTTGTTAACTTAGGTAAGCTAGCTGTGAGTAGGCGGAAGCTGTTGTAAGCTGTCAGCCTTCAGGCAGCAAGAAGAGAAGGCTTGGAGGATCCGAGAGTTTCTACCTGGGCATGGTCTGTAAATTCCTTACGATGTGCGTGTCAAATAGGTGCACAACATGAATTAACCAGATGTCCTATGTGTGACTGCAGTAAGAAGTCTCACAACACCAGGTTAAAGTCCAACAGGTACTATTGGACTTTAACCTGATGTGGTGAGACATCTTACTGTATTTACCCCAATCCAATGCTGACATCTCCACACCATATGTGACTAGGCAGGTTAAGTTCCAGGGTTGACTTTCTGTTTCACTTTGGCCAAGGCAGTGACTATCCTGGGTGTTGACCAAGAGAACAAGCGGAGAGAACTCAAAAATTCTGACCATTGTCCGCTTGTTCCGTGTCGAAGGTGCCTCCCTCTCGCCCAGTTACTAATCCTCCATTATTGCCTTGAAGTCTTCAACAATTGAAGATGGATCTGAGAAAAATCATTGAAAAGTTGTATGTTGGTTTTCAATTTCCTTCAGCAAATTCATTTATTAATAGTAAAATTATCGGTTAGAAGGAAAATTGGCCATTTGACCAATTGTCAAAAATCATGAATCGGTTGAGACTGTTCGCTTGATGTTTGGCACGTTGCTGTTAGGGTGGACATATAGAATAGTCATCAGCAGGGTGGGGGTAGGAGTGGCATGGTTGGAAATGAGAAATCATGTGATGAAATATCCAGAATTACATCCATTCAGAGCTAGCAACCCCGCGACATGTTGTGAAGGGTTCTTGGCTGTGATACTCCATTCCCCTCTCTCCTGGTAAACAGCTTACCACCCTGAGTGTCTGTCAAGTGGATAAGATGCTGGCATCTGTGAAACTTAACCTGAGGAATTGATTAGAGCCACACAGGGGAGGAAAAGGCGAAGTGGGGGGATATCGAAAAATAAATAGAGCTAAGTATAAAAACAGAAGTACAAATTTTAGTTGATCAAGCCTGTTCTCCCAGGAAATATTGCAAACTAATCTGTTTATTGAGATTAGTGCTTATTATAGTTCTTGTACAGCTGTGTATGTTCCTGTTATCGTCCAGCATGTGTTTCTTACAAGATGGTGCGTTGGAGTGTTATAATGTGTATGCTTTACTTTTTTTTATTCATTAGTTGGACTTGGTCATCACTGGCTGGCCAGCATTTATTGCCCATCCCTAGTTGCCCTTGTTCAGTGGGCAGTTAAGAATCAATCATAGTGCTCTGTCACTGGAATCACATGGAGGCCAGACCAGATAAAGATGGCAGCTTTCCTTCCCTAAAGTACATTAGTGAACCAGATAGGTTTTTCTGATAATGGACAAATGGTTTCATGGTCATCAGTAGATTCTTAATTCCAGATGTTTTATATTGAACTCAAATTCCACCATCTGTCGTGGTGGAATTCAAACCAAGATCCTCCAGAACATCAGCTGAGTTCTGAATTAATAATCTGACAATAATACCACTAGGCCATTGCCAACCCATTGTGGCTTGTTTCACAAGTAGGGTTACCAGTCCTCCAGGATTGGCCCTCAGGAATCTAAGATTAATCTCCTGGACTTAGATTGTGAACAACACAATCGTTACAAAGTAAAACTATATATTTTCAGATCATTTGAATATTAAAACTATATCTTTTCATATTTACGTTGATTAGTTGTAGAAGTATGGGAAATGGGGCAAAAGGCTGTTTGACTAGTTGGAAGTCATGTGATGAAATCTGCAGGAACACCTCCAAAAGGAATTGGCAATGTTGTTTACAATCTTTCAATTCTCTTCAGTCCATTTTGTTCTTGCTGGGGTTAAGCTCTATTGTTAATTAAAGTTGAATAGGCAGTGAGTGATTGGTCCAAAGACACATGTCACCCTGAAGAGTAAGGTTAGGTACTTTGACCAATAAGAATGGAAGGTTGGCTGTGCCTCACAGCTCATCCAATCTTACCTTCACTCACTATCTATATATTGGATAGTCAGCGATGGAAAGAAGAAATCCTGTTGGATTTTCTCATCCTGTACTCTCTTAACACTTTACTTACAAGCTGCCAAAGTTTAAATCAGTATTGTGTTAGTGTTATGTTTAAATAGATAGCATCATCAAATGTTTATGGCACAGAAAGAGGCCATTTGGTCCATTGCATCTGCACCTTCTGAAAATCAAGCCATTCAGTCTCATTCCACTTTCCAGCATTTGGTCCTGCAGGTTACAGCATTTGAAGTGCATATCCAGACACTTTAAGTGAATTGTTTCTGCCACTGCTACCCAATGACCTTTACAGTGAAATCCAGGCTCTTACTACCTTTATGTGAGAATATTTTCCTCATCACGCTAGCGAATCGTAGAACTCCAGCAGTGAAGAAAGAGGTCATGTGACTCATCAAGTCTGCACCAACTCATCAAAAGAGCATCTCACCAAGCCCTTCCTTCAACCCTAACCCTGTAAGTCTCCGCATTTACCATGTCTAATCCATCTAATCTGCACATCTTTGGACATGAAAATGCAATTTAGCATGACCAATCCACCTAAGTCTCATATCTTTGAACTTGGGGAGGAAACAGAACGCCCGAAGGAAACATGCAGATATGGGGAGAATGTGCAAAGTTTACACAATCACCTGAGGCTGGAATTGAACTCGGACTTATTATACTGTGAAGTAGCAGTGCTAAGCACTCCTTTAAGTTTTCTACCAATCACTTTAACATTATGGTCCCCTAGTCACTGTCCTCTCTGCCAAAGTAAATAGGTCTTACCAGTCCATCCAAGTCCCTCCCAATTTTGCTCTTCTCAATCAAATTTTCCCTCAGCTTCCCCTGTTCCTAGGAGAACAACCCCATTCTACTTAATCTTTCCTCATTACTGTAATTTTGTAGTCCTGGCCACATCCTAATAAATCTCTGTATCTTCTCGAATGCAATTGCATTCCTTCTGTACTGAGGTGACAGATCTGCACACTGTACTTGAATGTGGCTTAACTAATGATTTATACAGTTCCAGCATAATCTCCCTGCTCTTATAATCTATACCTCAGCCAATTAATGAAAGGATTCCGTATCCCTTGTTAACCATCTTCTTGACCTGTATTGTTACCTTCAGGGATGTGTGCTACACAATTCAGTATCTGTATATTCAAGCCATTAAGTGAGACAGTGGTTTTCTTTGCACTCAGATCTGCTTATTTGATGAAAGTGATCAGCACCCCTGTTGAGTACAGGAGTGAACTCAGTAAGAGGTCTGGCAACATCAATTTTAAATCCAACTGATTTATTTGATAGTAAATCTGCTAGCTTTCAGCATTTGTGCCTTCGTCAGGCGAATGAGGTGTTCTGGTCTCCAAAAGCACACATATCAGCACATACAGTTTACAGATTGCTGATTAGAATGCGAATCCTTACACCTAACCTACTTTTCAAGTCTTAAAGTGGCTAACAAAGGAACACTGAGCACTGAGGTTAGAGGGATGTGGATTGTCTCCAGACAGCACAGTAAGTAAGGTTTTTTGCTAACCCAGGCAAATCATGGGGGTTACAGATAGTGTGACATGAAGCCAAGACCCCTGTTAAGACCATCCTCGTGTGCGGAACTTGGCTATCAGGCTCTGCTCAGCAGCTCTGCGCTGTCGTGTGTCATGAAGGCCTCCTTAAAGAACATTTACCCGAAGGTCAGAGGCCGAATGCCCGTGACCGCTGAAGTGTTTGCCCACAGGAAGGGAACTGTTTCGCCTGGTGATTGTCGAGCGATGTTCATTCATCTGTCGTAGTGTCTGCATAGTCTCCCCAATGTACCATGCTTTGGGACATCCTTTCTTGCAACGTATTAGGTAGGCAACATTGGCCAAGTTGCAAGAATATGTACCGTGTACCTGGTGAATGATATTCTCACGTTTGATGATGTCATCCATGTTGATGATCTGGCATGCGTTGCAGAGGTTGCTGTGGCAGTGTTGTGTGGTACTGTGGTCACTGTTCTCCTGAAGGTTGGGTAGTTTGCTGCGAACAATGATCTGTTTGAGGTTGCGCGGTTGTCTGAAGGCAAGAAGTGGGGGGGTGGGGATGGCCCTAGCGAGATGTTCATCATCATCAATAATATGTTGAAGACTCCGGAGAAGATGTCGTAGCTTCTCCGCTCCGCTGTGCTTTTGGAGACCAGAACACCTCATTCGCCTGACAAAGGCACAAACGCCGAAAGCTAGCAGATTTACTATCAAATAAATCGGTTGGATTTAAAATTGGTGTTGCCAGACCTCTTACTGAGTTTACCCCAGTCCAACGCCGGCATCTCTACATCATGAGTACAAGAGTGTACAGCTTTAAAATGTGCCTTTGTTGCATTGACTTAACTCCTTTATTTTAAGCATGTCTATTTGAACATTAAAAACAATGCTTCATACATTTGTACACATTCTAGAAATTGCTATGAATTCATAGAACCATGGAATCCCTATTGTGTAGAAGAATGATACTTGGCCCATCAAATCTCTCTGAAGGCACATCTTACCCAGGTCCTCTCTCCCACCCGATCCCTGTAACCCCATTCATTTAGCATGGCCAATCCACCTACCCTGCACATCTTTGGACTGTGGGAGGAAACCATTGCACCTGTTGGAAACCTACGCAGATACAGGGAGAACGTGCAAACTCCACACAGACAGTCACCTCAGGCCGGAATCAAACCCAGGTCCCTGGTGCTGTGAGGCACAGTACTAGCCACTGTGCCACCATGCCACATAATTCACTTCAACAATTTGGGGTGATTATGGGCAAGGAATTGGAATGCCTGTGACATAAGCTTTTTACAGGTATATAAATAATAAAAGATTGGTTAGGGCAAGATTAGGGCCAGTCAGAGATAGCAGTGGGAAGTTGTGCGTGGAGCCTGAGGAGATGGGAGAGACACTGAATGAGTATTTTTCGTCAGTATTCACGCAAGAGAAAGACAATATTGTCCGGGAGAATACTGCGATACCAGGTTGTAGACTGGGCAGGATTGAGGTTCATAAGGAGGAGGTGTTAGCGAATCTTGAGGGTATGAAAATTGATAAGTCCCCTGGGCCAGATGGGATTTACCCTAGGATTCTCTGGGAGGCTAGAGAGGAGATTGCAGAGCCTTTGGCTTTGATCTTCATGTCGTCGTTGGCTACAGGTATAGTGCCGGAAGACTGGAGGATGGCAAATGTTGTCCCTTTGTTCAAAAGGGGGAGTAGGGACCATCCTGGAAATTATAGACCGGTGAGCCTGACTTCTGTTGTGGGCAAGGTCTTGGAAAGAATTATAAGGGATAGATTTATAAGCATCTAGAGAGAAATAAATTGATTAGGGATAGTCAGCACGGTTTTGTGAAGGGTAGGTCGTGCCTCACAAACCTTATTGAGTTTTTTGAGGAGGTGACCAAAGAGGTAGATAAGGGTAAGGCAGTTGATGTAGTGTATATGGATTTTAGCAAAGCGTTTGATAAGGTTCCCCATGGTAGGCTACTGCAGAAAGTGCAGATGCATGGGATTGAAGGTGATTTAGCAGTTTGGATTAGAAATTGGTTAGCTGATAAGAGACAGAGGGTGGTGGTTGATGGGAAATATTCAACCTGGAGTGCAGTTACAAGTGGTGTACCCCAAGGATCTGTTTTAGGGCCACTGCTGTTTGTCATTTTTATAAATGATCTAGATGAGGGTGTAGAGGGTTGGATTAGTAAATTTGCTGACGATACCAAAGTGGGGGGAGTTGTAGACAGCGAGGATGGATGTTACAGTTTGCAGAGGACATAGATAGGTTGCAGAGCTGGGCCGTGAGGTGGCAAATGGAATTCAATACGGATAAGTGTGAGGTGATTCACTTTGGTAGGAATAACAGGCATATGAAATATAGGGCTAATGGAAGGACCCTTAATAGTGTGGTCGAGCAGAGGGATCTTGGGGTACAAGTACATAGCTCTTTGAAAGTTGGCACCCAGGTTGATAAAGTTGTTAAGAAGGCGTAGGGTGTGTTAGCTTTTATTGGTAGAAGGATTGAATTTAGGAGCCATGAGGTTATGTTACAACTGTACAAAACTCTGGTGCGGCCGCACTTGGAGTATTGCGTACAGTTCTGGTCGACGCATTATAAGAAAGATGTGGAAGCATTGGAAAGGGTGCAGAGGAGGTTTACCAGGATGTTGCCTGGTATGGTGGGAAGGCTTATGAGGAAAGGCTGAGGGACCTGAGGTTATTTTCATTAGAGAGAAGACGGTTACGCGGTGACCTAATTGAGGCGTATAAGATGATCAAGGGATTGGATAGGGTGGATAGTGAGAGCCTTTTTCCTCGGATGGTGATGACCAACACGAGGGGACATAACCTTAAATTAAGAGGTGGTAGTTATAGGACGGATGTCAGAGGCAGGTTCTTTACACAGAGGGTGGTGAGGGCGTGGAATGCCCTGCCTGCAGCAGTTGTGGACTCGCCTACTTTGGGGGCATTCAAATGTTCGGTGGATAGGCATATGGATAATATTGGAATAGTTTAGGTTAGAGGGTCCACTGGCCGGCGCAACATCAAGGGCCGAAGGACCTGTACTGCGCTGTAATGTTCTATGTTCTATATTGTTTATAACATTCAGGGCTTCTGAAGCTCTAGCCTTTACTCACTAAGGGAATAATGGTGTCAGCTAAAGAGAGAGTTGAACAAGGTTCATTCCCAGCATATTGGTTCTGTGAATGACTCCTTCCTATTTCACTTCATGTATTCAGCATTTGTGCTTCCTAAAGATAAGTGTCCTGAAAAGTGATTCACATCCTGCATTGGAGTTCTTTTCCTTTTGAAGGAGGGCTTCCTATTGTGGATATCCTTTATGAGAAGGTTGGTCTGTATGTGCTTACTAATGCAAGCATTTAAATAAAGCAAGGAGCCTGGCTGGTCCATTTCAGGACTTTCTTGGCACCAGATTTGGAAGATTTTGCAAAGGGACAGCTAGTGGTACTTCTCCAGTGTGACGAATGCAAGAAAGTTCAAGGATTTGGACTCAGCAACAGTGAAGAACATATTTTCGAATCAGGATGATGAGTGGCTTGGGGAGAACTTATAGGTGGTGGCATTCCCATTCATCTGCTGTCCTTGTCCTTCTAGAAAGTAGAGGCCATGAGTTTGGAAACATAAAAACATAAAAAAAGGTGCAGAAATAGGCCATTTGGCCTTTCAAGCCTGCAACACCATTTAATATGATCATGACTGATCATATACTTTCAATATGCCATTCCTACTTTTCTCTTCCCTTGATATCTTTAGCCACAAAAGCCACATTCAACTCCCTCTTGAACATATATAATGAACTGGCCCCACATCTTTCTGTGGTAAAGAATTCCACAGGTTTCCAACTCTCTGAGTGAAGAAGTTCTTCCTAATCTCAGTCCTGAATAGCTTATCCTTATTCTTAGACTCCTAGTTCTGCACTTCCCCAACAACATGAACATTCTTCCCACATCCAGCCTATCCAGTCCCGCCAGGACTTTATATGTTTCTATGAGATCCCCTCTCATTCTTCTAATTTTCAGTGAAGCTGTTGTCGAGGGAGACATCTACATACCCAATAACTAGACCAGTGTATACCCAAAATACAGACACGCACACAAAAGTGATCTACTGTTGGCCACTCCACGTAAAGAAACACGCTGTTGAAGATTACTGTGACACTCTTTTCTGCACTGGGATCAACATGCTATCTGATTTCACTGCTTTGGATTCCCACTGTAATGCAGATACCTTATTTCATAAAATATTAAATATTTTATAAAAGGAGAGAGAAATAAATAATCTCTGCTTAAATCCTAAAAAAAATCAAGAGGAAGGGAGAAGAAAAAATGAAAATTACAGGAGCAACCGAGAGCTGATGTTGAAATGGTCCTTGAGATTGTGTGGAAATGGTTTAAATGTAATGAGGAGGTAGCAGGTTGTGCGTGAATGCTAATAGTATTTCATTTCAAAATTCAAACCAGAACATTTAAGTATTGGAGGACATTGTACAGACAAGTGATTGGCCTCATTAAGAAGGAGGAGTTGTTTAGTAGCCAGTAGTTTGAGGAAATTACAACCTATCAAATCCTCCTATGGCTTTATTTCATTGAAACAATAATCAATAAGATGGGTGACCAAAAGAGTTTTGGGGCCAGCGGTGGGACTGGAAAATACTTTCAAGATGGTCAATCAATCTGTGTCTGTTGTGAGTCAATAGGAATTGGGGATTGAATAGTGTGTATAGTCTGAGCAGCAAGTTCTAGCAAGACATCAATGGAGCAGCTCAGGTTAGGTGCATATTGTGCACTGCATTCAGCACCGATTTCATTATCTGCTCTTCACATCATGCAAAGTACATGTTCATACTGAGATAATGTCAACGCTCTTTCATCATTTTGGAGTAACAATTGTAAGTTTTTTGTGTGCTTTGAGGGACAGAGGAGACTTTACAAATGTTAACACACTCCAGCCTGTCTTCCATGAGGAAGCTACACCATGATGCATAGTGCTGTGACTGCAGTAGCATTCAACAAAAAGGAGCACATTAGTAAATCAACAAATATTTGTTTTAATTTATTATAGTCACATGTATTAGCATACGTGAAAAATATTGTTTCTGTAAAAGTTGCTGTAAAATATAGAATTTCCAATCATGAGTGGTCCTTTGGAATATCATCAACACCTGGCATTCATTTAGTATGGTAAAATGGCTCAAGATGCTTTGTCTTTTTCAATTGTATTCATCTAGTATAGGATGTAGACCTCCTGTTGTTTTTTTCATCTGTGACTTCTTTATACTGATACGTAGGTGAGGATGTTCAGGAACCATTCCAGTTCTTACCTGCTAACGAGGATTAGCAGATTGAATATCAACCTATTCTATCACATACTTCTTCTACGATCAACAAATCCCAGAATAAGACCTTAACCCAGACCGTCTAGCTCTGAGGCAGGGAAGCTACTTGCTGCATCACCAGACCACCCAAGATACTTTAAAGGATGGCACAATGGTTAGCACTGCTGGCTCACATCATCAGGGGCCCAGGTTCGATTCTTGCCTTAGGTGACTGTGTGGAGTTTAGAAATTCTCCTTGTGTTTGTGTGGGTTTCCTTCAGGTGCTCTGGTTTCCTCCCACAGTCTGAAAGACGTGCTGGTTAGGCGCATTGACCCAAACAGAAGCCATAATGTGGTGACTAGGGGAATTTCACAGTAACTTCATTGTAGTATTATTGTTAGTTTTACCTGTGACTAATAAATAAACTTTCGATTAGCCATGGTAATTGTGGGGAGTTGATCTAGTTAAAGTGATACTTTGGAGGGCCAGTGCAGGATTGATGGCCTCCTACTGCACAGTATGGTTTCTGTGGGATTATGAAACAACATTTGATACTCCAGTCAGATGTGGAGGTATTAGCGTAGCTGACCAAAATCTTGGCCAAAATAGAGAGCAAGAAGTGAAGAAGTGTAGGGAAGGACATCCAGAGCTTAGGTAGCTGCAGACACGGCCACCATTGATAGAGCTATGAAAATTGGGGATAGCTCGGACTGGATCAGATATAATGAGTGCCAGATTTAAAAGTTGAACTATGAGATAAGAGTGTTAAGGATGTACAGCTGTAATTTTAGAGCACAGAGCTCTGCTTCGATACTTTAACTTAGGAAAAGAAACCTGTAGTTCGTAAATTTAAATCCATAATGCAAGCTGCAAGAACCCAAAGAAGTTACAAGCACATAAATCACTACTCATTGCTTCATTGTTTTGTAATAGTGCCTTGACACCACCTCACTGCCTTGAGGAGATGGTGCTGAGGCATCTTGGGGAGGTGGAAGATAAGCCTGTAATTGATCAATTCAAATCCACAATGCTAGCTGCAAAGATACACAAAAAATTACAAGGATGACAAATCACTGCTTAACTGCCCTAGTGTTTTTTAACTTGTGAAAACAAGCCTGTAATTGATCAATTGAAATCCAAGACTACATGTTGTCAGCACGATGATAGAAATGGTCAATATTGCGATCTGTGTCTTTTGAGGCGAACAGATATGGAACTGGCTGATGAACAATAAAAAGAAGAAATCAACCAATGACGTGAGTGTAGCATAGCCCAGACCAGTGCAGGAAAGAATAAATCAGAAGAAGTCCAGTGTAAGAGCAAATATTCCAATCAAGTGGATTCCAGTAAATCCAAATCCAATATCAGTGCCTTTGCTGGCAACTGACTGGCAGGATTCCATTCTTTATCCAGAAGAGACTTTCTGAGGGCCAGTACTGAGAGCAATGGGGGAAATGGTGGTAACTCACAGCTATAACTTTCTGCATGTGACAGCTATGATTTCAGAGCAACAAATAGCTGTCCCATTTGAAAAACAGATTTAAACAAGAGAATATGGAAGAGGGACATATTTTCAAGATTTTCTTGCTTCATGAGCTGTTTGCAATCCAAATTCTTCTTTTCAGATTGTATTGACTGATCTGTTTTGATTTCAACAAATTAAATTCTGAAGGAGCAGGGTTTTTTTGTTCTTCTCAGCTCTGATGTTCAATTTGCCCCTGTTCACGTGATGACCTTGCTATTGTGCGGGCTCATTGGCTACCTGGTTATGGTATGGCCTCGGCCGCCATTGCCCAATCCTCCTCAATCCAGGCTGGGGTTCAAATTGCCACTGTTAATTCAACAGCCTCATTGTTCTTCTGAGTCACTGGCTCCCTGCCTGGCTACTGGCCTCCTCACCTCGGCCTCAGTTCATTATCCACAAGTCTTCTCAGCCTTGCTGCCGGCTTGATCTACTTGCCCCACCGCTGTTCTCGACAACTGCCAATGCCTTCTTCTTTGGCCTCGCACCTGAAGAAAGCTCATTGTTGGCTCAGCCTGCTCCAGTCTCCTTAGACCTCAGGGTTTCCACCAATCAGTGCCCAATGTTGATCTGCACAGGTTGCTGATAGGCACAAATTCAAAGCTCTCAGGTGGTATTGGTGCCCCAAAGCCAACAACCAACATGTGACTTCATCATTTGTTGGAGCCCTGTGCCTAGCCACCATGTGTTTCATTGCCTTTGGCTGGAAGAACTGACAGTACATTAGGCAGCATCAGTGGAGAGAAACTGAAATGCCCTGAAGTACATTTTGAGTCCCGGTTTACAAGATCAAGGCATTCTTCTTGTGAAGGGGTTAATAGTGAGTGAAGGAAGAAGCAGGAAGTCCATCTAAATGGGGCTGAACTCTTCAAATGTTTAGACATATCAGTTATCTCAGGTCAGAAATACATTGCTCTTCTATAATGAGTTACCAGTTTCTCAGTCAATCTTAACTTTTTTAAGCAACAACTTACATGGAATTACAAGTCTAATGATGACCATGAAACTACCATCAATTGTTCTACACATTCATGTGTTCACTAATGTCCTTTAGGGAAAGAAGTCTGCCATCCTTACCTGGCCTGGCAATTAGGAGTGGGCAGTAGATGCTGGCCATGTCAGTGACATCCGTATTTCATGAGTGCATTTGAAAAGCTTTATAAATGATACATTTGTTAAGCATATAGTGATTCCAGATAATCAGTCTGTCAGATGTTCTAATGCATCCACTGTAAGTAAAATGGTTGCTGTGTAACCTGGTGGATAAGGTGAGACTATGAAGATGCAGGATGACAATTTGTACTAGAGTAGCCTATGTGATCAAGCTTCTAATTTAATGTTCTGAAAAACCAGCCATCCCCACAGTGTCCCAAAGTACTTCACGCCGAATGAAGTATTTTTGAAGTATAGTCACTGCCAGTTAATATATAAACAGAGTAGGCATTTAATGCACAACAAAGTCCCACAAACAAAATACGAGATGTGACCAGTTAATCTGAATTTATGATTGTTGACCAGGTCACTGGGAAGATTGTGGGATCTTCAGTGTATGCTGGAGGGGACACACATGGCTTTGGTTTAAGTGCAGTGAAGGTTCTGTCAGTACAGCATTGGCATGGTTGGGGCGTTTGGCTTACCCTATTGGTAAGCCAATCAGATGGTTAATGTGATAATTTCTTTGTGGCTGCCCAGCTAATGACAAAAGACCAGAAAGTTTTCTCTAGAGTTGGGAGCACAGTGTGGACAAACCTATGGCCCCTTATACTCTTCAAGCCAACTTATGCCATTCTACCCTTCTCCCATGGTCTTTTATAACGCCTATGCCAGTCAACTGCCAATTCATGCCCCCTATGACCCCCAACTGACCTCTCTTTGCCCTTACCAGCCCTATTGCCAACTCAGAACTTGGGAACAGTGCTGAGATTAAATAAAGTAATGTTCTAAGGGTAGAATCTTGCAATGTTCCAGGTTTCACCTGCTGGTTGGGGAGCTGGCAAGAGACCTTCAGCCCCTGTTTTTGGGCAGCTCCTTCTACCCACATGTCAATCAAGCAGTGGCAGGCCATCCCCCAAAGTCAGAACACAGAGGCGGTACCAACCAACCAGAGGCCAGCAGCTATAGTAACTCAGCAGTGCCACTGGCTGTGGCCGAAAGATCAGGCACCAGAATTCCAGGGCTACAGAGGATCCTGTTGGCAGATAAGGGATAGGAGATGTTCACAGAATGGGGGCCACAGGATGAGTGGTAAAGAAGGTTGGTGGCAAAAGTTGGGAAGTGGCTGTCCATTTCTGGCTAAAGGAAGGGCAGGACTGGCAATTGAATATTCCGGGGTATAAGTGTTTTAGGTGGTTTGAGGAGAGGAGGGGGAGTGGCATTATTAGTTAAGGATCACATCATAGCAGTGCAGAAGGAGGGTGGTATGGCTGAGTTAGGAATTGAGTCGCTATGGGTGGAGTTGAGGAATAGGAAGGGAGAGGTTACTATGTTGGGTGTGTACTACAGACCGCCCAACAGTCCGCGTGCTGTGGAAGAAGGGATATGTAAGGAAATTTTAGATAAGTGTAGGAAGAATAGGGTAGTTGTAATGGGAGATTTCAATTTCCCTGGGGTAGATTGGAAGGTGCCGAGAGCGGAAGGTGCGGAAGGGGAGGAATTTGTACAGTGTGTTTTAGAAGGGTCCTTGGAGCAGTATGTGGATAGCCCGACTAGAGAGGGGGCTATACTGGATCTGGTTCTGGGGAATGAGCCAGGTCAGGTGGTTGACGTTGTAGTAGGAGAGCATGTGTCTAATAGTGACCACAACTCTGTCTGCTTTAGGGTATTAATGGAAAAAGATGAAGCCTGCCCTAAGGGGAGGGTGTTAAACTGGGGGAGGGCTAGATATAGCCAGATTAGGCAGGATCTTAAGGATACTGACTGGGATAAGCTGTTCGAGGGTAGGTCGACGCTGCACATGTGGGAATCTTTCAAGAGAAAACTAAAATTTTTGCAGGATAGACACGTGCCGGTAAGGAGAAAGGATGGGAAGGGTAGGATTAGAGAACCGTGGGTTACTAGGGATGTTGAGGAGTTGGTCAGGAAGAAGCGGGAGGCGTACTTTAGATCCATGCAATTGGGGACAGAGGCAGTGCTGGAAAAATATAGAGAGTGTAGACGGGATCTTAAAAGGGGTGTCAGAAAGGCAAAAAGGGGCCACGAAATGGCTTTGGCAGGTAGGATTAAGGAAAATCCTAAGGCATTTTACTCCTATGTAAGGAGCAAAAGGATGGTTAGAGGGAAGATTGGACCTCTCAGGGACAGAGGAGGGGAACTATGCTTAGAGCCTGAGGGTGGGGGAGATCCTGAATGAATACTTTGCGTCAGTATTCACGCGGGAGAGGGGCCTGATGTCTGATGCCGGCTTTGAGGATTTTGAGGACCCGTTAAAGGAAATAATCATTACGAGGGAAGAAGTGTTGGGGCTTTTAGGTAGCATAAAGACTTATAAAGCTCCGGGGCCTGATGGTATTTATCCCAGGCTGCTAAGGGAGGTGAGAGATGACATTGCTGGGCCTCTGACGCAAATCTTTGTCTCTTCTTTGGACACAGGTGAGGTCCCAGAGGACTGGAGGATTGCAAATGTAGTACCGTTGTTTAAAAAGGGTCAGAGGGATAACCCAGGGAACTATAGGCCAGTGAGCTTGACTTCAGTTATAGGTAAGCTAATGGAGAGGATCCTCAGGGACAGGATGTATGAGCATCTGGAGCGCTGCGATCTGATCAGGGATACGCAGCATGGCTTCATTAAGGGGAGGTCGTGCCTTACGAACCTAGTGGAATTTTTTGAAGAGGTGACAAAAACGGTTGATGAAGGACAAGCCGTTGATGTCGTCTACATGGATTTCAGTAAGGCGTTTGACAAGGTTCCCCATTGTAGGCTGATAAAAAAGGTGAAGGCGCATGGGATACAGGGCCAGGTATGTAGATGGGTTGAGAACTGGCTTGGGAGGAGGAGACAGCGGGTAGTAGTGGAAGGCTCTTTTTCCAACTGGAGGTAGTCACTAGTGGTGTGCCACAGGGCTCTGTACTAGGACCTCTTCTATTTGTGATTTATATAAATGACTTGGAAGAGGGGGTGGGTGGTGTGATCAGCAAATTTGCTGATGACACTAAGATACTTGGATTGGCGGGGACTGAGGAGCAGTGCCAAGCAATACAACAGGACATAGATAGGCTGGTAGATTGGGCAGATAGATGGCAAATGGAATTTAATCCGGATAAAAAAGGTGACAAGTTGCAGAGCTGGGCCAGTCATAGACAGCAGTGGGAAGTTGTGCGTGGAGCCTGAAGAGATTGGTGAGGCACTGAATAAATATTTCTCTTCGGTATTCACGCAGAGTGCTGGAAATGTAGCTGTGGAGAGCACTGAGGTACAGGGTTGCAAATTGGGGAGTATTGTAGTAGATAGGGAGGATGTGTTAGAAATTCTCGAGGGTTTGAAGTTGGATAAGTCCCCTGGGCCGGACGGGATTTACCCTAGGATTCTCTGGGAGGCAAGAGAGGAGATTGCAGAGCCTCTGGCTCTGATCTTCAGGTCCTCGTTGGTTACGGGTGTGGTTCCGGAGGACTGGAGGATGGCGAATGTGGTCCCATTGTTTAAGAAGGGGAAGAGAGACCTTCCTGGGAATTATAGGCCAGTGAGTCTTACTTCTGTGGTGGGCAAGGTATTGGAGAGAATTATTAGGGATAGGATTTATAGTTATTTAGAGAGAAATGAATTGATTGGGGATAGTCAGCATGGTTTCGTGAAGGGTAGGTCATGCCTTACTAACCTCATTGAGTTTTTTGAGAAAGTGACCAGAGAGGTGGATGGGGGTAAGGCGGTTGATGTAGTATATATGGACTTTAGTAAGGCTTTTGATAAGGTGGCCCATGGAAGACTTCTACAGAAAATGCAGATGTGTGGAATAGAGGGTGATTTAGCTAATTGGATTAGAAATTGGCTGGCAGATAGAAGACAGAGGGTGGTGTGATGGGAGATATTCATCGTGGAGTTCGGTGACGAGTGGTGTGCCTCAGGGGTCTGTTTTGGGGCCCCTGCTGTTTGTAATTTTTATAAATGATCTGGATGAGGGTATTGAGGGATGGATCAGTAAATTTGCAGATGATACTAAAGTTGGTGGTGTGGTAGATAGTGAAGAGGGGTGTTTTAGTTTACAGAGTGACTTGGACAAGTTGCAGAGCTGGGCCGAGAGGTGGCAAATGGAGTTTAATGTGGAAAAGTGTGAGGTAATGCACTTTGGCAGGAACAATAAATGTGTAGAGTATAGGGCTAATGGTAGGGCTCTTAATAGTGTTGAGGAACAGAAGGATCTTGGTGTATGTGTCAATAGATCCCTGAAAGTAGGCAGTCAAGTGGATAAAGTTGTTAAGAAGGCATATGGAGTCTTAGCTTTTATTGGTAGGGGGATTGAATTTAGGAGCCGCAGCATCATGTTGCAGCTGTACAAAACTCTAGTGCGGCCGCACTTGGAGTATTGTGTGCAGTTCTGGTCGCCACATTATAAGAAAGATGTGGAGGCATTGGAGAGGGTACAGAGGAGGTTTACTAGGATGTTGCCTGGTATGGAGGGCAGGTCCTATGAAGAGAGTTGAAGGATTTGAGGTTGTTTTCGTTAGAAAGGAGGCGGCTAAGGGGGATCTTATTGAAAGCATATAAGATAATTAGAGGTTTGGATAGGTGGACAGTGATAGCCTTTTTCCTAGGATGGAGAAAGCTAGCACGAGGGGACACAACTTTAATTAAGGGGTATGAGTTATAGGACGGATATCAGAGGTAGGTTCTTTACCCAGAGAGTGATTAGGAGTGGAATGCCCTGCCTGCAGCTGTTGTAGATGCGCCAAGTTTGGTGGCGTTTAAGAGGTTAGTTGATAAGTATATGGAAGAGAAGGGAATGGTTTAGTTAGGAGGGGCATTGCTTTTTATTTTGGTCGGCACAACATCGAAGGCCGAAGGGCCTGTTCTGTGCTGTATTGTTCTATGTTCTATGTTCTAAATGCGAGGTGAGCATTTGGCCGGAATAATGTAGAGGGGAGGATAGGATAAAAGGTAAAACTATCCGGAGTATAGAGATGCAGAGAGACCTGGGGGTGCAGGTTCACAAGTCTCTGAAGGTGTCAGTACAGGGGAAAAAGTGATAAAGAAAGCATATGTATGTTAGCCTTCATAGGAAGGGGTATAGAATACAAGAGTAGGAGTTTGATGTTGCAAGTGTATGAACGTTGGTTAGGCCTCACTTGGAGTACTGCGTCCAGTTCTGGTCGCCGTACTACCGGAAGGATGTGGAGTCCCTGGAGAGTGCAGAGGAGATATTACCAGTATGCTGCCTGGTATGGAAGGGCTTCTTACGAGGAAAGATTGAACGCACTGGGGTTGTTTTCCCTTGAAAGACGTCGTCTGAGAGGGGATCTATTAGAGGTATATAAGATTATGAGGGGTATAGATAGAGTAAATGGTGGTAAGCTTTTTCCACCATTATAATCGGATAGAACGAGGGGTCACGGCCTTAGGGTGAGGGGGACTATGTATAAGACTAATATTAGAGGGCATTTTTTCACACAAAGGGTAGTGGGGGTGTGGAATGCACTACCGAGAAAGGTGGTGGGAGCAGGCACGCTAGGGTTGTTTAAGGGTCTCTTGGACAGCCACACGAGCAGTCTGCAGATAGAGGGATATAGGAGGACTGTTTAAATACTTTAATTGTTTCCACAGGCTGTTGACCAAGAAGGTGCATGCATTCGGCAGATCGTGCAAGGGCTGCTCCTGGATGTTACTTCAGGAGTGGCCTAGTGCTTCATGTCATTAGTGTATGCTTAAACTGGACCATCAGATGGACAACATGACAGCTCAGAGACTATCGCTGTTGCTGTGCAGACACATGGATTTGGGCCTTTGTGGGAGTTTGCGCGTTCTCCCCATGGTTGTGTGGGTTTTCTCCGGGTGCTCCGGTTTCCTCCCACATCCCAAAAATGTGCTCTTAGGCTGATTGGGTAACAAATTGTCCTATATTGGTCTCTATATGTCATTAAGACGTTAGGATGGCGGCGCGGGCTCGTTGGGCCGAAGGGCCTGTTTCCCGTGCTGTGTTGTTCTTTGTTCTTTGTTCTGATGTGTAGTCCCTCAATCAGGCATTAAATACCTTTGATCAAGGGACCTGCTCCCCCCATTCCAAAATGACTGGGTTAATACTAGCAGCAATAGGATAAGTTTCTCACATGGTAATTAATTAGCCACTTGAAGGCCTCAATTATCAATGGGAAGGGAAGGTTGACCACAAGATTAACGCTGACAGAGGTAAGAAGGTAGCTGGTTTCAGATACGCTACCATCATATCTAATTCAACGCCCTTCCTACTTCTAAGCTCTCTCCCAACAAAAGCAAAAGATTCTGCCATGACTGTCAATCGCAAACTTCACTTTTTTCAAAAAAACACTAGTTAATAAAAACCCATTCAATATATTTAAATTCCTTCAAGCACTTAATCCATTATAAAATTAACATTTGTATTTGTAATCCCACATCAAAAACTGGTAACTCCTTGGAACTGTGAACCTACTATCTACACCTCCACTACCATCCACCTGGTGATAATAATAAGTTGTAGAATCAGTCATGCAGCACTAATCCTATAATGAAAAGCTTCAAGCTTATGTGCTCAGGCAGCTAGTGAAATTGCAAGCAGCTGTATTTGCCAGTTTTCTGTAATTCAAGGGCTTGGGGTTTTAAATACCTTGACAGTTTGATAGTTTTGCTGAATTTATCTGCTTTTTATGTCTGTTCTTTACAATCCAAAAGGAATACCTGACGTCTCTGAGGAGCACCTCTTCTCTCCAGAAACATACTCTACCTCTTCAATTAACTGCATCCATTTTAGACTATTTCTTCAATGGTCTAAAGTTCATGAGTCATGTTTTGGATATCCCAGTGACATAACTTGCATCTGTTTGAAGGCAGCTACACTTTATATGTGCTGCTTTCTCCCTGTAATACAGAATGTGCAAAATATATTCTCCCCTGTATTCAGCCCTCCCTGCTCACGTACCCCAGTGAAAATAGTGGGTGCTGGGTTTGGGGATGGGACTTTGAAATCTAGGCTCTGGTGATATTTTGGCTAAGGCCCCCTGACTTTGCAGTTATTCCAGCTTAATTTGCTCATTAGTGTTCTGTTCTTCCTGTAGAAGCTGAACAGTGTTCCAGGAGAAGTAAATTTTATTCACATAAATGTGTACAATCTTAAATATAGATGGGTAAAAATAAATTTAATTTAAATAAGTAATTTTTATTGTACATCCAGAGTTGAAAAACACTGCTTGCCTGCTGAGCACAAACACAAAGCTCTGAAAGGACAACAGCTCATGAAATGAGGTTATGAATAAT